>JAPDNY010000003.1:24272474-24304313 GCA_029375565.1 Gekko gecko
ATGTCAGAAGGGGAAGCAAAAGGGGGGAGCATCTTCAAAAGCCTCCCCTTCCCTTCCCCAGCTGGTCTGGGTGGGGGAGCTAAGAGAGAAGGGGTTTAAAGGTTAAACTCCTTCTCATGAGAGTTGGGCCACAGAAGGAGGAAAGAGGGAAGGAAGGAGAGAGAGTAGAGAGAAGGAAAGAAGGAAAGGGGAGGGAAAGAAAGAGAGGGAAGAAGGAGGGAAACAGGGAAAGGAGGAAAAAAGAGAAGAGAAGAAGGTGGGAAAGAAAGAAAGAGAGAAGAGAAGAATGAGGGAAAGAGGAAAACGAAAGAAGGAAAGGAGGGAATGAAAGAAATTCAGTGGCAATTCAGCCCCATTATACCCTATGGGCCATTGAAGTCAATGGTGAAAACATAGGGTATATTCTGGGAGCTGGAGGAGGAGTTTGAGGGAAAGGCTCCAAGATCACAGGATAGCTGATGGAGCCTCTCCCAAGATACCCACCAATTTTCAAGAACATTGGACCAGGGGGTCCAATTCTATGGGCCCCCAAACAGGTTTCCCCATTTCCTCCATTGTTCTCTATGATGGGAAAAAGAGTTATCAGGCTATCCTGTGAGTTTCTGAGCTCTCTTCCCTCAAACCCCCTCCCCTCCAGCCCCTAGAATATACCCTATGTTTTCACCATTGACTTCAATGGCCCATAGGATATAATGGAGCTGAAATTGACATTCGGCTGCCTGAAAGACTCTCCGGGACGCCGGCTGGGGGTGGGGCTTGGCTCCTGAGCTCCCGGAGCTGCGCTCCGGTGCGCTCCCCCGAAAAGACCCCTGCTGCCACTTGAGGCAGGTCTGCCCAACGATAGGCCCAGCTCAACAGAGGTAGAACAGAGAGAGACAGAGAGATCTATCTATGCTCCACACCTAAATGGTTCAATATGTTCTCGAAGGCTTTCATGGCTGGAGTTCATTAGTTGTGGTAGATTTTCCGAGCTGTATGGCCCTGGTCTTGGCATTGTAGCACCTGACATTTCACGAGCAGCTATGACTGGCATCCTCAGAGGTATAACACAAAAAGATGGAGTACTCTGTGTCAAGGTGAGAAGAAAAATGATATGCAAGTAATTTATATCTACTCAGGAAGGTGGGGTAGGGCTGAGTCATTATCTTGTAGGAGTTTCCCAAGTTGTGACATGCTAATGGAGAAGCTTTCCTGAGGAGGTTCTTTTGTATATGGATTGGCTCTTGAAATTCTAATCTGTAGTGCTGTTGTAAGATATAGAGCGTTTTGTGTTTTTCAGGACAGGAAACTATGCCCTATTTATTTTTAAACTCTCTTTCCTGTTGTAATTGTGTTTACATTTATGAATTTCAATAGTTTCCCTGTATAATCTGACATGGTAATTGGATGTGTTGTCCAACCTTTCATTTTCTTGGAATAAGATACTGTGTCCTGTTTGAGTTAGGCGGTTGGGATATCAGGATACTATCAGGCCACTGCTGATTTTCAGGCTGGCCAAGTCTGCAGTCTTCCATGTTCTTTTATTCTTGTCTGGATGCTACGCTGTGTGGTCCTGATGTAAACCTGTCCACAACTGCAGGGTATGCACTATACTGCAGAAGTGAAAGGGTCTCTTCTGTCTTCTGCCGATCGTAACATCTGTTGCATTTTTCTGGTGGGTCTGAATGCTGTTTGTAGGTTGTATTTTTTCATAAGTCTTCTCATCTGATCAGTGATTCCTTTGATATATGGCAAAAACACTTTTTCTGTGGAGACTGTTTTTCCTCAGTTGTGTGTTTTACCTTTGGTTTAATCACTTTTCCGATTTCATTCTTGGAGTAGCCATTTGTTTGAAGTGAGTGGTTTAGATGATTTAGTTCATCGTTGAGAAAGTGCGGTTCACATATCCATCTTGCACGGTCTATTAATGTTTTGATTATGCCTTTTTTTTTGCAGAGGGTAGTGATTGGAGTTTTTGTGTAAATAATGATGCATGTGAGTTGGTTTTCTGTAGACCTTGTGACCTAATTGAAGGTTAGCTTTGCGGATGACTATGATATCTAGAAATGGGAGTTTACCCTCGATTTCTTTTTCCATGGTGAATTGTATGTTGGGGTGGATGTTGTTGAGGTGGTCTAAAAACTCGGTCAATTCTACCTCTCCATGGCTCCAAAAGATAAAGGTATCATCTACATATCAGAACCAGACTGTAGGTTAGTGAGGTGCAGATTCTAAAGCTGTTTTTTCAAAATGTTCCATGTAGAAGTTTGCTATAACCAGGCTGAGAGGGCTTCCCATGGCAACCCCATCCATCTGTTCATAGAATTCATTATCCCATTGGAAGTAACTGGTTGTCAAACAATGGTGGAATAAGGCTATGTCCTCTGGAAAAATCTGATTAACAAGTGCGAGTGTGTTTTTTTTACTGGAACCCTGGTAAACAGAGATGGCACTTCAAAACCGACGAGTATGTCCTGTAGGCCGAGTTTCAGAGGACTGATTTTGTTGATGAAATGTGTTGAATCTTTGATGTATGTGGTGGTTTTTCCAGGGGTCTTTTCGTAGAAGAACAGCTGCAGGAGCTCATTAGCATATGGTATGCTAACGAGCTATTAGGCTATTAGCATATGCCACGCCCCTGACATCACCGGAAGTGATGTCAGAAGGGGAAGCAAAAGGGGGGAAGCATCTTCAAAAGCCTCCCCTTCCCTTCCCCAGCTGGTCTGGGTGGGGAGCTAAGAGAGAAGGGTTTAAAGTTTAAACTCCTTCTCATGAGAGTTGGGCCACAGAAGGAGGAAAGAGGGAAGGAAAGAGAGAGAGTAGAGAGAAGGAAAAGAAGGAAGGAAAGAGGGAAAGAAAGAGAGGGAAGAAGGAGGGAAACAGGGAAAGGAGGAAAAAGAGAGAAGAGAAGAAGGTGGGAAAGAAAGAAAGAAAGAAAGAAAGAAAGAAAGAAAGAAAGAAAGAAAGAAAGAAAGAAAGAAGAGAAGAAAGAAAGAAGAAAGAAAGAAGAAGAAAGAAGAGAAGAATGAGGGAAAGAGGGAAAAGAAAGAAGGAAAGGAGGGAATGAAAAGAAATTCAGTGGCAATTCAGCCCCATTATACCCTATGGGCCATTGAAGTCAATGGTGAAAACATAGGGTATATTCTGGGGAGCTGGAGGGAAGGGTTTGAGGGAGAGGCTCCAAGATCACAGGATAGCTGATGGAGCCTCTCCCCAAGATACCCACCAAGTTTCAAGAATATTGGACCAGGGGGTCCAATTCTATGGGCCCCCAAACAGGTTGCCCCATTTCCTCCATTGTTCTCTATGGTGAGAAAAAAAGTTATTTTTTTCCCACCATAGAGAACAATGGAGGGAATAGGGGCAACCTGTTTAGGGGCCCATAGAACTGGACCCCCTGGTCCAATGTTCTTGAAACTTGGTGGGTATCTTGAGGGAGAGGCTCCATCAGCTATCCTGTGAGTTTGGAGCCTCTCCCTCAAACCCCTCCCCTCCAGCCCTAGAATATACCCTATGTTTTCACCATTGACTTCAATGGCCCATAGAATATAATGGAGCTGAAATTGACATTCGGCTGCCTGAAAGACTCTCTGGGACGCCGGCTGGGGGCGGGGCTTGGCTCCTGAGCTCCCGGAGCTGCGCTCCGGTGCGCTCCCCCCGAAAAGACCCCTGTGGTTCTGTAGAAGACTGGCCAGATATTTAGCTAATTCATACGTAGGGGAACCACGGCACTCACGATGGGTCGGAGTGGGACTGAGTCCTTATGAATTTTAGGGAGTCCATGTAGTCGTGATGGCTGTGCTTCTGTCTTGCATAGTTTTTTGTGTGTGTTGGGATGAAGTTCCAAGAATCTCTGTTGGATGTAATCAGGCACCGGCCTTGGGCTGGTTTCGCTTCTTCCAGAATGCGATGCTGGGGGACTTGGTTTCAGCCCTCTGGCCACTGGCATGCTGGATACCAGGGGGATCAGTTCTGTCCCCCACACTTTACAGTTACCCCATGAAGCCACTCAGCCCTACCCCACCTTCCTGAGTAGATACAAATTACCTGCCTAGATGTATGTGGTTATGTCCTCACTTATTCTAAAGAAAAAGAAATCGTAAATAGTGCATTCAAGGCTGTGGAACGCATGAAGTACAAGGCGGGAAATAACTAATAAATTTAAATGTAGTTAGGAACACTCGAGACCATTTATGGCAGTAATAATGGTGATGATGTAAACACACACACACACACACACCCGTTTTGCTAAGTCCTTGGGGAAATGGTATCAATCTTCTCGATGAATTCTACTTCAGCAATTTCGTGTTGGAGTTTCCCTTTGAGGTTCTTTTTTAATACAAGCAAGTACATATAACATCAGAAATATAGCTTAACTGATACATGGGATAAAACTTACATAACAAACAATGTAGATGTGACATTAACAAAAAAACAGTTTGACAAACAACTTCATTAACATGAAACATCCCATGAAATGCATCAATACAGCAGATTTATAGTATCCAAAATTGAAGAATACTCAGGTTTAGTGGATAAATAATCCAGGAAGGGAAGTTCTTTTGCAGGAGGATGCTGACTCTGAGATCAACAACAGTGTGCCTTGGGAGGCTGAAACGTACTGCCACTGGTCTCCAAACACTGCCGTTTTGAATGTTAAGACTTGCGTCTGTTTATTCTTTTGTGCAGTAACTGACTTGCTTGTCACGTGTAGATAGCAGAAAAGAATTGTTGACTCAAAATAGCACATAGCTTACTGGAGGATGACCGAGTGGACGAGCCAAATAAACTGATGTGACTAGGGCCTCTAATAGCATTGCTCAAATGGACAGGGGCGACAGCGATGGCATCTGGATTCGTTGCAGGGTCTGACTCCCAGATACAGGAAACACATCAGAAACTTCACTGGCCATCGTGTAAAATTCAATGTGACTAATATGTCTTTTTCAACATAGTTTCAGAGGGTAGCCAATATGGGCCTGCAGTAGAACTGCTAAATATTACATCTGGAACATTCCAGGACTATCTACCAGGGACTGGCTGAGCTTGGAGATCCAGAACAATAGCCTGCCAGGACTCTGGAAGTGACCAATGAGGAACTAATGTTATGTAAATAGCCTATTGTTGGGAATTGAGTGTGTTTGGCTGTGGTTTTTGCATGCTCTTTAAACAGGGCTGTTGCCCTGGTCTCTTAGTCTTGTTCCTGAAATCACTTAATAAAGTAGAGCTGTTTCACTGCCAGGCATCTCGAACCCAGTATTTAATAAGAACCATTAGATTTGAGCCCAGCAGCACCTTAGAGACGAACCAGATTTTCAGCATATAAGATTCTGAGTGTCGAATCTCCCTTCATCAGATAGGAGTAGGAATGGAAGTCTCAGAGTCTTTATATCCCAATCAGAAAATGGGAGGGGAGTTGTAAAGGAGGAACCCGGGATGCAAAGCAAGGATGCCTATTGTAATTACCTTGATTAGAGCAGATGGGAAATGCGTCAGGGCAGAAAATTAGCACCTGTAGGGTAATTTCCCGCCCCCCCACATTTCCCCTGTTCATTACCCTTGTACCTTCTCATTTCTTTCAGGAGCTCAAGGTGGTAGACATCAGATTCTGTATCCTTTTATCCTCATAACCTTGCGAGGCAGGTTAGATTACATGAGAGAGAGAGAGAGAGACAGACAGACAGACAGACAGAGACTAAAAAGGGCACCTCAGAAGCTTTTTAGTTGAGTGGCATTTGAATTCAACTTCAGTGTTTTATTCCTCCTCTAAGTTCTGGTTGCTCAAGAGCCACTTACAAGCAAAGTCTGTTAAAACAAATCGTAGGTAAAAGAAATGGAATACAGGATCCATACTGGGAATGAACTTATAATTTGCTAATACCTCAATTTTTTCCTCACGTCAGTACTTTGAGCTGTAATAAAATTATGGAGAGAGAGAGAGAGAGAGAGAGAGAGAGAGAGAGAGAGAGAGAGAGAGAGAGAGAGAGAGAGAGAGAGAGAGAGAGAGAGAGAGAGAGAGATCGCTGATGGAAATCGCTTCACCGTCTTCAGTTTTACATTTCTGTGGCTACTCGACGCTGGGTTCTGAAAAGGAAGCTGTAATGCTTTATGATACCAGAGTCGCTTTTATTGCGGTAGACGGTAGGGGAATTGCTATGGAAAGGTTAGCCATATGCCACGTTTTAATTAGGAATCACCTCTGAGTAACTGAGGGCCGGGTTTGGATCTTGTCTAGATTTTATTGGCGAGCTCTTCCAGTTTCTCTGCAATGTCTGGGGGAATGTTGCTCCCTGCCTTGGGCTGCTCTTTGCGCGCGCCTCCCCCCAGAAAAGCGGGTGCAAATGAGACACCGTCTGTTTACTGGAGCTGGCATTTAGGAGTCACCAAAAGTCAGATGATAAACAGTCCCACTCAGTGTTCCCTCTAAGCTGAGTTAGTGTGAGCTAGCTCACAGATTTTTAGCCTCTGGCTCACACATTTTTGTCTTAGCCCTGGAAGGATGGCTCCAGAGCAAACTAATTTCTGCAGTAGCCAAATCACTTGCTCACAACTTTAATGCCAGTAGCTCACAAAGTAGAATTTTTGCTCACAAGACTCCGCAGCTTAGAGGGAACATTGGACTCCCACTGTCTTAAGGGCAAGGAGGGAGATCAAGGAGGACTCTGCACTATTGGGACTTTGAGGAAATAGAAGACTTTATGTTGTTGTTGTCAAGTCACAGCTGACTTACAGCAACCACTAGTGGGCCTTCCAAGGCAAGAGACGTTTCAGAGGTGGTTTGCCATTGCCTGCCTCTATGTCATGACCCTGGCATTCCTTGGAGGTCTCCCATCCAAATCCTAGCCAGGGACGACCCTGCTTAACTTCCGAGATCTGATGAGATCCTGCTAGCCTGGGCTATCCAGATCACACATCTTATTCTGTAGGCTTGGGCATCTTTCATTTTACATGCCCAGGGAAATGCTGATTGCCATTTTGGGGTCAGGAAGCAATCCTGGAGGGGTTTTTTTTTGTTATCTTCTGGAAGTGGTACAGCAGTCACTGTGGGTGTGGAGGGGGAGGTATTTGTGAATCTCTTGCATTGTGCAGGGGGTTGGTCTAGCTGACCCTGGAGATCCCTTCCAACTCTATAATTCTATGATTTCAAGAGGCAGTGTTGTTGTACATAGCGGCAGACTGGCCCCTTAATGTACTGGAAAGCGGCTTGTTGCTTCGGAGGGTCGCTAGTGACCAGGAACAAGCTAAGCCACCAAGTGGCCCCTTGGGGTACAGGCAAGGGCACAGGGCCCTCTCATCTCAGGCCAAGGCCTTGGCAACAGGAACAAGGGGTGTAGGTCTGATGGCCTGCTCCAGAGTTGCTTTAACATCCTACAGCCCTTTCGCACATGCTAAATAATGCAGCTTCAAACCACTTTAGTGACCATTTGCAAGTGATTTGGGGTGTGTGAAAGTGCCCCTAGAGTAGTCTGTCCCTTGGGTGTACCCTGGAAATTAAGGGCAATCACATCGGTAGAAGATCACGGAAACGTGTGCAGTCTTCCTACGGAAGCTGGTGGGGCTAATTATACCCGAGAGGCTGCTTCCCGTCTCCAGTGTGATTCCACTACTGGGCATGCATTTCTAGACTTCTGCACGTTCGCTTCAAGGATGCGTCTCTTCAGTACTGGCAAGCGAACGGCGCTTGGTACTTTCCTAAACTCCTCGCCTTAAAGGCCAGAAAGCTGCAGCTCAGAAAGGAGGGATAACCAACAATTCCCACGCCAAGACAACGCAAAGGTCATTTTCTGTGCTGCGATACAGAATGGGAGACCCTTTCTGTCACCACGTGTGCCAGCGAAGGGGCAAGATTTAGCATTTCCTCAAATTACTGGCGATGTTCGGTTGCTGACTGTGGCCCTTTCCGCACTCTCCTTTTAATCCATGTTCATTGCGGTGTCCTCCAGGCAATTCTGCACTAAAATCGAATTCAGCCTTCTTTTTAATCCAAGTTCCTCCCCCCCCCCATTCTGCATTACGTTACCTCCCTTCAGTGGTCAGCCCGGTTTCAGCCTGCTGGTGTCGCCCCAGGTTATTTGGATGCTGTTTTGCCCTGGACTTAAATTGCCTCAACGTGAACACTGAGAAAACCCGGAGTGGCAGGCAAATGCGGAAAGGGCCTGGGTCATCTCTGGAAAAACAACAATGGACCATGGAATGGCCACGTGCCGTATTCCCAGAGGTCACTCTGTCCTGCAAAAACAACAGCTGAGGGCCAGAAGCAGATGCTGCCGTATTGATGAGCTCCCTCATTGTCGGGATCCGACTTGGTACTAAGGTCAGCATCACCAAATGATAAGCGTTGCGCTGTGATGGTGTCCAGGGTGGATCCGTCAGGCGGCTGCCCCAAGCGAGTAGGCCTGTGTGCGAATGAGCACTCGACCTCTTCCTTCCTATTTGTGCTACTTCCTACTTCAGGAAGGATGGGGCTGCTCTTTGCAGCCCTTGAAGCCGGGCCCCAGCAGTGCCCGTCCTGAGAAAGGGGAGGAGAGCACGCGAGCGGGCAGGGCTCTTTTTGTAGCAGGAACTCCTTTGCATATTAGGCGACACACCCCTAATGTAGCCAATCCTCCAAGAGCTTACAGAGCTCTTCTTACGGGGGGCTACTGTAAGCTCTTGGAGGATCGGCTACATTAGGGGGTGTGTCGCCTAATATGCAAAGGAGTTCCTGCTACAGAAAGAGCCCTGCAAGCGGGCAACGGGGGCACCTCCTGTGCTTCTTGTCCAGGTTGCGAGCCCCCCGTGGGGCTGAGGAGATCATCTTATTTGCTGCAGGTGATGCTGCATTTGGGTTGCCGGGAGGATACCGAAAGGGTTCTTCTTCCCCCCATTCACGACAACTGGGCGAATGAACACACTCCCCCACTTGTTCACACATTACATCACTGCTAAGTAGGGCTCTGATTAAGCGAGAATAAAGTCATGCTCTCACTAGCCCCCCCCTCCCCACTGCCACTTGGATCAGTCAACAATTTGGGCTCCGAGTGATAAATATGCAGTGAGAAATGCATTTCCTTTGCATCTTAAAGCGGTCTTGCCGAACCAGTTCTACTTGGGTAGAGAAGGCAGAAAAACCTTTCAAGGATCTGCCAGGACAGTGGTGTTCAGTCCATGAGTCAGGACAATTAGGTGGACTCCGGACCCTCGCCTGCTGTTTGTGTTGGAACTCCCGTTAAGCTGCCGATTTTTTTAGCTTTTGGGAGGGAACTGCTGCTAGAGAGCAAAGAGGCTATGCGGCCAGCGTCTCCATGCACGCGGGAGCAGCAGGATAGCAAGGGGAGGTCAAGGTGAGCCGTGGAGAGGCGTCACTCTTAGCCCAGGCGGGATCAGAGACACTGGCTCCTCCTCTTCCTGTCATATGACTCTGAGGTCATGAAATGTCCTGCCCTGGGCTTGCAGCTCAAAGGGTCCCAGGTGGCTGGCCACCGTGAGTAAAAGGTTGGCCTCAGGTCTTTAAAGGGTGAAGATGAGATCACACTCTGTGGGTCAGATGAAGGCACGTGGTGCTTTTCCAGGCTTGGCAGGAAGTCAGCTTCTTCTCTTTTACAAGTTCAGGAAGTTTGCAAAGAACGGTTGGAGCAGGTTTTACTTCGGGTTTTGCTTCCCACCCCCCTCCTAATGAATTTTCATGGAAACTTCCATCCCAGCCGCTGCGATTCATAAGAGAAAATTAAAAACCTGTCTTGAAACCTACATGACAATGCTGCTAACATCTTGCAGTTGCCGGCATTATCCTTTGAGAACCTTTAAGCTCCATTTCTATGCGGCATTGTTTCCCCTCACAATAACATATTTTAAATATGAAACATTGAATGTTCATTGCTTAGTTATATCATTTTTTATTCATTGCATGTAAGAGGAGCAGGGCATAGTTTTATATGGAATCTACATTGAATGTCTGATTTGGCAATTTTATTTGACTACACAGATTTCCTAAGAAATTTGTTTTCTTTGAGATGCAGATGTTTTCCTGGGAATATAAGTAGAAAGTTTCTTCTACAGTTTCCCGATCGCCAGAGACTCGGTCTGAAATGGGGAGGGGGCAATTGCAAAAGTCCAGTTTGCTCCTATGTTGTACTGCCAGTCCCATGTCCCCCCCAAGCCCCACCCCACCCAGCGCCACCAACACATCCTATCAGGTCCCTGCAAAGAACCACATTCTAGAATATGAGTTTGCTACCAGCAGAAATGAATATCCAAGAAAGCGAACCTCGATCTCAAAACTCAAAATAATACAAACAGCTGAGCCAAGCTATAGACTACAATGAGAGCAATTACGCTCAGACCGCCCCCCCTTCGGCTCATGTCCTGCTTACCAGCTGCAAGCTCGTTTGACAAGCTGCTCAGATGCATCCAATTTGCACAATTGCACTGTTTCCTCACTGGATTCCATGGCCTCCTTGCTGAATGTGCTCCACCTGCCACTCATCTGTCATCCCCACTTCCAATTTTAAAAGGCACATAATAGGAAAAGCAATTAAGTTCGAGATTTTTATGTTTGGACTTACTACTTAAGCAACTCGGTGTGTTTGGGGTATCTGCTCATGAACCCAGTGGATCTTGCAATCGGCTCTTGAAAAAAGGCAGTGCGCTCTATGTGATGCCAGCTATTTAAAAGCGGTATTCAACTGCACAGAGACACAGAGGTGATGAACTGCAAGCAATTCCATGCTTTATACAAACTGATTAGTTTAGTGGCCGAAATAACCATGACCTCATGGGATACTTCCTCTTCTGTGGTAAATTAGATGATCCTAGTAGTTCTTGGATTTGGACAAAAGGTGCAATGACTTATAAGCTGCGACGACTAAGTGGTTACTACTCTGGAGCACAGTGTCTCGCACAGCGCTGTATTCTAGACACATTTTGTCAGGGAACATCAGGGCATTTAATCAGGAGATCATGTTGCATGTAATTGAGGGAGTTCAAACAAGGTAAGTTTGCCTGGCAATTGTGCCTCTGTCAAAACGCACAGCATGCTGAAATGGGAACCAGATACATAATACACACAGGTATGCAAGCGTATTGCGAAGGAATTGAACCCTCTCTTTTGTTTGTCACATCTCCGTGTGAAGATTATACCCTTTTGGTCATGATTGAACTGAGGTTAAAAAACAAACAAACCCAAATCACCGTCCTTCTATCCCTTCCCCCAAATCGCCCTCTGCATTAAGGCCTGCGGAGTTTTTGCTCTTTGGGAAGCCATCCTGTCAGAGCATTCACTATGTGTATATGTGTGCGTGCACACACACAAAACCCCTCGGAGTATGTGCTTATTGCAAACATGACTGTCTTCTCCTAGATTTGGACCTCTATGGCAGGGGGCTCCAGCATGGTGCCTATTGGTGCCACGGGGCTTGCCGACACATTTTCTGGCGCCTGCCAAGTGTTTTTAGGAAGTGGGCGGGGCAGGTGGGGCTTTTGTCCAGCTAGGCTTCTGATTGGCTGGGCAGATTTTTTAAATGTTGCTTTGGCAGCAGCTACCACCACAGCTCATATGTTACTGAAGTTACTACATTGTGTTACTGAAGTTAAGCTGCAGCAGCCATTTTGCAGCTGGGCCCACCTCCTAAGGCAGCCATTTTGCAGCTGGGCCCACCTCCTAAGGCAGCCATTTTGCAGCTGGGCCCACCTCCTAAGGCAGCCATTTTGCAGCTGGGCCCACCTCCTAAGGCAGCCATTTTGCTGCTGGGCCCACCTCCTAAGGCAGCCATTTTGCTGCTGGGCCCACCTCCTAAGGCAGCCATTTTGTGGCTGGGCCCACCTCCTAAGGCAGCCATTTTGCGGCTGGGCCCACCTCCTAAGGCAGCCATTTTGCAGCTGGGCCCACCTCCTAAGGCAGCCATTTTGCTGCTGGGTCCACCCTGCCCTGTCAGAATTCCAAATGTGCCTGCAGGCTCTAAGAGGCTGGGTCCCCCTGCTCTGTAGCGTGCGCCTTTTGAGGGATCAGTGTGTAAAGTGTGTTTTATGAGTCAGGCTAAAGTACACAGTTCATTACTAAATGCATTTCTCTTTGTCCGGTATTGTGCCCCTCTCCCTCTATCTCTCGTGCTTTTATGTATGCAGTTATGCCAACAGCCACCAGTGCTTGAATTGGGAACCGAGAGATTTGTGTGCTGCTATGAATCATGGTGCTGGAGAAGACTCTTAGAGTCCCTTGGACTGCCAGGAGATCGAATCAGTCAATCCCAAAGAAACCAACCCTGATGGTTCCCTGGAAAGCCAGATACTGAAGTTGAAGCTCAAAGGCTTTGGCAACCAAATGAGAAGGGAGCACTCACTGGAGAAGACCCTGATGGCTGGGAAAGACTGAAGGTCAAAGCAGAAGGGGACGGCACGGGATGAGATGGTTGGACAATGTTATCGATGCAACGGACATGAAATCGAGAACTGTGGAGAACGACGGAAGACAGGAGGGCCTGGCGTGATGTGGGCCACGGGGTTGTGAAGAGTCAGACTTGACTGTGCGACTGAACAACAAAAACACCGTGTGGTAAGCTCCCAGAACTGGAGACTGGAGCATTCCCCAGGTATGAAGTGCTCCTTGGCTTCGGAGTGCCTCTGCACACACTGGCCACCCAGTGGCTCCCATTACTTTGGAAAGCCCATCAAGACTTTCAGGCAGGGTTGACAACTCCAGGTTGGGAAATCCCTGGAGATTTGAGGGTGGAGCCTGGTGAGGTTGAGGTTGGGGAGGGAAGGGAAGGGGAACTCAGTGGGGTACAGTGCTACAGATTTCCCCCTGCCCCCTTGAGCAGCCATTTTCTCCAGGGGAACTCATCTCTGTAGTCTGGAGATGAGTTTGAAATTCTAGATCAGCAGATCCCATTTGGAGGCCAGCAATTTTCCTTTCAGGCAAGGTTGATCAACCACAGTCTCCTCCTCTTTTCCGCCTGGCTTCCCAGTCGTCGTTCCTGACTTCTGCAAGAGATGCTGAGAGCTCCCATGCACTTTCCCTGTCAGCAGGGGCCACGCATGCCCTCAGTGGGGCACTGCAACAGAGGGTGTGTGCGTGTGTGTTTGCAGGGCCTGCAAGACAGAGCTCTTCCACCAGGTCTTTGATTAGGGAGCCGCACCCAATAAGCAAAGGCCCTGGCCCCAATATTAACACCATTATTGACAGCCGGATGTAACCCAGACTGTGATGTTAGCTGATTGTACGCCTATGCTGGATGCTGCTAATGCCCGCCATCAGGGCTTTTTTTGTAGAAAAGCCCAGCAGGAACTCATTAGCATAATAGGCCACACCCAACAGCACTCATTAGCATATTAGGCCACACTCCTGACAGCACCGCTCATTAGCATATTAGGCCACACCACCATGCTGCCAGAAGTGTGGTCATCCAGCCACACCCACCTTTTGCTTCTTATTCTGCTAACCTTGTTTGTTGTCAAAACCCAGGGCTTTTTTGTAGCAGAAACTCCTTTGCATGTTAGGCCACACGCCCCTAATGTAGCCAATCCTAATAAGTTTCTGCTGTTGGGTGTGGCCTATTATGCTAATGAGTTCCTGCTGGGTGTGGCCAACTTGGGAGCCAGCTAGAACTCTGTTCCTGTGTGTTCCTGCCCAAAGATAGCCCTGCCCACCATCGTTATACAAACCGCACTCGCACGTAATGTTAAGTTTTTATAACTATATTGTTGTGATTTGATTTAATCTCTTGTTTTAGTTGCCCTGAGCCTGACTGGGCGGGGAGGGCGGGATATAAATAAATAAATAAAATAAATAAATAAACTCCCCCTCCAGACACTGGGGCATAGACCCGGACATTGCTTCAGAGAGACAGTTTGGTGTAGTGGTTGGGAACGCGGCCTCTAATCTGGGAGAACCGGGTTTTATTCCCCACTCCTCCTCCACATGCTGCTGGTGTGATAGAGCTGTTCTCTGACGGGCAGTCCTCAAAGGAGTTCTCTCAGCCCCACCTACCTCACAGGGTGTCTTTTGTGAGGAGGAGAGGGAAAGGAGATTGTAAGCCGCTCTGAGACTCCTTTGGGTAGTGAAAGGTAGAGTATAAATCCTATCTCCTCCTCCTCCTCCTCCTTGATGGAGAGAGTTAACCCCCCTTCCACCCATGGTCCTGATCTGACCGCACACACAGCTGCTATTTAGAAACACCTTGCAAAATCCAGCTACAGAATTCCCAGCATTTGCCCCTGGCGGTCACACTTGGCAGTCGGCCCCAGCCCCTCGTTAGTTAGATGTTGAGCTTCTTTGGCCCTTCTGTTTCATCTTATATAGGGCCTTTCTTCTTCTTCTTCTTCTTCTTCTTCTTCTTCTTCTTCTTCTTCTTCTTCTTCTTCTTCTTCTTCTTCTTCTTCTTCTTCTTCTTCTTCTTCTTCTTCTTCTTCTTCTTCTTCTTCTTCTTCTTCTTCTCTCCTTTCCTGGGCTCCGGAGCTGTAGCAAGTTAACCTATTTTTGAAATTAATCTGTTCACAATAAGTTAAACGTACCTACGAGAATATGTCACGTAAGATGTCCTTCTGTTTTTGTAAGTAAAATTTCTTTCTCTTGTTACCATTGAGGTCAGATTGTAATTTCTTTGAACAACATTTTACCCTTAACTGGGAAATGTGGAGAATCGGGGATACTGCGGAAAAGCTTCTGGGCTTCCAAGGCAAATGATTTTTAAAAAACATTTAACCCAATAGGACTAACACTGTAATTTTTTTACCGTAGGTGGCATTTTTGCTATTGTTCTCACGGATTCCCATCTGTCAAGGGACAGACCAGCCAAGCAAACCTCCCACACAGCCCATGGAACACCTACTGGCTAGAAGTCAAGGTAGGGGCGCTCCCTCCCATTCTTACTGTTGCTACAATATTAGATCAAGATGGGTAGCCCTGTTAGTCTGCCTGTAGCAGTAGAGCTGCGGTGGCTCAAAGTGGTTAAGATGCTGAACTGCAGGCTGTGGAAGGTCAGCAGTTCAGCAGTTTGAGACCCGAGAGTGCCGCATGACGGAGTGAGCTCCCGTCTCTAGTTCCAGCTCCTGCCAACCTAGCAGTTCGAAAGCAGGACATTGCAAGTAGATAAATAGGTACCACTTCGGTGGGAAGGTAACAGCGTTCCGTGCGCCTTGGTGTTTAGTCATGCCGGCCACATGACCACGGAGAAGCGTCTTCGGACAGCGCAGGCTCTTCGGCTTTGAAATGGAGATGAGCACCACAACCCTAGAGTCGGATTCGACTGGCTTTCGAGCAAGGGAACCTTTACCTTTAGCAGTAGAAAAGAGCCAAAGTCCAGGAGCATCTCAAAGCCTAACAAAATTTGTGGCAGGGGAGGAGGTGCTGGGGGGCAACAGTGGGAGGGCTTCTACTGTCCTGGCCCCACTGCTGGACCTCCTGATGGCACCTGGTATTTTTGGCCACTGTGTGACACGGAGTGTTGGACTGGATGGGCCATTGGCCTGACCCAACATTGGCTTCTCTTATGTTCATTTATGTTCTTATGAGCTTTTGTGAGTTGCTGCTCACTTCTTCAGATGCCAACAAATTTAGAGTCCAACGGCACCTTTTTAAATACCTTTGTTGGTCTTAGAGGTGCCCCTGGGCTCTAAATTTGTTGTACTGCTCCGGACCGACACGGCTGAACAACCAGATCCTTACTCAGGTGCCAGTAACTCATGGAAGTTCACCCCCTGCCACACATATGGTCAGTCTTTCAGGTGCCCTTGGACTCTGGCTCTCTTCTGCTGCTATGATACTAACTCTTGTATTTCGTGCACGTCTTCTCTTTCTTTTACTCGGGGTGTTCTTCTCCACCCGCATCTTGGTCTGCAAAGCCATGCGCCCACACACATCAAAGCAAGGCAGATCTCCCTCACAGGCATACCGCCTAATCAGCCACAGACCATAAGGGAGGAAAGAAGGAAAAAGGGTTTCGGGAGGCATCAAGAAGGTGATGGCAACGTTTGCATAAGGAAATGTGTTACTTAGACGATGTCTGCCCTGCTGCTTCTCCAAAAATCCTTGCTCGAGAAACAAAGAAAGAAGACATGTCAGGTGCGAAAGGCATCCTAGTAGGGGGAGACGAAAGAGATAAAGGATGCTGGCAGGTATCAAAGATACCCAGGGCATCTTCGGAAACGTCAGGTGCCCCAAGAGCATTTGAAGCACCACTGGAGGGGAGGTGGGGCGTGTGTGTGTGAAGAGAGATTCTTTACCTGCTGGCAGCAGTGCTACCAACCCTGAGACGCAGCACAGTGAGAGGAGAGACAAAATCAAAATGATAACGGCCATTCAATAGATCACAACTATTTTTCAACACCTTGCAAAGTATCCTTTATTTAGGGTTGCCAACTCTGGGTTGGGGAACTCCTGGAGATTGGGGAGGTAGTTCCTGGGGAAGGTGGAGGAAGGACCTCAATGGGGTAACTGGGATTGACAAGTTCCAGGTGGGGCCTGGAGACCTCCTGCTTTTACAGTTGATCTCTAGATGACAGACATCAGTTCCTCTGGAAAAAAAGGGCCGCTTGGGAGGGTAGAGTCAACGGTATTGTACTCTGCTGAGGTCCTGCCTCCTTCCCAGGCCCCACCTTCCTCAGGCTCCGCCCCCCAAACCTCCAGATATTTCCGAGTCCAGAGTTGGCAATGTTAGGTATCGAGATTCAAAAATAGCACATTTAGATTGAAGCAGCCAGACACAGGTGTGTATTTGTCTATAAAAAGAAAATTTACTAAAGAGTAGGTAAAGGGTACTTGGAGAACAAAAGCAGAGTAAATCTTCCTTACACACTCTAAGCTACATGTTGCTTCACTAAGAACTTAACTTGAGACTCACAGAAAAAACTTCAAGAAAAGGAGGACAAAGAGCAATCAACTGAACCGCTTGGCTCATCCCCAAACTATTGATTATCCAATTGGAGAATCCCAACACAAGCTACTTAGACATCCTCCCACCTTGCTCTGGCCAGGGAAACGTGCAGGCAATTCTTTTGACTCTCTACCTAGAAATCAGCCATGCATAACGAACAGGAAATGCTTTCATGACAAACAGGAAGAGAATGTGCAAATATCCCAACAGGCAGCCCTAGGTATAACGCCATACAGAGGCCACCCTCGAAAGCAGCTCCTTTCTCCGGGGGGAGTGGAGTGCAATTCCAGGAGAGCTCCAGGCCCTCTCTTAGTTCCTTATTAGCCAGAGACACCAGGAATTGGACGATCCAAAGTACTGCAAACAAAACTCCGCTTACGGAACAGAACTTTTGCCCCCTCCTGCTGTAGACCACCCCCCAGGCCCCTATAAATCTGCCCCACGGGATCAGAGTACTGAAGATATGTGGGGTGGGAATCTGCAGTGGGAGGAGAAAGGGGGCAGAAATCTTCCCCTGCTCCCACTGGGAGTGCCCTTTGACCAGCGGAAAGCGAGCTTTCGATCCAGCCCCTTGGATTGGCCGGGTTAATCTTTTTCGTTTCATTTGTGGAATGTTCTGATGGTGTTTGGGTCACACAAACAAGGCCCTTTACAGCCACATAAAGTGAGGCAACTTAGGCAGTAAAAAAACACAACCCTCTAGCAGTAAACATGGAACTCAGCAGCAGCATAAATTAAGCGGTAACACAAAAAAACAACAGAACAGGATTTCTTACGCTGCGTGCTGGTAATGAGATGGCCCGGTGACCTTTGAGATTTCAGCCGTGATGTTCCCCTTACAAAGATGTGGCAAAAACTGTGCCTACAGTGATGGGGAAGTCACCCGGCTGCCCATTTGGCCATGTCAGCAGGGTGAACTGAGCCGCTTCCAGCTGCAGGTCGGCTCTCGCAGTCCCGTTGCGTCTGGTCCTTCCATTTTCCTGTTTCGCATCTAACTTCCTTCTTCGCCTTCTTCGAGTTAGATAACAATGATTAGCAGTTCCCTCCTCTGAATTTAGAACCCCTTGAAAAATCAACAACAGCAAAGCAAAACAAAAAAATTAAGGAACTGTTTTTTGGGGAAAAGAAGAAGTCACGATCACCAGGGCCCCTCGGGTTTAGGCAGCTTCCTCTTTTTCCCGGGGCCTTCCTTCATCTGTTTATAGCACCAGCTGGGTAAGGGGAATTGAAGCATTACAGTTTTCCCTCTCTGTGTAGACGTAGCTGAAATTAAAACATGTCTTACCAAATGCCCCCTTCAAAACTGCTGTCTCCGTGGGATTATCGTTTAATATGTGCTCAGACCGAGTTCACGTTGGCTGCGCCTTGGGTGTCAATGCTGAGCTCTGCGTATGCGGCTCCTGGATTTTCTTGACAACCGAACCTGTTTTTAACGAATGCGGCCACAACCGTGCGATCGGAAGCTCTTCTTACGCTCCGAGCCTGAGGTTTCATAGTCGTTCAGCTTCTTCATTCATCACACAGCAAGGCATCTTTTACTCGCCATTAAACCATCCTTTCGCTGGCTGTCCAATTCTGATTGGAAGAATGGCAGGAGGAAAGGTTGAAAAGCCCGCCCCCGCCACTGTTTAATTTCTTTAGATTTATTAAAACTGGAGAGCCAGCTTGGTGTAGTGGTTAAGTGCACGGACTCTTATCTGGGAGAACCGGGTTTGATTCCCCACTCCTCCACTCGCACCTGCTGATGTGACCTTGGGTCAGTCACAAGCTCTGGCACAGCTGTTCTCTCAAGGACAGTTTCTGTCAGGAGTTCTCTCAGCCCCACCTACCTCACCGGGTGTCTGTTGTGGGGAGGGGAAGGGAGAGGAGTTTGTAAGCCGCTCTGAGACGCCTTTGGGCAGTGAAGGGCGGGGTATAAATCCAAACTCTTCTTCTTCTTCTATGCCCCACCTTTCCCAATGGTTCTGTCAAGCTCCGTTCGTGGCCCGGGAGTCGACCCACCTGTGGCCGTGACGTCTGCTCACCCCTCGGGCCCAGCGGCACTCGAAGGTGAGGAGGGGTCGTTAAAGGGGGTTGTGGTGGGGCCTCAGACCAGCAGGGGCAGGGTTAACATCACCCCTCGCAGTCCCTCTGCCAGCGTGCGCCAGGTGCCCCTCGTCTCTCCCTCTCTCCTCTTCGTTCTCTCTCTCCTGTTCTGTCGCACGCTCTTCCTCCCCGGCCCCTCCAAACTCCCCTCCTTTTATTCCCCCTGTCCCGTTCCCAGTGCTGCCGGTGCTCCCCACCCCCTTCACTCCCAGTTTGGCCCCGTGCCCTGTGATAAGCCCGGATGCCATCCCGGCATCCCAGGCGTGGTTGAGGGTGTGTTGGCGTTGGCTTGCCTGGCTTGGGAGCCACGCCGTCAGTGTCGTCAGTTGGGCCTCCTGCCTCCGCCATCAGCCCTTGCTTGGTGATGTCTGCATCTCTGCCTCTTGGGGTAGGGTTCCGCGGTGCTCACCTCTGTGGCCGTGCTCTGCCAACATCCCTGTCTTTCCCCACGTTGTCACCCGTCGCCCTCTTTGGGGCCTCACGCAGTGAGTTGTGTGGTGGCAGCACCCCTGGGGGGGTGGGGTCTTCGTCCCGAGGCCTCCGGACAGGGACAGGTCCAAGGTGACTTACAGTAATAGTTAAAAACATTTCCAGCTAAAACCAAAAATAGAATTGCAGACCCCAAAAATAGAATTGCAACCCCCCAGAGCCAGTTTGGTGTAGTGGTTAGGATGGAGTGCGGACACTAATCTGGGAGAACCAGGTTTGATTCCCCACTCCTCCATATGCTGCCACTGGTGTGACCTTGGGTCAGTCATAAATTCCTTCAGAGCTGTTCTCTCAAGGGCAGTCCTCGAAAGAGCTCTCTCAGCCCCACCTACCTCACAGGGTGTCTGTGGTGGGGAGGGGAAGGAAAGGGAGATTGTGAGCCACTCTGAGACTCCTTCGGATAGTGAAGGGCGGGGTATAAATCCAATCTCCTCCTCCTCCTCCCTCCAGGGTGAGAAATCAGCACGATGGAAAGAGGTAACCCTCCTCTTCCACCCATAGCCCTGATCTGAACGCACACAGAGCTGCTATTTAGGAACACTTTGCAAAATCCAATCACAGAATTCCCCGCTCTGAGACTCCTTTGGGTAGTGAAGGGCAGGGTATAAATCCAACCACCACCTCCTCCTCCTCCTCCTCCTCCTCCTCCTTCTTCCCTTCTCTCTCTTTAAAAGATGCTTGCCGTTCAACCCCCTTCAGATGCCCTGGCAAACAGGGAGGCCTTGCGGCACCTCCTGAAGATCTCGGAGAAGGAGACCCCCTCTCACTTCTTCAGGGAGGCCATTCCACAGAGCTGCAGCCACAATGGAAAAGGCCCAGACTCTGGTGAAGGCTGGATGGACCCACCCGAAGTGGAGTGATGGCACACAGATATGGGGTTGCCAGGTGCCCCCCGGCCCCTGCTGGGGAGTAGAGTTGCCAGCTCCAGATTAGGGAACTCCTGGAGATTTGGGAGTGGAGCCTGGAGAGAACAGGGACCTCCGTGGGGTACCATGCCACAGAGTCCTCCCTCCAAACAGCCATTTACTCCAGGGGAACTGATCTCCCCAGGGTTCCCAGGTCCCACCTGGAAGGAGATAGTCCTTCAGGCTTCCCCAACCTGAAACTGCCCTCCGAAGGTGCTCTCTACACCACTGGGGCAAGCGTATCCAGGGCCCATTCTTATTTATTCAAGAGCAAAGGGGCAATGCTGAAATAAAACACGTTTGCCCAGAAGGCATCCTGTGGCAGTGGAAGAGAGGGATGTCCACTCGTGGCCATCGAGAATCTGCTCCTCCTCCCCAGCATCCTCTCCTGCCTGCCTGCTCCTTCCTCCTCCCGCCATTCTCTCTCACTCCCGGCTCCTCTCTGCCTTTGTGCTTTATTTACTGGGGGACGGTCCCTCCTGCACTGACTCGTGAACCAGAGGCGTAGGAGAGCGGCCTGCCATTCCCCCCCTTACAAAAGAAAAATTAACAATGCTTAATCTTCTGGCAGCAACCGAAAACACATTTAGCAGCCTTTCACTATTGGCACGTGTGGGGACTGGCTGGGGGTGGGTGGGGGAAAAAGGCAAACAGGGAGCTGAGCTCAAAAGGGAAAGTTGTCGTTGTTTTTTTGGCTGGCGACGCGGCAGCCAAATGAACGATGACAGGCCTCATTAATGGCAGCACCTGGAAAGGCAGACTGCGCACTAGACACTACCTTAGTGTTCATGCGTGTGCAACTGCATGCATGAGTGATAGGAATCAATGGCCTCTCTTGCTCCGGCAGAAACTCCTAGATCCCCAGGAAACAGGTTAAACGTGAAGAACTGCAACTCCGGCAGCTGACATTACAACCTGCCCCTCAAATGCAGTCCTTAAATTCTTCCCCGAAACTAAAAGGTGGAAACACCAATTTACTAGCGATACGTACCAGAAAGCTCTGACCTGGATGGCCCAGGCTAGCCCAACCTCATCAGATCTTGGAAGCTAAGTCAGGGTCAGCCCTAGTTAGTAGTATTTGGATGGGAGGCCCCCAAGGAAGTCCAGGGCTGCTCCGCAGAGGCAGGCAATGGCAAACCGCCTCTGGACGTCTTTTGTCTTGAAAACCCTGTGTGAGAGCCAGTTTGGTGTAGTGGTTAAGTGCGCGGACTCTAATCTGGGAGAACCGGGTTTGATTCCCCACTCCTCCACTTGCACCTGCCTGGATGACCCTTGGGCAAGCCGTAGTTCTGATAAGAGCTGTTCTTGAAAAAAGAGCAGTTTCTGTCAAGAGCTCTCTCAGCCCCACCTACCTCACCGGGTGTCTGTTGTGGGGAGGGGAAGGGAAAGGAGTCTGTAAGCCGCTCAGAGACACCTTTGGGTAGTGAAGGGTGGGGTATAAATCCAATCCAGTGACCTGATGGCACTTTCTACTACTACCTCTATGTATCGGAAAATTGGGATTGTCGTGGACATTGGTGCAATGGGGACCTAAGGAAAGCTGCACTGAGTTCAGTGGAGATGCACTTCAGATTGGGTACTATTGGCTGTCTTGATGGGGATTTACTAGATGTGAGCCTCACGAAAGCAGCTGTGGGAAGCTAAGTCTCTCCTGCCACCGGATACCTGCAGGCTGAAGTATGAGACGCAAAGGCAAGGAAGAACCAGCCATCCTCTCTGTCTGCCTCCCACAAACTGTACCTCTGAAAGTCTCCGCTGAATGCTTGACTCCAGTTGAAAAGATCACAGAAAGGCACATGGCAGTTATCCTTAAAGCCTTTATTTTAGTGTAAAATAAAACAGTTAACATTTATATGGCCATACATAACAAAAAAAGTCAAACGTTATCTCGTGGTACCAAATGACCTCTCAAATTTCCCCTCTCCCAAACTCATTTCTCCCACTCCCAAAGCATTAAAACACTTCAGTACGCACAAACATAGAGCCAAGTTTTTAAAAAATAAAGTTTAAACCCCCCCCCAAATAATAGAAAAGGGCATTGATGTGCAAACCGGAGCAATTCCCACGGTCCTTCTCCCAAAGTCAGGGGGATTGCGCCAGAGACAACCTGAAATGGATGGCTTGTGAACTGAGAATTTAGAAAAACATCTCTGGCTTTCTGAGAAACAATCCACACTCTGAGTTGGCGCCCAGATGGTTGTAATGCTCTGGCAAAGAACGATATTCAGCAGTCTCCTCCGGGAACGCAAGAGATGCTCCCAACAGCACACTGGGGTTCCTCTGGAGTACACAGAGACCATCTAGGATTTAAAGGATTTACAGGAGAGCGAGGGAGGTAGCATGTTCACACCGTACAAAAATGAGGCAGCATGTGGAGCTGTTGCTGGTTGGGACTGGTTTACGGGTTTTGGTTGTCATAAAGCAAGGCTCCCCCCATCAGGTACCTAGGAGTTGCTACTGCTTGGGAAATTTCTGTTGGTTCGGGGATGGGGCCTAGGGAGAGAGCTCAGCGGAGCTGGGATGCCACAGAGTCCACCCTCCAAAGCTGCTAAGGGAACCAGTCTCTGTAGTCTGGGTAGTAGTAGTTCTGGCAGAACTTCTGGCCTCACCTGGAGGTTGGCAACTCTGCCTAGACTACCACGGGCTGGCTCCAATTCAAGGCCCTGCTCCATGTGGCTTGGACCCAGCTGGTGGTCGTCTGGGCCGGAAGGGTCACACCAGTCGTTTCCCCCACACCACCGATGACTGGGAGTGAGCTGAGCGCTTGTGATAGGCCAGGGCCCTCCTCCTGCTGCCCCAAGCAGTCCCTTGGGTGGCTTGACCAGGGAACCATCCCTCTTCCTAGCTAAAGCCGTCCTTTGGAATCTCAAGCTGCTCAACACAGTCTGCGCCTCCCAGCCCAGCCCCCCTCCCCACTTCAGCCCAGAGGGCCCACGTTTCAATTGCTGTGATTCCCTGTTCACTCCTTCCCGCCCCACACATGGGCAATCGTTAAGAGATCGTTCTGGAAACTGTTGCTTGTATCCATAATCACTCAACAGTTAAACCTCTACAATCCACTTTAAAAAACACACACGCACGCTGCAATAAGAATCTGATCCAAAGTACACTGATATTTCCAGTAAGTTCATTGGGCTTCCAGCCAGGCCTCTGGTCCAAACTAAACACTGAAGTAAAGCAAACTGACAGAGCTAGATCACGGTCCTTGACTTCCCTGGTGCGAACCCATTTGTGGTGGCCCTTCCCTTGCCTGCTCTCTTCCCTGGCAC
Source organism: Gekko gecko (assembly GCA_029375565.1). Taxonomy (NCBI): domain Eukaryota; kingdom Metazoa; phylum Chordata; class Lepidosauria; order Squamata; family Gekkonidae; genus Gekko; species Gekko gecko. The sequence continues at coordinate 24,296,049 of JAPDNY010000003.1, forward strand.
GTTTGTACCCTTTGGCAGGCCATGCTTTGGAAAGCCAGCCGAAGAAAGCACACGGGGTGTGCTTTAGCTTTTTCTGGACTGGAAATAGCTCAAGGCGTGGGTAGGTACAGATGGCCACCATATCTTACTAGACATTTGCATCTACTGGCAGAGTGGTAATTTCCACTAAATTGGCAACAGTTTCCTGTGTGGAATTCTCTCGTGCTTTACTGGACAGTCCTTATTTCTCCCTTCTCAGAAGTGAGCATGACATGGTGGCTGGTATCTCATTTGTCCGGTGCTCTGTGTAGACATCCCGTCTCCACACAGGGAACGCTTTCGGCCAACAGAACAAAGCTTGAGTCCAGAGGCACCTTTCAGAACAACAAAGCTTAATGCTGGGTAGAAGCTTTCATGGGCATGCACACTTCTTCTATTGCTTCAGACCAACATGGCTACCCACTGAGTAGGGATGTGCTCCCCCAGTTGGGGACAGGGGATGCAATTTTGGGTCCTCTTCCCCACCGCCAGCCAGCTGGTGGGGGGGGGGGAATCCCACTTCCAGACGCAATGTAATTCTGGGCATACCAGAGTGTCGCTGATGTGATGACATCACGTCCACGTGATGTCATTACATCGCGTCCATGTTGCGTGCTCCCCCTACTCCCGGAAAGTCCCTCCCCCTCCCTCTGCCGGGTCCAGCCTGGCAACCCTACCACTGAATCTCCTTTCAGCCATTGTAAAGGTTGCCCATCCCATCCTTAAGCTTCATGTGAAAACACAAGAGAGGCTCCCCCTCCAATCAAGGTCATGCTGGAAACTCTGAGTCCACTTTGGCAGCCGTGCTGCTGGACTGGTCCTTTCTTACTGCCGCTGAGCGCAAGGCATTCGTGAATACCAGGAAGAGTCTTTTCAGATCCATAATGTTTCCAAACATATGGGCACAGGGGGGGAAGAAAAAGAGCAACTTGTTCCTTAATGGCTCATGTGCATTTTTTTTTTGTTTTGCAAGTGGTATATTTTCATCCATCAGATGTAGCACCTAGTGAGATATGTGTGTGCTTACACGTTTGTCTGCAATATGGTGCGGAGATAGTTTGTTTTACATTTTTGCAGTGAAGCAGGCTACATAGATCTATATATATACTGCAGACACACCCCTCTGTAAGCAGCCCCCAGTTCTGCCTCCTCTACCTGCAGGTCAGTCTAGTGGCACTTTGAAGAGGATGACACGCAAGTTCACTTTGACTCCTGTCCCCGCTGATGGGTCACAAGTTTTTGTCCCTTTCACAGCTACTGGTACAGTCTGAACCGTCGAGATATTGCATTGCCTCTATTTTTCCTGAAGAGAGGGGGGAGAGAGGATCCAACCATCTAAAAAGCAGAAGTATTGCTTAATAAGCCTTTGGATAAGATTAATGGCGCGGAAGGTCTCCTTCTGACCTGCCTCGCTCTCCCACATGCAGCCAGGGCCGTCCATGGGAGTTTCAAAGGGTGTTTCGGGTTACATGGAAACAACGGAGTGGGAGTTTCAAAGGCCATAAATAACCCAAGCAGCTCCTTCCACCCCATTCGGAGTTGTCCCTGGCTCCTGAGCTGCCCTCTGTTATCTTTGCAAATGGCACCGGTGGCACCGGAAGGGGTCAGTCAGCGGTGATTTATAAGTCGGGAGCTTATCTTCCAGTGCTTTGGCTTAATTGTGATCACACTAAGATAAAGCCTCCGCCATCAACAGGTTCGTCTACAGAGGGATCCAGTGTATTGTCGGTTATACTTCTATCAAAGAAAAGTACTTGTTCTACCTAGAGGTTTTGCTGGCTGGCCACCAGTACAGGTGATACTGCGGCCAAATCTTCATCTGAGGATCCCCCATTTTACACGGTTTATTTTACGGGAATGGAAGGGTATGAGAACAGAAGTGTGTCCGTGAGGATGGATGGGTATTCATTTGGAAAGGGGGAAGGGCTCACCCCAATATCTATCCTGTTCCGAGTCCAAATCCTCCTTGACTTTATCTTAATTCATAGTCTTGCCTGCGTGCCCCACAGCCAAATCTCAGCATCTGTGCCGTGAAGTAACAGTCTAGTGAAAGAGTCTAGGCACAGGGGATTTTGCCACAGGCTGGGCTAGATAGCCACTGTCTGTTTCAGAGAGACAAAACTTGAGCACGGCTGATCTAGACTGCACTCAAGTTGACTTAGTATTAGTGGTTCAATGCCCTGACTTGGATAGCCCAGGCGTGTCCAATCATGTCATGTCTCGGAAGCTAAGCAGGGTCGGCCCTGGTTAGCATTTAGATGGGAAACCTCCAAGAAATACCAGGGTCACGACGCAGAGGTAGGCAATGGCAAACCACCTCTGAATGTCTCTTGCCTTGAAAAACCTGCAGGGTCAACGTAAGTCGGCTGTGGCTTGACAGCAAAAAAAAAAAAAGGAAAAGGAAAGAAAAAGAACAGAGTATTGGGGAACCTGTAGACTAAGGCCTGACATAAGTTGCAACACTGCTGAAGGTAGAAAGCACAAAGCAAGGTACACTCCATGTATCACAACATGAAATAACCCCGCCCCTCCATCAAGGGACCAATACGGAAAGGAAGCCTTGCCAGAACTATGTTTGAGTGGCATCTGCCAGTCATCGCTCGCAATCTGCCACCCTTTTCCCCCCTTCCTGTAGCAGCTTACCCACATCAGGTATAAAAGGAGAAGGAAGTTGCTTCTCGTGCACACTTTACTCAGGTTGCAGAATACTCACTGAAGAATGGCTTTTTCTTAGTTACTACAGACAGCCAAGTGTTTCAGAGTGGTTAGTGCTCTGGATTAGAATCTGGGAAACCTGAGTTCGAATCCCCACTCTGATATGAACCTTGCTGAATCCACTTCTCAAGGTTGTCACGAACTACTGCAGGGAGAACCATGTGCCCCACCTTGAGGTTCTGGGAGGAAGGAGAGGACAAAAACCCACCCGCTGGCCAGTGTGGCAGCTTCCCCTTTAAATATGGAATTAATGAGATTTTCAGGGCATTCATACAGTTATATCCAAGGGCAACGTTGATGTAAACAGACAATTTCTTGCAATTTTCTCTTTAAATGTATTCTGCGTGACAGAATAGGAAAACAGCCACATGAAACAGACATTGTGTTGTTTGGCTGTATGTCTACATCACCAGATGAGGATACATTTATAAGAACAAGTAATCATAGAAGAACTGCAAGGAAAAGTCACTTCCCTGTAAAAAATTTTTTTCCCCATGTAGATGCTTTCGTGCTTCCTTTTATTAAAACAGTTCGGCCTCGATTCCAGCAGAGACAGATATGGCAAGCAGGCCTGGGTTCAAAACCTGCCGACTGGGGCCTGAGGTTGTTAAAGGCCAGTTAAAGGCCTAATGCTCAGGCCCACAATTTTGAGCCCAGAGATTCCACCCTGGGCTGCTGACTTCTTCCACGGGCCCAAGAGCTGACACTCTGAAATGCAGCGATGCAAATGTGTGAGCCTGACAGATTCACTGCGCTGAGTCTCTAGAGGCCTCCCGGTATAATGAAGCCGTTTCAAAAGGGTAAATGATAAATGGCTGTGCCTGCTAGACGACCCCTTCCTGCGATATATAATAATTATGAGATGACCTGTGTAATGAATCCTGTTAATTTGCTGCATACCAAAAAGAAAACCAACAGATCCTCTAATAACGTTTTCTGGCCGGGCCCAAGGTCTCTCCCTGGAAAGGAAAAGGGGCTGAAGCCGAAATAGCCTTGAAAAGCATCCAAAGTCATAGCTGGAGGAATTCAGGACGTGCTGGAGCTGTTCGGAATTCCTCACTGAACTCAGTTTCAGAATCCTCATTAGATTGGACGGCAAATTAAGGGTGGGGGAGAAGAAACCAGCCGAGCATAAAGGGCCCTTATTCTTTTTAACACCCTATAAGTGCTTCTCTCACCCTCCGACCCCGACCCCCCAACCCCGAACTCTCCTCTCAACATGTAGATTCCAGCAGCTGAATAGATCTTGGCCATCTCTGTTTTCCTTGCTTGCAGATACTTAAGAGATCAGAGCGTCCTCCGCATTCTACATCCCCTCTTATTTAACGTTTCCTTTTTAAAAAAGTTTATCCTCCATTATCCACACACTCACTCTGCTATTATTATAGTATTTACAAAAACAGTCGAAGCCTCTGCTCCCCGCCCCCATCATCCCCGACTGTTGCCCTACTGAATTCTTGCCACACAACAGGCCCCAGATTGGCACTTTAATGGTCAGGTCGCCCCCCCCCCCAAAAGTGACGGTTTGCAGAACTACGGCAGCAGTAGAACAGGATATTGAAAATACTGTTGTTCTAACCTTGATCAACAATGAGTGGGTGGGAGGGACAATTCAAGGAGAGGGTGGGAATCCAGGCTCAGAATCCCCCTCCCCATGATGACAAGTGGTATCCCCCAGCCATCGCTCCACCCTGACCTGGATATACCAGGCTACCCCGCTCTCGCCGGATCTTGGAAGCTAAGCAGGGCTGGCCCTGGCTAGTATTTGGATGGGAGACCTCCAAGGAATACCAAGGTTGTTAAGCAGAGCCAGGCAACGGGAAAACTCCTCCAAACATCTCTTGCCTTGAAAACTCTATGGGGGTCACCATAAGGCAACTGTGACTTGATGGCAAAAACTACAACAACAGAACCACTGCCCCCTCCCACAGAAGGCTCCGTTGGGGCCAGATTTTCTCCCTCAAGGGGCAGAACCACACTTTATGATTCCCTAAGCTTACCATTGCTAACTGATATGCCAACAGGCACTTTGGGCATTTACCAACAGAGAACCAGCTCTCCTTACAAGGACACAGAAACACACAGACACACCATTTGCCCCCCAAACGGGATAAAATCCCCCACAGAAGAGGTAACACATTCATCGAGCCCTTTGGCATGTCGTTTTAGGAGCTCTCACAGTGCAGCCGTGTAGGGTATTTTTATGAACGGATCCCCCCCCCACGTATGTCCATCTGTACTCTTTGTAATTAGAAAAAGAGAGATTCTTAACATGTGACCCAAAATTTCGGGATAGAAAACGAGGCCACTTAAAAAAAAGATGCCTGAGAAGATAAAGAGGAAAAGGCGGGATTTCCCACACGATGACAAAAACCAACTTTAGGTCGCAAGGTGAATGGAATGCATTTCCCAGCACGACGAAGCCATCTTGTAAACTCATCGGGGGACTGCAGAGTTTATCCCGAATATTCTCCAGTCAGGGAACAGCCTGGCGAGGAAAGGCCTGTGGTGTCAGAGGCACTCATCGTGGCACAAGGAAGATACCTTTTTCCGGACCGAGTTTCCAAAATGGATACCTGCAAGACGGGCATCTCAGATGTGCCTGAACCGTCGTAAATAGCCCTGAGTGGTGTGCTCTGCAATTTCTTCTAAGCCTTCATCTACCATCTTCTATGGTCAAATAATTTTTGTATATTATATATATATTTTAAAAATCATCTTTGATACATCATGATATCTAAAAGTCACTGTACCTCTTTTTGCCCCCCCCAATAAGCTTGCTGTATGTTTAGGAACATATCCAGAGTATGTCGGCCAGAGTTAAGAGTTGTCCTCTTCCTTCGGCAGACAAGCTCAGCAGGAGCAGCTGATTCAGCAATGCCAGTCTTTTCGTACGGCACCGACGAGGATTCGGCTGTCGGCTATACCGCCGCAGTCATGGGGTCCTTCTGCCTGGGATCCTGATGCCTGTACGGGTATCGATCAGGGCTGGCTCGACGGTGGCCCGTTCGGCCGATTTCGTTATAGGGCAGAACTCTGTGGCTCTGAGGGGGTGACGGCGGCACATCCTGGCGGAGGGTCCTTTGTGATGGGCTACTGGTTGTGGTGGATAATACTGGGGATACCATGACTCTGTTGCTCTGGGGCCATCCTGAGGGGTGACCATAGCTCCCTTTGGAAGGGTGAACGACAGGCTGGCCGCCTTGATAGTAAGGAAGATCTCTCTCTTTGTATGTGACTCGGAGCCCCGTTAAGTACTCTATTGGTTCCACAGGTCCGTGCCTGGAAGGGGGAACAGAAAAGAGAGAGAGGTATAAATAGAAGGTCCAGAATTCCTTTAATTAACAAAGGTCACCCTCGCATAAGCAAACCGGTCTGCATGAGCCAAGAAAGACTAGAAAGCTCCCCCAATGCTGGAATTGCTAAAGCACACAGGATGCCAGTGTTAAGATCCGGCATGCATCGGGGCTCCTTTACAAGGTGGTAACTCACAATGAAAACAACTGGTGCTCCATTCGTAATAGTGGGAAAACAAAGACCTTTTCAGCAAAGTGCGCTTGAGTGTGTCTTATCTAGCCTGAGGATAAACAGATGAGTTCGGTTTGCATCCTCGCCAATTCCCACAAGGCTCACACGCCAATATTCACACCTCAAAGCCGTTTCCCCAATTTTCTTGTCTAAAACATGTCAGCCCATAAAACTCTCCCGAGTCCCACAGTCGGAAAGCTCAGAACTCCCAGAAGAAAACATGAAGGATATGAGCATAGAGTATCTGTGTTTCGTGAGCCAACTGCCAATAAGGCTTCCGGAGGGGGAATAAAAGCACATGTATGTAGATGCAAACACAAATGTGAGCAGAGGCGGCTAAACCTCGGAGCGAGTTCGGAAACTTGTCTGTGTAAATAAGGATTTGACAAGGTCTGGCGCATGAGAAAAGCAACATGTGTGAGTGTGTCATGCCAAGGGGCTGGATTATGGAACCGTTGGTGTTGCTCTCTCTGCCTTAACTCTAGGATTTACGTCAATGAGGGATTCTCCCTAATAAGAAGAAAGCTGGGATAAGTGTTACATGGAATAAATTATGGTAGAAGGTCGTTGTCAACGCAGCAGCCCCAAAGTCGAGCATGATTAAGGGTCGTTCTCTACAGACTGCAATATTTCTTCAGTTACAGGGAGCAAACTAACTAGCTCTGAAAATCGCTGTTGACTATAGCAGTTTGGGAGATGCGAAAGATAGGCGTTCTGATTAAGAGTGTGTTTGCTGTGAGGGTTTATTCAGACTGGCTCCAGTCCTGGAATGAAGCTTATGCGCTTTCCCTCTGGAAAAAAAGAAAGTACACTCTTTGCCCTGTTCTCCATAAATTCAGTCCCACTTGTGGAAAAAGGGGTGTGACCTTGTGAAGCAGCCGGATTTCTCTTCTGTTCAAAAAAGATCGAGGTGTTCAGGTGCAACAGCATGGATTCACCATGAGCGGTGAAGAGAGAAAAGAAACTGCAGATAGCCGTGCCAGTCGGTGCCCTGACGTGGCCGGTCCAGGCTAGCCTAATCTCATGAGGACGCAGAAGCTAAGCAGGGTGGGCCCTGTCCGTATTTGAATGGGAGACCTCCAATGAATACCAGTGTTGTGACGGAGAGGCTGGCAATGGCCAACTATCTTGGGATGTCTCTTGCCTTGAAGGCCTACAAGGTAGGGTTGCCAGGTCTTTTCGAGACGCCGGCCGGGGGACAGGGGGATGCTCTGGGAGCCGGAAGCATCACCCCCAACATGCCAAGGTCACCAGAAGTGATGTCGCGCTTCACCCGGAAGTGACATGGGCACGTTGGGGGCAATGCATTGGTTTTTGGGCAAAGCGCTATGGTAGAATCACCCTCAAACCATAGAGTTTCGCCCCAAACTAGAGCGTCACTCCCCCAACATCACCACATGACTTCCGGGTGACCTTGGCATGTTGCTCGATGTTGCTCTTGGGGGATGGAATTTCCTCCTAGCAGCCAGCTGGCTGGGGGTGGGCAGGAGCCCACAAAAGCAGGGTATCCCCTGCCCCAAACTGGGGAATGGTAACCCTACTCCAGGGTCACCGTAAGGCAGCTGTGACTTGACAGCATTTTACACACACGTGCTAGTCCATCGGGGGGAAAAAACCCTGATAAGCAGAAGAAGTGGGTCTCCAGGGCCTCCGGCACTGGTCTTTCACATCACCTATTACCCGATTCTTTTAACTGGAGATGCAGGGGACTGAACCTGGGTCCTTCTGCATGCCTAGCAGATGCTCTATCACCGAGCCACAACCCTCTCCGTAAAGAGCCGCTTCATACACTCAGATGGATCAGTGGATCTGCTCGCTTTCACATAGCGAGGGTGTTTATGTAAGTCACTCCCCACACATGATTGCCCAAAGGTGCGGCTGAAATCAGACCTTGACCTCTTCCTCTAAGAGTCGTCTTCCCGGGGTGGGATGTGCAGGAGAGGATCGGATCGCTGGGTGGGTTTTTTTTTTTTTTTTGTTTCCACAAAATTGTTTCAATTGAGG
>JAPDNY010000003.1:24304413-24843318 GCA_029375565.1 Gekko gecko
CTGGAAGGCAGCTTTCCTCTGCTCTGCCTTTAATGTGGTGCAGATCGCCTTACATCAGAGAAGGGAGAAGAAAATGCCAAACGAGAAAGAGGTTGGAACTTAAAGAGACCCACTGCAAGAGGAAGTGGGAACAGATGTGGACTGACAACAGACCAGGAAGGAACAGAACAACCCAGCCAGGGGAAAGGAGAGAGAGCAGAAACATCCAAGCAAGCCACTAGATCGGGGAGATCGACAGACTGCAGACACATGGGACACCATCCGTGATGGCAAATGAATGTGAAAGCGACCACAATATCTCATTAAATAGAGAGCAAGAGCGAGCTTTCAACTTTACCACAACTTCAGACCAGCTGTTCAGTAAACCCGCCCCCCAAAGTCTGTCATCTGCAAGTCTTAAGACACCGTTGTGGACATAATTAGATTTGCTTGGGCAAGGTGCAAAACAGATTCGGGGTTGAAGAAGAAGGGTCACCAGTGACTGGCTGTGGGGCTTTCCCATTATGTTCTGTCTATTTCGCTTCTCCCTCCTTTGTGTCTTGTAGAGCTTATGCCTTCTTAACTATGTTACGAGACTTTGAAAACACCCCCCCCCCCGGGAGTAGATCTCAAACAACGACAAACACTTAGTTGCTTATCCTCTCTTTGTATAATGATGTATTACGCATGAAGCATCTTTTAAAATGGAGTCAGGAGGCACCTCTGCCCCAGGGTAGCCAACTCTGGGTTGGAAAATACCTGGAGACTTTGGGGGTGGGTCCGGGAGAGGGCGGGGGTTTGGGGAGGGCCCTTTAGCATGGTACAATGCTGCAGGGCCCACCCTGCAAAGCAGCCATTTTCTCCAGGGGAGCTGATCTCTGTCAGCGGGGGATCAATTGTAAAAGCTGGAGATCCCCAGGCCCCACCTGGAGGCTGGCAACCCTACTCTGTGCGTTCTGCGCTAGGTGCTTTAGCATGCAATCAAAATCAAACCAAGCTTCTTGGGCAAAGGCCATGAGGACACCCATCTCCTCACTGTGAGATCTTTGCTGTGCAAAACTTTAGATCCTAAAGCTTATCTAGGGTTGCCAGCTCTGGCTTGGGAAATTTTGGGGGTGGAGCCTGGGGGGGCAAGGTTTGGGGAGAGGAGGGATGTCAGCAGGGTATAATGCCATCCAGTCCACCCTCCAAAGAAGCCATTTTCTACAGGGGAACTGATCTTGATTGTCTGGGGATCACTGTAAGAGTGGGACCCTCTCCAGGTGCCACCTGGAAGTTGGCAACTATAAGCTCATCCCATGCCTGCCCCATCAGCTGGGTCCATGAGAGGGCAGTGCAAGCTGTGTTTCTGGGTGGGGGAGCTAGGAGTGCTGAAGCACAGCCCCCAGCCTCCCGAGTGAGCAGTTCTTCCATTCATGATCATCACTAACTACATTCTCAGGTGATAACCCACCTGCCTGAAATGGTCCCTCAGAGATCACACGTCATAGCCTTGCTATTCTTGCACACTGCCTCTTTCTGTCACACTTTCCAGCAAAACTAGTCCACATTTTCAGCTGTCATCAAATGACAGGGCATCGAGTGATGGACAGGCGTCAGACCTATGTCCTTATTCCCAAGCATCACTGAGTGACAAACAATGCTCCCTCTAAGCTGTGGAGTCCTGTGAGCAAAGATTCCACTTTGTGAGCTACTGGCATTAAAGTTGTGAGTGAGCGATTTGGCTCCTGCATGACTTAGTTTGCTCTGGAGCCATCCCTTCCTGAGCTAAGACAAAAATGTGTGAGCTGGAGGCTAAAAGCCTGTGAGCTAGCTCACACTTAACTCAGTTTAGAGGGAACATTGGTGGCAAATGCATGGGCAGGGGAGCTGTGCCCATCCCAGATACATGGAAAATGCAATTCAGGCAACCAGAAGCGCACATGTGCCGCAGGGCACGTATGACAATTTTATGGGCAGTGTAAAATGTTTCAACAGTACTGTTATGTGAATCAGCGGTTAACATGCCAACGTTACTGGTTTTGCTAATTAAAAGGACCTGGTCCAATTAAGTTTAATGTAGGGGAAGGGGTTATGCTCAGCTCCGAAAGGGCACTCTCTTGCTTTCAGTTTGCAAAATCAGGTATCATCTTACATAAATGAATGAGCACTGCCCTGTTCAATGAATAGCTGAGGTATTAGGGCTCTTGTTCCTAGTAGAGACTGCAGTCGGAAAACTATGCTGTTTAGCTATCTGGAGTATCATTGGTAGAGAGCAAGACACAGGGGCGGGGGGGAAACGAACTTGACCCAATACCTGGAATCAAGAACCACAAGGCTAAGAAAGAAGCCTGACAAAGGGCCAATATGAAAAACCTAGTGCATACTTATTCTACACAAAAATGCTTGTTTTTATTAGAAAGACAGTTAAAAACATTTAAGAGCCCAATGAAAGCCTCTTACAAAGTACAAGTCAGGTCACTTGTACTGGCCCTTGGGTTCAGGTCACTTGTACTTTGTAGCAAGGTTTTCATTGGGCGTTTTTGTATAGAATAAGTATACGCTAGGTTTTCATTAGGGCCGCAGTGGCTGAGAGGTTAAGATGCTAAGCTGCAGACCAGAAGGTCAGTAGCTCAGCAGTTTGAAACCCAAGTGCCACATGACGGAGTGAGCTGCCTTCTCTGGCCCCAGCTCCTGCCAACCTAGCAGTTCGAAAGCAAGAAATTGCAAGTAGGTAAACAGGTACTGCTTCAGTGGAAAGTAACAGCGTTCCGTGCACCTCGGCGTTTAGTCATGCTGGCCACATGACCACAGAGAAGTCTTCAGACAGCGCTGGCTCTTTGGCTCCAAAACTAAGATGAACACTGCCCCCTAGAGTCAAATTTGACTGGCTTTTGAGCAAGGAAAACCTTTAGGTTTTCAATATTGGCCCTTTATCAGGCTTGTATCATTCGTAGCTTCAAAGAGGAGTCGTCTTTGTTAGAAGTTGGCATTTGAACGATACAAGCGTGCTGGGAAGAAAAAGGAGGGCCCTACCATGTTGGGAACTGACTCAGCATGTGGGGCCTGGTCCTCAGGGCAGGGCTGGCATCAGCAGACCCTCGGGGGCAGCTGCCAGGGCCCACATGGACTCTGGAGAGGCATGCTGCTGCCGATTCTCTGGTCAGACATCTCCTCTGACACCTGCACTCCTACCCTTCTGCTGCCTGCTTGTGCATGGTGCATCACCTGTGCTCCCAGCAGCATCTGCTGCCTGGCGCTGCCAGAGAAAGGCACGTAAGCAGTGCACAAAGCTTCAGTGTTCCTGCTGGCCACGGCAGTGGCGCTCCCAGCTGCCCCCACCCCCCAGCACCATTAGGAAAAGGGCCTGCAGGCAGCGTGTGCAGCTGTGGCTGCAGGTGGTGGGAGAGCATGCAAGTGGGCAGAGGACGGCTGCACAGGCCAGTGGGGGCACATGGGAGGGTGGGCAAGAAGAGGGGGGGGCTAGTAATGGGCATGGGAGACTGTTGGGAAATGTACAAGTTCTTCCTCTGATGTCATGAAAGGTTTAGTATGTTTGTTTGTGCACGCTAATTTCCTAGTTAGGTTGCTTAGGGCCAATAGAGCAGTCTGCAGGTCTCTCCTGCCAAAGTGTAGGTGACAATATTCAAAGTAAGTTGGTATTGGAATTGTCTATTGGCTAGTTAATAGATTTGAGGATGTCCCAGGGATGGAAGCTTAGGTAACTTTTACTGCCTTTGTTCTAACTCTTGCCTGGGGCACATGCACGCATGTGCATGCACACACACACAGCTTAGCCATTAGAGGGACAAGAAGATGTAGATCAGAGAGCTAGATAGGCTGTTTCTTGTTTTGAACCCTCAGTTCCCCCTTTCCCTAAGTAATTAGTAAACTTTATCTTTAAAAGCTAACACACATAGGTGTGCTGCATTTTTTTTTACACGGCAATATTAAATACCCAACAGGGAACACGGACTAGGGTCCCGGGCAATGTTCCCTCTAAGCTGTGGAGTCTTGTGAGCAAGAATTCTACTTTGTGAGCTACCGGCATTGAAGTTGTAAGTGAGCATTTTGGCTACTGCATTAAATTAGTTTGCTCTGGAGCCATCCTTCCTGAGTGAAGACAAAAATGTGTGAGCCAGAGGCTAAAATACTGTGACCTAGCTCACACTAACTCATCTTGGAGGGAACACTGGTCCCAGGGCCCCCCCCAAATCTGCCCAGGGTCCTCCAAAATCTGGAACCAGCCCTGCCTTGGAGATTGGCCGTGGTTCAGTTGCAGCACATCTGCTTGGCGTGCAGAAGGGCCCAGGTCCAGTCCCCTGCATCTCCAATTCAAAGGACCGAGTACCAGGAGATGTGAAAGGTCCGGAGCTGAGATGCTGCCAATCCTGGTAGGCGAGACTGGTTTCGTTCTGCATAAGGCATCTTCATATGTTCAGTATCCCAGGCTAATGGCGTAGGAGCACAGTGAGCGAGACCATAACATCATCGCCTGCAGCTCCAGCACCCCATCATGTTGGGAATAAGGCTGAAAGTCTTGCTTTCCAGTTCAGGCTCAGCCATCCCCAGAGAGGCTGCAAGCGACAATGGATGCCTATCACTGTGCCTAGGGAGAGCAAAGCCTCAAAATAGTATCAATTGGCAAGAGCACGGAAGAGGCCGCCTGGCATTCAGCATATCAGGGGAGAGAGAGAGCACATCATTCTATTATTTAACACCTCAGTGGTTTTATTCATAAGCTGTCAAGGGGGAAGGAGATTGGCTCCTTTGTCAGGGAAGCAAAACACGTTATTAGACCAGGATGAACCTTCCCTGCTGCCTTCTACGGAAGCCCACGGTTCTGAACAGGGGCTCAAGGACCAGACCCGGGAGGAATGAGGGTGGATCCAGAACGTTTCCAAATAAAGGTGGGTCATGGCCACGTTTGAGCTGCGAGTCCTTCAAAGAAGGGAAACGTACGATGACATTCAAGCGCACGCTGAAACAGCGACAAGCTCTAGCTTTTCTTCCCTTCACTCTATCGATAGAAAGCCACACACCCCTCCGCTAATTTATTCAAGACAGGTCCCATGTAATGTCTGGAATAAGAGGATCAGGTAGTGATGTCGGAGTATCCCACATAGCTCTTCTGAATATTCTCGCCTCGGGGTCTGGTGATCCCAAATGATACTTATGGCCAAAGTGAAAGCACCGGTGTTTGAACCGCCGGTGTCGTGCCAGGAAGCCCACAGCCCCCTTGGTGGTGGAAAGTGCCGTCAAGTCACAGCAGCTGACTTACGGTGACCCCGGTGGGGTTTTCCAGGCAAGAGACGTTCAGAGGTAGTTTGCTATGGCCGGCCTCTGCGCAGCAACCCTGGGCTTCCTCGGTGTTTGGGGCTGTGGCTCAGAGGAAGAGCCTCTGCTTTGCACGCAGAAGGTCCCAGGTTCAAGCCACGGCATCTCCAGTTGAATGGATGAGGTGAGGCGGAAGACCTCTGCCTGAGACCCTGGAGAGCCGCTGCCAGTCTGAGTAGGCAGTACTGGCCTTGGTGGACCCAGGGTCTGGTTCAGGATAAGGCCGCTGCGTGTGAGTCCGTGTGTCTCCATCCAGGTGCTAACCAGGCAGACCCTCACACTTGCTAATATGTCCAGAGATGAGATTTAGGGAAGGCAGGTTGGGAATGCCTCTTTGCCAGATGAGCGAGATCGAGGCGGAGCTTCTGTTCCTCCTCAGTTGCAGGGATTTAGCCTGAACGTGGCCAGAGTAAGGGCAAGACCCGAGGGGGTCGTGGCCCTCTCCTCTTACTCCATGGTTTGCAGCCCTGCAGCCCTGAGTAGGTCTGGGATCAACTGAGGAGTTGGGAGTTGTGCTGTTATATTTGTTGCTTCTTACTTTTTTTGGACCAAAATTATATTTCGGTGTTTCTTTGTAAGCCTCTTGGAATCCATGGTGTTCAGAAATAAATAATATTTTTCCCCCCTGAGGACACATGCACAGGATGGAGCTGGAAGAAGATTCCCAAAACTTCATGCGATAAGCTGTTCTATTTAGCAAAGCGAAAATGTCAGCCTTGTTAAATAAAGTCAGTACAGCCTGTACTGGTTGTTTTTATCATTTTACTTGATACAGATATGTTAAATGCCATATCCATAATAGGCTAAAAAATAAAAAGTCCTTGGGATAGCCGCATTTATCTAAGGTCATTTTTTTAGCCCAATGTTTTCCTGAAAACGCGGCTGAAGCCACAGGCAAGCATTAGACTGGTCAGTCTCCAGGTGGGACTCGGTCATCTCCTGGAATGACAACTTATCTCCAGAAGAAAGAGATCGAGGGACTCTGTGGCACTACACCCTGCTGAGGTCCCTCCCCGCCCCAAGCTCCACCCCCCAAATCTCCAGGAATTTCCCAACCTGGAGTTGGAAACCCTAGTAGGTATTCTATTTTTCTTCTTGGAAAAAAGTGGTCAAGAGGTGACCATTCCCCCTCTCTCTCAACATAGAACACAGTTTTACTTCCTTTTACACAGAAACACAATCTCTGAAAAGATCTCCAAGATTCAAGGCACTGTCCGATAAGATAAATGTCCTGGCGTCGGCCACTGCTTTCTTACCAAGAGAACAAAGCCCAGTCTGCTGCTGAAAGGCATATTCTGTGGCTGGCCCTAGTGGTGTGAGCACAAACTGTGCCTGTCTCAACACTCGTGGGCCAGAAGGCCTTTCCGTGTCTTAGAGGGTGGTTTCGGGCTCTTCAGCACTTTGCCTGGAGTTTCTCATGCTGAACCGGGAGGGCCTGTCTTTTATAATGTTCTGTTTTTAAAGCAAACCATCTCTGGGGAAGACAGGGTCCTAAAAGTCCAAGGCCTGGAATTCTTCCCCCTTCTCTCTTTCTCTCTGTTGACTTTAAACAGGAAACATTTGCACTAAGCAATACTCGGGGGAGAGCACAGGTTCATTTCAAGGCAGATAACGTTTGTACATTGCCTGTGTTGGCAGTTTACCCAAAAAGGCTTACAGGCGGTGCCGGGGAAGGGAAGAAATACTTGTGATCCACTTCTTGATTAATCTGGAGGATCACAGCTCAGACACCCCCGCAGCCATCTGAATGGTATCTGTACAAATGAGATGGAACTTTCAAGGGATACCAGCAGAAGGCAAGACTTAAAAACTGATTAAAAATCTTCAGTGCAATTTGCCTTTTATTAAAATTACTTGCTATCTACAGAACACATTTAAACATTCAAAGTGCTAAGCAGGAAGACAACTTTATAGTAGACATTAATGGGTAAGAAGCCTGATCTTAGCATAAAATTGTCTCTAGGACATCATCTAGCTGGGTTTGATGGTCCTTGTCTGAAAGGTGGGGCAACCAAGTCTCTGGCAGTGCTGCCAGGGCTGGAATTCCACCTCCCCCTTGTGGGCTCAGCAGAGAGCCCCATGAAGCACCGTTATCTCGGTATCTGCAGTATATTCTATCATCTAAAGTATCTAAGACCAGGGCCTAATATTACCGTACTCTTCTGCTGGGGACAAGCCAAACCCAGGCAGTCATGTGGCACATAAACGGTACTTGTGGCTTGTGTGATGTGTAAAAATCAACCCTGTTTTGAGTGGAATGTGGCAAGGAAGGAATCATAGGCCGATAAATAAGTCATACACATATGCTGCTCTGAGAAGGAAACTGAGTTACACCTTTGCAGAATGGAATGCACTGGACTTCTATTCTTATTATGGGAATGGCTTTGTATCAACAGCTACCTTTCTAGGAAGTTCTGATCTGGGTTGGTTTATTGCAGGTGATGCAACCTACCTCTTACAGACCCCTCAATAGAATAGAGATGGTGGGATGGGTGACGGGAGACAAGCAACCAGAGGGCTGGGCTGAATCACGTTCCAGTCGCACACCCCATTGACACTGCTCAACCCAAGGTACTTGATGAAGGAAGCTTTGATTCTCGGAAGCTTACATCCTAAAGATCTCTTTGGTCTCCAAGGCACTACTGGACTCAGATCTAGCTTGGCCGACATGGCCGCCCTCTGAAATAAGCTTCTCAACCGACAAACTGCCCTGTCTGTATATTTCTAATCTGGGGGAAATCATTCCCCGAAGGTAGATCAAAGCAGGCAGCCGTGTTGGTCTGAAGCAGTACAACAAAATGAGAGTCCAGTGTGGCACCTTTAAGACAGAGTTTTATTCAAGGTGTGAGCTTCTGTGTGCACGCACACTTCTTCAGATGCAATGCAATGGAATTGCAGATCATACTTGTATTAATACAGGGTGGCGTGTTAAATTAGCATGCAAAATAGTGAAGTGTTTTTAACGGATAAAAAGAATGACGAGCTTGGTTTCTGGTTATCATCACCTTTTCAGAAGGATCAGACCGCAAGCACGGGGGATCACGGTTTGGAATGCCAGAACGATGCAAGCCGCCAACCCAAATCCTGCTGACTCCTCCCTCTGGCCAGCGTGCACGTTTCCAACATCAGGGGCTAGGGAAGTTTTGTTTCTTTAAATGGAAGCACAAATTATTCCCGGAATGCTAATGTTCAAGGAAAGGGCTGCAGAGTCATGTCAAGGCAACCGATTCCAAGCGGCAAGCACAGGGCTCGGCGTCCATGGAAAGAGCACTACCCAGCCCCGCTGTTTTCAAGATCACTTCTGCGTGTGTGAGCCTACAGAGCTGTGAAAACAGAGCCGGAGCAAACGGCTTCTGCTGAATCCTAGCCGTTAAGAAGTGCTCGCAATTTGCCTAGGGAGGGAGGCCAGCTCTTTTTGGCACACGGGTCACTGGCAAAGTGTGCGGGGTGAAGTTCAGAAAATGAGTGCAACAGTGTTCGGATGTGGGAGTAAGGGATGTTACACATGATTCTGGGTAGGGGTCATTTCACAGAAAAAGAGGTGCAGGAGCTCATTAGCATAACTTATTTGCATATGCCACACCCCCTGACATCACCGGACGTGTGTCAGAAGGCAACACCCACCGCTCAGGCTCCACTGGACTGTTTTGGATTGCTAGCTATGGGGGGGGGAGCGTGCAGATCTGCCGTCACAGAGGAGGGAGAGCTTGTACCTGAATAAACCTTGGTCTTAAAGGTGCCACTGGACTCTTTTGGATGGCGGGCAAGCGCAGGAAAGTGTGTGGCTGCTCGTGGGTCGAGGAGGGCGGTGCAGAGGACAAGCATGGCCTCGAGCAGGTAGGGGGCCAGGGTGGTGGCAGGGCAGAGGCACAGGAGGAGGCCAAGTAGGTGCAGGAGGCCAGGGCGGAGCTCCTCACAGGCCTCGTGGAGTTGCCGGGGCCTGCCTTGCAGAGGTGCCGCACCAGGGCCAGCATGAGGATGGGCAGAGCCTGGGTGGGCTGGGTGCCACGGCCCAGGCAGTGGCAGAGCAGCTCGAGGGCCAGCCCATGGCAGCGCTCTGCTGGGTTGGCCAGCGGGCTGGGAAAGGCGAGGGGGGGCTGCTGGGAGCAGGGGGTGGGGCTTGCTGCATATGCCCACCTCCTGGGCTCCTTACTGCCGGAGCTTCGCTCCTGTGCGCTCCTGCAAGAAATGAGCCCTGATTCTGGGGTAGAGAAGGAAGACTGGGGAGGATGCTGTTTTGGACTACGGCTCCGTGCTGAGTACAACATGCTGTTTCTGCCCTCAGATACCAAGTAGAAGCCACAAGGTTTGGTTGACATACGCAGGGGAATGAGGTAGCAGAATGGGTGGCGCCAGCAAAGACGGACTGGGACTTTAAAACGACCTGGGGGCAAGCTCAGCTAGGTGGCCTCTGCAGTGCTCACTGTGCGGCCTGCTAAGAACTTCACGGAAAGTGAAAAGCCCTTGCTGGGTTTGCCAGGTGGGGCCTGGAGTTCTCCCAGAATTGCAGCCCACCTCCAGACTACAGAGATCACGTCCCCTTGGGGGAAATGGCAGCTGCAGAGGGAGGGCTGTATGGCATCCCAGCCCCTCTGAGCTCTCCGCCCCCCCTTCCCAGTCTCTGCCCTTCGTAGGCACTGTGCGCAAATCTCCTGGAGTTTCCCGAGCCGAAACCTTTCAGAAAGATCCGACTGCAAGCACTGAGGGGGGAGTCGTGTTTTGGACTGCTCCCTGCAAACAGAAAACCAGCACAACAAGCGAAGAGAGGACCCTTCCTCCCTGCTCTGGTTGCTTCCTATACACCTGGCGCTTTGGACGTGAAAAGATTTCAAACCCGGCATAGCCACATGCAGTTTCAAGTGGAGCAGTGCCTTCTACCACCGCAGAGTCTGACTTTCAATGGGCGATTCTGCATCTGGCATTCGCTCCGCATTTTCTCAACTGGAAGGGGAAAGTGCAGCTCAAAACCACATTCAAATACCTCGGAGCAATGCTGTAGTGACTGCAAAGTCACCCCTGAATGGCCATAAATTTATGCAGAAGGTACCATAAAAACCGATGATCAAAGAAAGTGAAAGCAACATACAATGCAGAGGGGAATTTCTGTTCCCACATGGGTTTCGTAAAACAACGAAGGGGAAAGCCAGTGCCGAATCAGTCAATGACACTGCTCAAAACAGCGGGAGAGACTGTAGGGGTACTTTCTGTTGGAGCAGGGCAACTCAGCATACCTGGACACTGGAGGGTGCTACATTGCTCTAGATGTGCATATGTGTGATCTTCTCAATGAATGAGATGCTTCTCTCTGTCTTAAGCTGGGAGCTTCTCTCTGACTCCTCCTTCCCATGATCTTTGTTCTCCCTCTCACTCCTCATGGACCTGCAAGGAGCAGCGTGCATCCACAGCTCTCCCGTAGAAGCCATGCCACCTTACTTCCATAGATGTGCTACTAGATCAGCTGGTCACTTGTAACAGGGACTCGCACTCTTTGGATTAGGTTTCTTCTCTCTCCGTTCATCTGCAACATGGATAAGGTTGCCAGCTCTGGGTTGGGAAATACCTGGAGATTTTGGGTGGAGCCTGAGGAGGGTGGGGTTTGGGGAGGGGAGGGACTTCAATGGGGTATAGTGCCAGGGTGTCTACTTTCCAAAGAGGCCATTTTTTCTTCAGGTGAACTGATCTCTGTTGCCTGGAAATCAGTTGTAGAAGAAGAGAAGAGACTGGAATTATACCCCGCCCTTCACTACCGGAAGGCGTCTCAGAGCGGCTTACAAACTCCTTTCCCTTCCCCTCCCCACGACAGACACCCTGTGAGGCAGGTGGGGCTGAGAGAGCTCTTTCGAGGACTGCCCTTGAGAGAACAGCTCTAAAAGAATTGATGACTGACCCAAGGTCACGCCAGCAGCTGCATGTGAAGGAGTGGGAATCAAACCCGGTTCTCCCAGATTAGGGGCCACGCTCTTAACCACTACTCCAAACTGGCTCTCTCTATAATTCCCAGGAGACCTCCAGCCACCACATGGAGATTGGCAGCCCTAAACATGGATGCGCATTCCATTTACCTTGATGAACATACATTTTACCTTTTGCAATACACTTCTTTTGAGTTTATTTACTGCCTGCGGCATCGCGCTTCCATGACTGTGCAACTCTGCTCTATTAACAAATACATATCATATCCCCGGTGCTTTTTTCCTTTAGGAGACTGATACTAAAGATAGAACAACAGGAGTGTAAAGATGCTGAACCAGCGCGCTTTCACTTGACCTGACAGCAAGCCCACCGTGTCACGACTTTCCCTAAAAACCGACCGAACGAGAAACACACACACCCCCACTTCAGATCCACTACCTCTGCGACCCTTTCAGGGCAGAGGCAGCAAAGGCAAAACAATCCTGTGTTTTTCCTGTACCGAAAGGGTCTCCCTCCAAGGAGGTCCTAATGAATTTTCTTCCCTTTCTCTTCTGTTTTCCTTGCCTCCTGGAGGGCGCAGAGTTCAGGAGTGAGGTCCGCGCCTGCCCAGTGACCCGTGCTGCGCAAGCTGTGCACGAGTGTCAGAGGAACAATGAGAAGGAGAACATTAGTGACCTTGGGGACTCGTCCTGAGTGACATTTGCACACCCGGCCACTCCGGAAGGCATGCGGGGAACATACTGTGTAATAGGAACAAGGAGGAAAAGCCTAACCTTCGCTCTCTGGCCACCTGTGGCACGAACAAGGCTATCTACCAACCGCAGAAGGCCAATGATTTGCCACAGTGGTGCAGGGAAGGTAAAAACGTGGGTCTTCTCGTGGAGACCCCCAGGCCCCTTCCACTGTCCAGCCACAGCCAATGGTTCACCACATAGGCTCTAATATGTGTTCAGGCAGAAACTCAACAGGTGCACCTTACTCCACCGCTGTGATACAACAGAGGAAGAACGATGCCACCACGGAAAAAAAGGGGCAGAAACTTAATTTCAGGACTGTATAATGCTGAGATCATTCCCACAAATCTTGTATCACAGTTTCCACTGCTAACTGCGCTGGGATTGGTTCTAGTCGGTTCCTTGCAACGTAGAAATCCCATAAAGAAACCCTAGTGAAAGACATCTGACCTGAGCTAAAAGGTCTTTCCCTGCCTGTGAAAGATTATTCCAGGACATGAACAGTGTGTAGAGTCACAGGAGGGTTTTGGAGCAAGAGGTCTCAGTGGGGAAACAGCAGGTCTGTTTCACTACGTCTTTTAAGCTTAAGCTGAAAAATCAACCCAAGTGGACTTTTGGGGCGTGAGGCCTTCAACATTCCCCTTTTTCAAACCAGAGGCCGATGGATACCAGGGAGAAGTCAGATAGACCCATGCAAGGATATCAGGGTAGCTTGCCAGCTCCTCTGAGGGCAGCTGCTCTCTCTGTCCAGATGCGCTGCCACCATCTTGGAATGGCAGAGGCAAATGAGGACTCCAGGGGGAGTCAGTGAGCCATAACTTCTTTACCTGGAGAATGTGCAAGAACTTCAAGAGCTCAGCCCCTTCATCCATCAAGCATATACCTCCCTGCAGCCCTGACCTGGATAGCCCAGGCTAGCCCAATTTCATCAGATCTTGGATGCTAAGCAGGGTTGGCCTTGCCTAGGATTTAGAAGGACGACCTCCAAAGAATACCAGGGGCGTGACGCAGAGGCAAGCAAACTACCTCTGAAACATCTCTTGCCTTCAAAACAAGTCTAACTCACCACCTAGTGGTATATAATGCTAAAACAGCTAGAACTTCTGACTGCTGGACAGTATTAGGATCTCCATGCTATACCACTCACAATGCTATACGATGATGATGGTGATAATAATACTAACACTAATAATACCTCCCTGCCCCAGTTCTACCCTCACAGCTTTGCTTCTTTTTATCTCAGCATCCTTCCCTAGATCACCTATGGGCTGTCCATTTTTGCACTTGCCATCCTAGGTACAAGGCACGATACAGCAAAATATTAAGTGCTTTGCAGAACCGCAGAGTTTCAATTCTGTTTGCAGCAGAACAATGGCATGAGGTGCTTGTATAGATTCGAACCAGATTTTGAAATGTTAGGGTTCTACAAAAGAAATTGAATTGAGACTAAGCTGCAATCTGGACTTGTACTAAAATATTCACCACTCACACATGCATTAGGTGTTAAAAAGGTCATATGAACTGCCTGGGCCACTTCCCATGAATTGCAAGAACATGTCGAGTAAGGGTTTAACAAAGATAACTAAACCGAAGTTGTAGAGACATCTAAAACTGTTTGTGGCACCCTAACAGCCCAGCCTAGCCTGATCTTGTCTCAGCTTTAAAGCTTAGTAGGGACAACCACGGTTAGTGCTTAGGTGGGAGACAACCAATGGTGAACCACCTCCGCTCATCTCTTGCCTCGAAAACCCCATAAGGGTCGCCATGAGTCGGTTGCAACTTGACGGCATTAGTAGAGGTGTTTGTACAGATGCATTTAGCATGAAGAGCAGCAACGGATATCAGCTATGTGTGGCATGCAGCCAACATGGCCTAGCAGAAACTGGAGCTTTGGAAGGCAGGTCATCCAAGGTCACATCCCACCTGTGTCCCTGTGCAGACTCAGCAAGCCACTCTCTCTCATTCTCAGTTCCCCCATTTGTAAAAACAGAAGTCTCGGGGGCTTGCGAGAGTAAACTCAGGCCAGAATTTTGCAAATTAAAAAAATGTTTCAGAAATTATAAATAACAATAGTTAAGTTTAGCAAACTATACAAAGAGACAGGAATACATGCAAAGCTCAAGATACTTTTTGTCCACCTATGCCGCTTTTTTTTAACAGAAAACGAGAGGTCCTCAACATCCAACAACTATTATTTCTTCTTCTTTTTTTTAACTTTGTCACTAGAACCATGACCGCTTTGTTCAGAAAACCACCATGGATTTTATCTCTGTGCAACTGTCAGTTCTTGATGGAATATAAATGGCCTCATAACTAGACCACACATTCCTCTGGTGCTAGGCCGGGTGAGCACCCGGCTTTGAGAAGGAACACTGGCTCTAACTGGGATTCAGCTCTGAACACACAAAACTGCTTTGCCGGTTTTTACAGCTATAGGCATTTAAGAAATTAATGTAGGTTTTCGCTCCAAAAGTTGTAGAATGCAGAATCCCTGGAGATCTCCAGTACGAGAAAAGAAAAGGGAAAAAAAGTCAGGTATTTTGTACTCAAATAAGCCAAGGTTCACAAAAGAATGGTTGGGAAAAAAAACTATTGAAGAAAATGTCAATTGTAGAACAGTGATTCCTCACCAGTGGTTTCGGGACTCACCAGTGGGTCATGAAAATTCTGTATACACACTGCCAGACTTCTAGGAACTCACGTTAAGAAAGGCCCAGGTTCCCCAAGGGGATTTCCTTTGGGTCAGGCGGTAGCATTGATAAGTTGGGCCGACACAAAAGAACACATCCACGGGGAGCCCCTGAAGTATGAAAAGAGGGAGCCCCTAGCGTGCATGCAGGGAATGCCCTCTCGGCCATGGCTCATTAAAATCAATTGTACAACTCTGGAAGCCTCCGACCCAGGCCTGCTACTCCTCAGATGGCCTTTGTTGGAGTAATTTTAAAACAACATTTATGGAAGGGGTGGTGGTGGGGGGGGGTTTCATGCTTTTTGCAGTGAAAAAACAGCTGGAACCCAAAAGCTAACAAGAAAACGGTGGCCTACAAGGCCGTGCACTTCTTTGCTACTGTCGATGCCCCGTAGAAGACAGATGACCAGCAATGCCAGTCTAACTTCAAGCACACCTACCCCCCCCCCATTTATCGCTGGGCTGGTTAAAGATGCTCTCTGCTTCTGTTCTTTATCAACAATGTATGGCTGAAAAAAAATCAAAGCATGCAAACTAAGACAATCCCAGGTTCTCACGTCCCGCATGCCGTGCAGTAAGAGCTGTTTTTAGTTTGCGGAGTGTGTTTGGAATTCCTGCAGTGTCGGGTTTCCAGTTTCCAGACCTCGCATCCCGGTCCAGGCACGCCTGTGGTTGTGTGGGATTACCAGACCACTCGGCAACATTTTGCATTACATAGCTTTGACTTCTCTGGGCTTTACAGATCCATAAAAAATAATGATCATTTGATGACCTAAGTTACTGGGTGGAAAAAAAAGATCAAAAAAGAAAAAGAATAAAAAAAAGAAAACCAAAGAAAACCCTTTACTTCTGCTACCCGTATTTGCTTTGGATTCCAAAGAGCTGAAGTCCCTTGACTATTGGCTGGCTGCGTAATTCAAGCACGGGGGCCCCCTGATAAAGAGAGCTGAATGATATGGAGAGCTGGCTCTACCACATGACCACACTTGGCTGTCATCCCACCAATGCTGAATTCACCCACCTGTTCATTGCCAGGGTAATACACACACTCCATCCTTTCCTGCTACAAACCAGGAAAACAGAGTGATCTTGTCAATACAGGGGAACTTCCACTGAGTACACTGGAAAGAACTGGCGGTTAAAAATCCCTGAAATGGGAAGCTTGGCCTCTAGGTTATTTTGGTTTTTTTTTTACAGTTTCAAAAAATATTTTATTGAAGTTAAGGATATAATACAGGATACAAGCACTAGAGCTGTAACAAAACAACAAGAGTCATTAAAACATATAACCCAGAACCGTTAGAGGATATAATAGTCAACAGATATAGTCTGTTAACATGAAGCAGTCCAATAAGCCAAGCTATCAAGAACAATATAACTAAAATACTGGAAACAGCAGAGATGGACAAATTAACCTCAGTTCTGAGAGGGCACAACTAAAGAAGGCTTTGAAGATACATGGTCAAGATTTTATAAACGGATAGAAGAATACAAGATACAAAACTCTCGGACATCTAACTGAATAGAAAGAAAATAAAAGTTATATTTTTAATTATATATAAAAGGTATTTGAGTAATCCATAAGGCGAAAATAGCAATGAATATTTTTATATACTGTATGAGTATATCAGCTAGATCAAAATGATGTAAAGAAAATTCCTCATATGTGTATTTATGTATGTTTGTCTTTGTATGTCTGGTATATAAAATAAAAATGTTATATATATCTAAAAAGAACAATATACAACAATGTAATTGAATAAGTATGCTCAGGGGCCTTTTGGGGGGGGGGAGCGCACCAGAGCGCAGCTCCCGCAGCTTTGGAGGGCAGAAAGGCTCCCTCATGTCAGTTTCAGCAGTACCAGCTGATTCAGGAGTCTTTTGGCCAGCCTAATGTCAATTTCAGCACCATTATATCCTATGGGCCATTGAAGTCAATGGCGAAAACATAGGCTATATTCTGGGGGTTGGAGAGGAGGTGGTTTGAAGAAGAGGCTCCAAACTCACAGGATAGCTGTTGGAGCCTCTCCCCAAGATACCCACCAAGTTTCAAGAACATTGGACCAAGGGGTCCAATTCTATGGGCCTCCAAACAGGTTGCCCCCATCCCCTCAATTGTTCTCTATGGTGGTACTGTTAGTAGCTCTGGGGGGAGGGGTTTGAGGGAGAGGCTCCAAATTTTCAGGGTAGCTTTGGGAGCCTCTCCCCACATACACCCCCACGTCTCAAAGCAATTGGACCAGTGGGCCTAATTCTATGGCACCCAAACATGTTACCCCCATTACCTCCATTGTTTCCAATGAGGAAACCCAGCCAGCAGCACTTAAGGCAGGCAAGCAGGCAGCCACCCAGCAGTCAGATTCTCCCAGAGAATCTCAGGGAAAGTGAACTGTCTTGGGAGGTGCTTGTTTGCCATGAGAACAAGTGGCACACTCCAGAACAAGTGGCACTGTGGCAGTATAAGCATGCCACAGTGCCACACAGAAGCCCCAAAAGACCAAAAGGAACATCATCTATACATGTATAAATTGATGGTGCAACCTCATTGGACAACTCACACCACACACAATTCAAAAAGAATATTTATAGCACTGGAAAAAATGCAGAAAAGGGCAACTGCAATAATAAGAGGAGGACACTTTCCCTATGAAGAAAGGTTATCACGTTTGGGGATCTTAGCTTTGAGAAACAATGACTGAGGGTGACATGATAAGAGGTTTACAAGACTATGCATGGGATAGAGCAGGTAGAGAAAGAAGTACTTTTCACCCTTTCTCACAAGACAAGAACTCGTGGGCACTCAATGAAATTGCTGAGCCGTCAGGTTATAAGTTAGAACAGATAAAAGGTTTTTTGGTTCTTACAGGTTTACAACTTTAAAAAGTTCTGCTGGTTGCTGTTGCTTGCGGGGGGGGGGGTTGGTTTGTTTTTTTCCTGTCTGCTCCAGCCTCCATATGTTTGTCAAATTCCATCTGGAAGCTGTTCATGCCAGCCACCACCACCTCCTGTAGCAGTGAATTCCATGTGTTAACCACTGTTTGGGTGAAGAAGTACTTCCTTTCATCTGCAGTGGCCCTTTTCTGCATTTTTTCCAGTGCTATAAATATTCTTTTTGAGGTGTGTGTGCTGTGAGTGTTCCAATGAGGTTGCACCATCAATTTATACATGCATAAATGTTGTTCCTTTTGGTCTTTTAGGGTTTCTGTGCGGCACTGTGGCATGCTTGCACTGCCACAGTGCCACTTGTTCTGGAGTGTGCCACTTCTTTCTCATGGCAAACAAGCACCTCCCAAGACAGTTCACTTTCCCTGAGATTCTCTGGGAGAGTCTGACTGCTGGGTGGCTGCCTGCTTGCCTGCCTTAAGTGCTGCTGGCTGGGTTTCCTCATTGGAAACAATGGAGGTAATGGGGGTAACCTGTTTGGGTGCCCATAGAATTAGGCCCATTGGTCCAATTGCTTTGAGACGTGGGGGTGTATGTGGGGAGAGGCTCCCAAAGCTACCTTGAAAATTTGGAGCCTCTCCCTCAAACCCCCTCCCCCCTAGAGCTACTAATAGCACCATGGGGAAAAAGTAACTTTTTTCCCCACCATAGAGAACAATGGAGGGGATAGGGGCAACCTGTTTGGAGGCCCATAGAATTGGGCCCCCTGGTCCAATTTTCTTGAAACTTGGTGGGTATCTTGGGGAGAGGCTCCAACAGCTACCCTGTGAGTTTGGAGTCTCTCCCTCAAACCCCCTCCCCTCCAGCCCCCAGAATATAGCCTATGTTTTCGCCATTGACTTCAATGGCCCATAGGATATAATGGGGCCAAATTGCAGCCGAATTTCTTTCATTCCCTCCTTTCCTTCTCTCCTTTTCCTCTTTCCCTCCTTCTTCCCTTCTCTCTTTCTTTCTTTCCCACCTTCTTCTCTTCTCTTTTCCCCCCTCTTTCCTTCTCTCTACTCTCTCTCTTTCATTCCTTCTCTTTTTTCCCCTTTCCTTCTCTCTACTCTCTCTCTTTCCTTCCCTCTTTCCTCCTTCTGTGGCCCAACTCTAGTGAGAAGGGGTTTAAACTTTAGACCCCTTCTCTCTTCACTCGCCCACTTAGGCCAGCTGGGGAAGGGAAGGGAAGGCTTTTGAAGATGCCTCCCCCCCCTTTTGCTTCCCCTTCTGACATCACTTCTGGTGATTTCAGGGGCGTGGCATACCATATGCTAATGAGCTCCTGCAGCTCTTTTTCTACGAAAAGACCCCTGAGTACGCTAAACATGTTTATGATTTGATTGTCTATTGAACAAATTGTACGAAGCTCTGTTCAACAAAAGGTAGAAAGTTGGAACAAAGGGTGTCAGCTTGGCCTCTAGTTGACAGAAAAGTCAGGTAGGCAAGTAGGGACCCAGCAAAATAAAATAAATAACCTCCCTGCCATTTTACTAAGACTACCTAACACAACTGTATGGAAGCTTTCAAGTTTAACAGAAATGTTCATCATATACGGAGAGAACAGACCTCTGAATCCCAGTGCCAGGAGGCAGCAACCGAGAGGCCTTGGGCTCTATGCCCTGTTTGTTGGCACCCATCCAGGGCCAGTGGTTGGCCACTGTGCATCACAGAAGGCTGGACTGGATGGACCGCTGGCCTGATCCAGCAGACTCTACTTGTGTTCTTATTTCTTCATTTCATTCAAAACATTTTTATGCCGCCTTTCCACCCCAATTTGGGTCCACGGGGCGGTGAACATAAAAATGTTAAAAAATATCAAAGATCAAAATATAATTCAATCAAAAACGCATTGTTAAAAAACAAAACGAAACAGAACTGGGACAGAGAGAAAAAAGATCAATGAGGCCAGGCTCTTAAGGCCTCTTGGTCAGTGTCCTGTATAGAATGCTTTGCTGACAGCTTGGCTAAGTCAGGGTGCACCCCATGGCATGCTGGGAACAAGAAGTAGGAAATGAAAGCCATCAACTGAACACCAAACAACCAATCACTGATCTCGGACAACCTCTAGATACAACTCTTGATGTTAAAGGCTGTGAAATAAAGGCTATCAACTTGGCCACTCAGTTCAGTCCTCCTGTCTCTTTCTTCTAGGAAAGAGATCCTCTTGTTTACACACATTAATTATTTTGAAAGATATGGGCGCTCTGTCCCCTTTTGCATGTGGTCCGAGGGAGTTACTCCTTCAGTCCAGAAAAGAGTCCTTGTGTATTTGGTATGTATCAGGCACAGTACTTTATAAACAGTTTGCTGCTAGAGCTAACAAGTTAGTGTACTCAAGGAGTTGTCTTGATATTAAATCAAATGTGTTTTCAGCTGGAAAATCAAGTACTTGTATCCCAGGGGGACATGCATTAAAGAACAGCATAGACAGTTCCCGGATTGAATTGTAACCTATTGGTGTCCTGACATTGCATAATGATTACCTGGGGTATCTTATGTCAAATGCTGCAGACTCCTGGCTTCCTCAAATCCAGAGCTCGCTACGGGGGAATATGGAATGGTCTTTCCCATATGGAAGCAGGGGGAAACCATGTGCAAGTGGAGAATAATTGCAGCAGAATTATTTGCCACAATTAGGTGAAATTTGAGCAAAAATCACCCTAACCTGGATAGCCCAGGCAAGCCTGATCTCATCAGATCTTGGAAGCTAAGCAGGGTCAGCCCTGGTTAGTACTTGGATGGAAGACCAGCAAGGGTTGCTACCCCCTCTGAACATCTCGGGGCCACCATAAGTCAGCTGTGATGTGACTGGACCCCACCCCCCAAAAAAAAAATATTACCAGGGAAAGTGGAATCAGATGTAAAGCACTTCACGGTGGGGTGGGGAGATGTTTCACAATGCCTTCCTAAACATAGTTACACCCTTCTAAGTAATGACTTAATTATCGTACTGCTGTATGTGTCATATAGCCAGGAGATCCTAAGATTGTCTGGCTGACGGATGTTCTAGCTCTTTTAGCGTCATGCACCACTAGGTGACGAGCTAGACTTGTTTTTAAGGCAAGAGATGTTTCAGAGGTGGTTTGCCATTGCCTGCCTCTGCACCACACCCCTGGTATTCCTCAGAGGTTGCCCTTCCAAATACCCTTCTAAGTCATTTAAGTCGACAGGAAGAAGAATATAATTCTGCTTGGGATAGCAATATAAGTCTGCTACCCGCTGCATATTTCTTTGGATGGAAGTCACATTGAACAAAGTTGGAATTTTAACGTAAACCTACACAGGATCAGGCTGTAAGCCCAGAAAATGTTTACAAAGCTCAAACAGCATCCTCCTGAAACCCCCCCCCCAGCACAGGACAAAGACCAGAAAGTTGAAAGAGAGAACCCCTGGTTCGTGAAAGCTGTATTCACTGCTCTTTCGATCACTGAAGAACAGAATGCCCACCACAATGGGGCCCAGCGTAAGCACAGGGACTGGCTGTAAATCTTTTGTTTAAGATCCCCCAACCCCATACTTAAGCTGGACACCAGGGTGGCCAACTTTCAGTCCCGATCTAAAGAGCAGTGGAAAAGATTCAGGTTTTCATTCCTGACACAATAGATTGTGGACGAAGCGGGAGAGAGAAAGCGATCGCTCGGATGACCTTCTTTACCCTACGGACTCTCTTTTATATTCAGGTCATCTCGAGCAAATCGCATCTCTCCTCTAGAAGGGTGTGTGCGGAATTAAAGAACCTTTTGAGCAACAAGCTGCTATTTTGTGACCTTTTCAAAACTGAAAGGGGTCTTAAACAGATTGTAATGGCTCGCTACTTAAATTAACAACATGTGTCGTTCTCCATGTTACACATTATTCGACACCGCATAATACTTTGCGAGTCATTAACCTCTTGGCACCACCAGCCCCCAGCTCAAGCTTAAGTAGTCATGCCTTTTGTGTTACCAACTCCTTTTGCCCTATTAAAAGGAGAACCCTGGATGGGGCTTTGGACTCTCTCTCTCTCTCTCTCTCTCTCTCTCTCTCTCTCTGTGGCCTTGTATCCCTCAGATCAGCTTGGGCTGAGGATTTTAGAAAAGACTCAGATGAGTGGACAGAGAACCTTGTAAGCTGCTGAACTGACCTTTCTGATCAGACTAGAAGGGGGTCTCCAACAAGCAGCTCGTGAACTACCGCCAGCTTACAAGCTGCTGCGGAGGACCTGATGCATGTCCTAGGAGATCCAAGAAAAGATTTGCTCTAGGTATTTTTTTTGAAAAAAAGGTTTTATTTCATAGGATTTTTCTCTGTGCTGCTTAACTGACAACTTCGTGTCTGGTGTTCTTCCTAGTGCACGGGGAGGGGGCACGGGTCGGTGGAAGAGCCTCTGCTTGGCATGAAGGTCCTGGGTCCAACCCTTGGGTGAAAGACCTCAGTCCGAGACTCTGGAGAGCCACTGCCAGTCTAGAAAGCCAGTACTGTCTGTGATGAACCAAGGGTATCTGTCATTAAAGAAATGGCTGCCGACCCCTGATGTAGAGAAGGGTCTCTAAGAGAAACCTAATCCTTAATCATCTTGGTTGCTCTCCTCTGTACTTCTTCCAGCTCTGCAATACCCTTTCTTGAGATACGGTGACCAGAAATGACCAAGTGAGGCTTTAGCATGTGGCAAAAGCCAGTCCTGGGTATTCTGCTCTCCAACTCTCTTGCTGGTGACATCAGCCGGATGATAGGCAGGTTGGGGGCATGCCTTCCCACCTTTCCGTCAGCCGGCTGAAGGCAGCGGCAAAAGGATTAAAGCACAAAGCACCCCCAGACAGGCCTTGCAGCGCAAGTCTGGCCTTCCCTTGCCACCCAGGTGCGATAGGGGCTGGCTGGATTTTCACGACCTTCTCTCACCCCTTGTTCTGCTTTTCACCCCCTTTTCCTGCCCCCTGGCGACTTTTCAGCCCTTTCCTGCTCATACTCATTGCTTTGCCCCTCCTATAGCTTTCACTTCATTCTGCCCTTCTAGTCTTGGCCTTCAGTCCCTTTGCAGGCCCAAAATCTTCAATCTTGCTGGGGTTGCTGGGCAACCTCTCAGTGCCATCCATAATCTTGCAACATCTCATTTTAGAGTGATTTTAAGCCTGCCTCAACTTTTTTGCTCTCTCATGGATCACTGCCTTTGCGTGGCGAGGGGGCTTGCGTGGTTCGATGAGGCTGCGGGCTATGCCGCGGAGGGCCATCCAGGATGGACAGGCCACAGCAGAGAACTCAGACAAAGCGTGATCCACTGGAGAAGGAAATGGCAATCCACTCCAGTATCTTTGCCAAGAAAACCCCATGGGCAGTAACAAAAGGCTAAAAGATATGACGTCAGAAGATGAGCCCCTCAGGTCAGAAGGTGTCTAAAATGCTACTGGGGAAGAGCAGAAGGCAAGTACAAGTAACCCCAGAAAGAGTCAAGCGGCTGGACCAAAGCTGAAAGGACGCTCAGCTGTGGATGTGTCTGATGGTGAAAGGAAAGTCTGATACTGCAAAGAACAATACGACTGAGGACAGAAGGATCTGGCGTGATGTGGTCCACGGGGTCGCAAAGAGTCAAACTCAACTGTGCAACTGAATAACAACAACAACATTTTTGGATTTTCATGCAAACCTGGGGTCTATCCCAGGTCTGTAGAAAAATCCCAACTATCTGAACATGGCCCCATTGTGTGGATTTTTAAAATCTGTATTCTGGAGGCATTTCCCACAATTATATATGATTACCTTTACTCACAGATGTGGCTGAACACAACATTCCTATTCTAAATAAAAAGGATTATCAATTATATGGTTAAGTTTTGCTTTGCTGGCTGTAGTGAAAATTCCTCCTCTGAAACCCAAAGGCAGTGGTAGTGGAATGTTCTAAGGTTCAGAACTACATAAGAACCACGGCAAGGCACGTAATAATCCCTCTTCTCGCCTGCACGTTCCCTGCAGCCCAGGTATCTAAAGCCCGTAAAGCTCTTTGGAAGCCATATAAAATCATATTTTAATCAGCTCTAATTTTACACATGAAACGAATTCAAGGCACAATGAACAGTCAGCTGCGTTGTTAAAATGATTTTCAGCAAATAATAGAAGCCATTAGGGAGAGTCTCCTTAAGTAATAACAACTGGTGCAGAGGTTCTAGCTTTTCAAATACTGGATTATTATTAATACACAACCTGATATTTTGAGGCTGCATAAAACACTGTAAGAACAGGTTATTAATGCTATTAGGGAGCTTTTATGTTTTAAATCATCTTTCAACTAAATCAAAGCATTCTTCCGTGGTTCCCCCCCCTTCCACTACTGCCAAGGCTTTACCTCCAGGAGCTATAATCCAGGTGAGAAAAAGAAAAGAATCACACCTCAATAAAAAGCTAAGATATTGAAACAGAACACTTTGTGTTTTCCTTCCACTTTTTATTTCTAGATATGGTAACTCAATTGAATTGACTGAAATATGCCTTTGATTGTTTTCATCTTGCCGTGGTAATTTTTTTTAAACCTAAAGCTACAAAGGAAGTTCCTGCTCTTTCTACAAGAAAGCTTCCTCCTGGGTTTATTTAGATATTTCAACCCCTGCTGTTCCTTCAGTCTCAAGCATAGAGCCATGTCCTTAGACAAGTAGTAAACACAAGGATTCATGCTTCTATGGCTCACGTTAGGCATTTCTACCTTTGAGCTCATATAAACGTGTTTCATATATACAAAGTCGTTTTGGGGAATAACAGCAATTTCAACTCCAGGCAAAAACCCCTCCCCAAACAAAACAAAAACACGTTCCTTCAAGTCTCCAGTAACCAACTCTGCCGACATTTCAAGAGAAATCCATTCCAGACCCTAAGGGGGTGGTCAAAATAACCTTTTTGGGGAATTTTTATATGTGCATGTGTGCGTGTGCAGCTGGAAGTCACGGCGGCCTCTGGTGACTGATCCCTACTGGGGGCCTGGAGGATATTCAGAGAGGAGGCTGAATGAAGCCTGCCTCGGCCTCCCATATTCCAAGGAGGTCTCCCATCCAAGGGCTTGCCAGAGTCGACCCTGCTTAGCTTCTGAGATCTGATGAGATCAGACTTGCCTGGCCTATCCAGGTCAGGACAGAAATAACCATTTTTTGCAGGGTATCTTTTTTCTTTCTTTATTTCTAAGCAAACTCTTGTTGTCAGGCCATTAAAAAACATTTGTAACTAGAGCAACTGAAGCACAGATTGCTCCGTCAAATCAAATCCAATCCAAACAAGGAGGGGCAGAAGCACATTCGTCTTTAGTAATTCACTGATATTTATAGGGTTTAATCTGTTAAAGAAAACAGATTGCGTGAATTAGCAAATGGCACACCCAATATTAATAACTACAGTCCAAGGGAATCAACTGCACCAATAAGATATGATTGTGGCATATAGCTCCCTCTTTGGTCGTCAAAATATAATTCTGCATAACTAGGCACGCAGCTAGAGGCTCTCCGCTTCTCAGTGATAGCAGAAACTCACAACTGTCCATCTTTGGTGGTGCAGAAATGCAACCCTTCTGACCCACTTCTAGGCATCTACTCTGATGTCTCTCGTATCAGACAAAATGTAACAAAGGCCAGTGTTCCCTCTAAGCTGAGTTAGTGTGAGCTAGCTCACAGTTTTTTAACTTCCAGCTCACAGATTTTTGTCTTCGCTCAGGAAGGAGGGCTCCAGAACAAACTAATTTATGCTGTAGCTAAATCGCTCACTCACAGCTTTAATGCCAGTAGCTCACAAAGTAGAATTTCTGCTCACAAGACTCCACAGCTTAGAGGGAGTACCCTTTAAGAAAGTTACTTGGCTCTCTGTTGCCCAGACCATTCGA
The DNA here is from genome assembly GCA_029375565.1 of Gekko gecko. Taxonomy (NCBI): domain Eukaryota; kingdom Metazoa; phylum Chordata; class Lepidosauria; order Squamata; family Gekkonidae; genus Gekko; species Gekko gecko. Next base: position 24,329,801 of record JAPDNY010000003.1, read on the forward strand.
TTTAAGAGGCTGGCAAGCACCTAGATTCTCCTACCTTTTGCGTGTTGAAGTGCAATCCATGTTTCGATGGTTCATTTCTATAATGTGAGCCCCTCCCCTGCCTTCACAGAGAATCTGAATCCTGTTTGTAGATTTCTTTAAAATATTGATATGCCTGCCTGTCTCCTGGGCATCACGACCCAATGATTATGAATTACCTTTCTAATAGGACCCTTACACTATAGTCCTATGCCAAGATACTCCAGTCTTGTCCCATGTATTTATTTCTATTTAATATATTTCTATGCTGCCTTTCCACCCAAAGAGAGTCCCCAAGGCAGCAAGCATCAAACATTCACCCGATGGCGGAAGACAACAACAGAGGGAGGCGGATGAATCTCTCATGGTGCGATGACTGAGAAGGCCCTGCCTCAGCTTGCCGCCCTTCTAGAATCAGACGGCACCAACATCCAAAGCAGGGCCTCCAGAGATGGCCAGAGTGGATGGGTAGATTCATTAGTGAGGAGGAGGCGCTTTCGACTGGAGTAACTGGACAGAACTGCACTGCTACAGCTACCTCAACCCCCAACGAAAGCAAATGACACTATCTGAATGCATAATAGCCAATCCAAAAAGCAGCTTGGCCGTGCTGATTAGCATTGACCAATCAGGAGCGTCTCAGACCAGCCAGCTTTGGTGCATCTCTGTATTCCAAACAGCAAGCAGCTCTTTTCATGCTTGCCCTCTAGGCAACAGTGCTAAGATTCTGGAAGAATACACTTACCTATTTATTCATTTACTCCATTTATACCTTGCCTTCCTCCCTAGTGGGGGACAAAAGTAGCTCACTTCATTCTCTTATCCATTTTATTCTCACAACAACCTTGTGAGGTAGGTTAGGCTGGGAGGAGTGTGTGATTGGCCCAAAATCTCCCTCCCAAGCTTCCGGGGCAGAAAGGGGGATATGAACCTGGGCCTCCCAGATCCTAGTTCAATGCTAACCACTGCACCATGCTGGCCTAGAGACTTTTCTTTGCTAAAAAACAGATCTTTGGCAGACTGAGGACTGCCTCTGGTCCTATAATTCTTTTCCAGCATAGATATCACAAATGGGAAGACGAGTCCAGAAGAAATACAGCAAGCATCGCTTCTTGAATATTTGGGAAAAGGCCTAAGAACCTGGCTTAAAGTGCACTCTGAGGGCCTAATCCAGCCAGGGTTAAGTACTTTCTGCTCCTACTCTATTGGAAGAGATTTAAATATTTGCTCGACTCTCCTGTTGAAATAAGTGGGAGATAACAATGCTGAACGGTGCTCTTGATGTCGAGATGATTTCAAAGGAAAGAGAAGCAAGCCCTATTCCATTACTGTTGACACGGCTCCAAAAAAGTCCACTTACCTAACTGTGCTTTTGAAATCAACCGGCCTCAACAATGCCTCTCGCTATTTATCTCCCTGCCTTGTGCATTTTATAAATTGCAACATATTCTTTCCCAGTTTGTTAATGAAACGTGAACTTAACTGTCCACATTGTCTTCTGCCTGTGTAAAGATCTGGCAGCACAGGGCAATCTGTGTATTTCACCACGTTGAAAAAGATCGAGAGAGTACTGCTTTGGGGAACTAGTGAGGATGAAGCCTGAATCCACCTTCAGTGACTCCTCAAATGCTCCCGCCTCTATTATTCAAGCTGGTTGGAATAGATACAGACTGCTGTATACAGTCAAGAGAAACAGGTAGAGCTTGGTGCTCCATCACTGGAGGTGGCCTAACGAAGTCCTGAAAGGAGACGGATGGGAGCCTGGGCGGTCTGTCGCTACACCTCTTAGCAACTGTGTTTTGTGGACATCTATCGACTGTTATTCCTCTTAGTTTTGTGGATATTTATCAACTGTTTGGAATTTGTTGAACTGTATTGGATTATTTACATTGGTGTCTTTGGAATGGATCTGAATGGTTATTTAGAACACTACACTGTTAATATAAGAATGTTTTGAATCAAGTGCCAAGTATTTTTGGGTTCAGTGTTACAGTATTTGACTGTGTTGTTATATGCACAACCCTCTTTGCTGTACTTCCATTTATTTATTCTGTATCCTGCCAAGGGACAACATAAGTCAGATGAACATCGTTAGGGAGATTGCATTAAGAAGAACCACACTGAGACTTGAACTGAAGTTTGAAATCAGACTCTCATGCATAGCCCCGTATGCAGATATAACTGCAGTATGTGGCCCTGGGATCTACCCCCTTTCCCAAGTGGAAGGTCTAAATGTTTCCGCATGCATTTCGGTACAGTGTACATGACACATGTTTCAAGAAAAATATAAAAAGCAAGATTTATATCTTATTATACATGTAGTGACTGCTGCAAGAATACTATATGCTAAATATTGGAGAAGAAATGAAGTCCCTTCAAAGGAAGAAATTATAAATAAAATACTTGAAACAGCAGAGATGGACATTTTAACTTCAATTTTGAGATGACATAAGGAAGGAAGCTTCGAGAATACATGGTCAAGATTTTATAAACAGATGGAAGAGAAGAATAAATAAACTTTATAGACATATAACGAAAACAGAAGAAAAGATGAACTATATATTTAACTATATGCAAGAGTTATATATAAAAAATATAAGGTGGAAAAATATAAAAAGTCTAATTGAACAATGTATGAGGTTAACAACTAGGTAAAACAATGATGTAAATGGAATATACAATACAAATATACAATAAAAAAAATTCAATGAAAGAGAGGGAAGAAGCTGTGACTGCGGTCTGAAGTGTGTGTATGCATGCGTGTGAGAGCGACAGACACACAAAAGACAGAGGGATGTCTGTGGGGTACATCAGCACATTCTCATACAAATATGTTGTCACGCATGCGCATATGAAACTTTTGGCCACTCACAGATGAGGAAACATGACCCTAGAAGGGGGTAACTCTGCTTAGGGTGGCAAGAGGTCTATAAAATCATACATGGCATGGAGAGAGCAGCTGTCTGCACTCACTAAAGCTGGCTGGCAGTCGATCCAGCACTAACAAGAGGAAGCACTTCTTCACTCCAGGAAAAAATCCGCATTGTGGGATCCACTGCCAAATGATATAGTGCTGGCCACTAGATGAGTTGGCTTTAGGAGGGGATTAGGCGAATTGATGGGAGAGAGATCCCGTAAGGGACTTCACCATAACTGGAGCTTCCCTGCTCAGAATCAAATGCTGGGCACGTCAACAGGGGGAATCTTTGGTCTCTGTGCCTATCCTGTTAGCATTCCAAGGGCGCCTGACTGGCTACTGTCCTCGGCTAGCGTTGCCAGCCTCCAGGTGGAGCCTGGAGCTCTCCTGGAATTACGACTGCTCTCCAGACTACAGGTATCAGCTACCCCAGAGGACATCCCACCAAAGTTCACTGTGAAAAAACAACAATTCTATTAGTTACAGTCCACAGACTTGCTTCTTCTTTTGTTCCTTTATTTCACATCATGCAGTGCTGCCGCTGCTGCTTCCAAACAACAACGGATTTCAAAAAGAGGCTGGACGAGTATTTGTCAGAGATGCTTTAGGCTGGTCCTGCACTGGGCAGGGGGTTGGAGTAGATGGCCTGTATGGCCCCTTCCAACTCTTCGATTCTATGATTTCCTAGGTGAGTATTCCGTTTTCCCCAATGCTTCGTCAGGTCACTTTTTTTATACATGGAGCTGTTCTACAAATACATTATAATATCGTTACAACTTATATTCATTCATTCTTTTTCAATTGTGAGCAATCCAGGTTCAGACTGGCAGTCTGGCCCGAGAGAGGCACGTTTCATAAACGTTTCACAAATGGATTAAAGGGGCTGGTTCACACAGGAACATCTGTCAGGCGTTCCCCAGCTGTACTCAACCCGTCTTGTAATGCTTCCCTCCCGAGTTTAAAAAATACCAGGTGAAAGTGTCAGCAAACCCTGGAGAGCGCGTTGATCCTGCTTCACAGACGTGTGAACGCTGAAAGCTGCAAACAGGTTGATCCGGATTACAAAAAAAAAAGCCGCTTACAGCTGTGCCTCCGCCGGGGGTGGGCCAACAGTGCGAATGCTCCCTTGCGCCTCCTCCCCGGTATGCTCCCGCATCAGTTGGTGCAGTGTGACTGGGAAAACTTGGAACAGGTTTTTGCCGGGTCTTTTTGCCACGACTCCCTCGCGCTTCAAACTGCCAGTCTGACCTCAGCCAAGGACATGCTTACCCAACGCTTTGGTTAATCACTGTGGTCCAATTGTGGCTTGAATTTACCCTGGAGGACGTGGCAGGCACACCCCCAAATATCCAGGGATTTCACAAGCTGGCATTGGCAACCCTATGATGGATGAAGATGGACCACTGGTCTGATCCTGCATGGCTGTTCCGTTGTTCTTAAGATCCAATGCCCTGTCAGTATTAAGTTCGGTTTAATGGTCCATATCCTTGTAGGATTTTCCTTCCAATTAAGCAAATGGTTTGTTTTATATGTACGTTACATGGCTTCCCCTTTCTTTACAAAGTTTTTTTTATGCTTCATGGGTTTTACACCGTATCGTATAAATTAACGGCAACATTTAATAAAACATGAACTTAAAGCCCAATCCTGTTTTCCTCTTTACGTTTCGTATCTTTATTTGCACGTAACAAGATTTTCTGTAATGCCTTTTGCCACTTAACATTTTAAGATGTGATGTCGATGCTGGATACTGATGTGCAGCTGAGTCCAAAGCTTGTTATTTAACTGCACTTTTCTGTTCCAGGCCTTAGCAAAACCATCCTCCCGTTTCATGAAGACATAAATAGATTTTGTACACATTAAAGAGTGATGCATCTGGAAGTCTCTTAAGAAGAGGTGGACTGCGGCAAAATTGGCAACGGCAACCCCCCAACCGCCTCCTTCACGGCTCAAAGGGAAGAATGATTTTGGTGGATGGTTTTAGATGAGTAGCCAAACTAGTCTGTAGCAGCCAAACAAAATTCCCAGTCCAGCAGTACCTTATGTATAGAGAGCTACATGTGCCCTCAAGTCACAACTGACTTACGGGCGATTCCGGCAATTTAATATCTTACGATATACTCGCAGTTCCCTGCTGGCTCCCCCAAACCCTCTATCTGAAGAGCCGCTTCGAAGGAACAGACGCTTGCTTTTTCCTCTTTGGCTCCTCTGAGGGTGCTGTGTCATCAATTTCTCAAACATGGCCTGAAAGATAGCTGAACGTGCAGCCCCCATTCTCCATACCAAATTAACTTTGAAGTGGAACAAAACTGGTCGGGAACTCGCTTCCCTTAAAGTGTGACACCCGCCGTTCTCTCACTTCCTCCGGCTGTTATGTCATGTAGAGCATGTACTGCTGTTTTCTCAGCTGTTGCAAAAAAGCACTGGATATCAATTACTTTTGTGAGCTGAGGATGCTGACCTGAATAATAGCTCCCCATTTAACATTGCTTCTCACCTCTCTATCAACCTCTTCGCCAGTTAAATCTGTGCTTCCTGGACTCCTCTTGAATCTGGGTGTTCGTGACTTCCCTTTTCCTTTTATGAAACAGTTCAGGGGAGATTTTTAACCCTTTAAAAAAGTAACCTGTACTCAAGGACAGCACAGGATCGCGTTCGTTCGTTCTCTTTTCGAGAAAAACAAGAAGCGAATGCTGGTTCCATGGGGCCAGGTCTACTAACACGGATGAAAGTTAGCAGCGAGAAAGAACCTTGCAAGGACATCAGGGGTTGAGTTGCATTTTAACTCCTGTAACGCTCTCTACATGGGGCTGCTTTTCTCGTGGATTTGGAAGCTTCAGCTGGTGCAGAACGCTGCGGCCAGGCTGCTGATGGGCCTCCCTAGATGGGAGCACATCCAGCCTGTGCTAAGGTCACTGCACTGGCTGCCAATAGCATACCGAGTCCGCTTCAAAGTGCTGGTTCTTACCTTTAAAGCCCTGCATGGCTGGGGTCCAGCATACCTATGGGACCACCTTTCCCTGCATATACCCCAGAAAGCACTACGGTCTGGGTCGCAAAATCGTCTGACCCTCCCTGGCCCAAGGGAGGCCAGGCTAGCTGCCACTAGGGCCGGAGACTTTACGGTGGTGGCCCCAACCTGGTGGAACGAGCTCCCGGAGGAGATCAGGGCCCTGCGGGACTTTTCTCAGTTCCGCAGGGCCTGCAAGATGGAGCTCTTTCGCCAGGCATTTAATTAGGGGCAGCCGCCGCTGGAGCGCCACTGGAGTGCCTGGCCCATGACCGTACCATTGAGCAGCTGCCTGAGAGCCGAAGAGTAGACTGACATCTGGAGTATCTAGCGCACACCATCGAGCTGTTGTCATTTGAGTTGGCAAGCAGAAGAACACCCAGCTTCTGTGGACACCGACTGAAGCACCCTATTCAATGGATTTTAACTGCTGCCAGCATTTTGCACTTTGTATTGTATTATTTTAATTCTTGTGTTTTAACTGTGTTTGTTTATTTGCATTTTATGCCAATTAGAAACCACCCTGAGCCTGCTTTGTGGGGAGGGCGGGGTATAAGTCTGATAATTAATAAATAGATAAATAAATAAATACACTTTACTTACTGGGCATGTAGTAAAGATTTCCAGTACAAGAACAGATTGCTTCTCTCATGACAGGCTCTTAAGCTTTTATTAATTTCGGTACCGTTTGGAAGGGCAGAGGCCAAAAAGGTCAGTGTAACAGAACACCAGGCACACAGGCACGGAGCTCGGGGCCCCATCCACCGCCCAGCGTCTTGGTTCAGGCCAGAGTCGGTGGTTTCTGTGAAACTGACAAAAACCAGGGGCTTCATAATGGGGGACCACAGAAGCGCTTGTGAAACGGAAAGCTGCCTTCTTATCTGACTACCGTTCTTATGGCTTCCTCCTGTGGGTCATGCTGTTTTTTAAAAGACAGCTCTGAACTGGCTAGATCCGATCCTTTGACCATGTCTGAGTCTGACCTCACACAGTCTTCTTTGCTAAAAAGGCATTTTTAAATATATCTGTATCTATATCTAGGCAGACGGACAGACATGGTTGTTTTAGGTGAAAATCTGTTTTATTTCACATTGGAGAAGCTAATGGTGTCATTCAGGGATGGCCAAGCCCTGAATCAGTGGTGGGGCCACATGCTCCGATGCCTGCTAGCTCAAGGGTCAGGACGTGGAGGTGCTGCACAGGGTCTAGGAAAGCAGGAAGGAACTGCTCTGCCCTCAGCTTCCAGCCAATGCAACCAGCCTCCCTAACAAGGCCACCTGGGGGGCTCCAGTTTTTAAAACTGGAAGACTGCTCTGCATCTGTCACCCTCACAGATACACATATAGCAAGCACAGGGCTGGCCCAAGGTTTTTTTGCACCCTAGGCGGGGCTACCTTCTAAAGCCCCCCCCCGGCGTGCGCCCAATTACAGGGTTGCCAACCTCCCGCTTCTCCGCTGCCAGGGCTCCCCAGGGCGAGGGAGGGCTCCCCTCCTCCTTCCCCCTCTTGCCTGCCACTGGTGTGTGCCAGCAAGCCAGGGAAGAGGTGGGGGTTTAAACCCTGTCCCTTCCGTCTGAGCGCTGGCTTGCTGGCACGCTCCGCGGGGTGGGGGGGTTTAGCGGAGCTTTTGGCAGGGGGCTTTTGGTGCCCCTAAGGGCCGGCATGCTCTAAGTGAATACCTAGTTCGCCTAGTGAGCGAGCAGGCCCTGAGCAAGCATTTGATCAACAGGTGTGTGGATGCCCTCTCTTATATGTACAAACACAGACACATATTGGTTCCTTCCATTATCTGTCCTTCAGAAGATCCATTGGTCTCTCTTGCATGGTCTTCCAGTCCCACTCTCTTCTCTGTATCTGGCTTGTTTTGGAGAAAGTTCCCCCTTTGTCACTCATGCATGGACGTAGAAGCCACCCTTTCCACCATGCCTCTGAGCTAGTGTTGCCGTATTTCTCTCAATCCATTCTGGTTTTTACTAACAACAGAACACAATACAAGTTTTGCTTCCATCCAGCCTAGGCATAAGCACATAACATAAGAACATAAGAGAAACCAAATGTTGGATCAGGCCAAATGGCCCATCCAGTCCAACACTCTGTCACACAGCGTCCAAAAATACCAGGTGCCATCAGGAGGTCCAGCAGTGGGGCCAGGAGGACACTAGGAGCTCTCCCACTGTTGCCCCGCCAAGCACCAAGAATACAGAGCATCACTTGCCCCAGACTGAGAGTTCCTATCTATACCTTGTGGCTAATAGCCCCTGACGGACCTCTGCTCCATATGTTTATCCAATTCCCTCTTGAAGCTGTCCATGCTTGTAGCCACCACCACCTCCTGTGCCCAGCATTTCCTTTCCTATGGAAAAAGGAGGGAGATGGCAGAACAGGAGCACTATAGGTTCTAGGTTTGAAAGCCTCCATCTGATCACTTGTGGGGAGTATACAGGCTTTTGGTCTAGTGAACAATGGGTGTGGGGTGATGGAAGTACCAGATGGTGCTTCTAGGTGAACTGCTTCCCACCAGCTATATGTGATGGACACTGCAAATACTATCTACTGACTAGTTATTATACCAGTCTGGTTATAGCCTGCTAGACCTCTACTCGGCCTCTAATTTTATGGGAGTCGAAAGTGCCATCAAGTTGCGGGCAACTTATGGCAACCCTGTAGGGATTTCCAGGCAGAAGACAAACAGAGGTGTTTTGCTGTTGCCTGCCTCTGTGTAGCAAACCTGGACTTCCTTGGTGGTTCCCCCATCCAAGCACTAACCAGGGTCAACCCTGCTTAGCTTCCAAGAGCTGACTAGCCTGGGCCATTTTTTATACAAAGCCCGCCAGCCAGCTGGGCCCCTTCGACCTGCAGATCTCCTAGGCAATTTCAACGTTTGTTTCAACAATGCCGAGGCTGCATCTGCATTTCGTAGCACACACTATTCACTAGGGTCTTCTGAGCATGACTCTCTGTTGATGCATTCTACAGGTCACAGACTCCCCCCCCCCTTTTAATTGACCTCTCTCTTTTTAAAGTTTGCAACAATGTCCTTTTTCCACTGATCCTTCGTCTCAACCAAAAACCACCTGTAAACATTGTACAAATTTTGTTCCAGCTCTTCCATGGTTGGTTCGTATTCCTTTTATAACAGTTTAATGCATTTATATAATTTCACTACATATATGGACTGTTGAATCTTCTCTTGAGTGAGTGATATTTCCTGGCTCTCTTCAGGGTTCCCCCCCACCTGTATTTATGGTTTGTACCGAGCAGTGGGGACTTCATGTCGCCATATATGAAAAGTCTTTGCCTGAGACTTATGCTTTGTACAAACATGTCACTTAAGGAACAATTTTTGAAATTTATTCCCATTTCTATTTACTCAGCTGTTGAGCTTCAAGGAACTAATTGAGTTTTAAACCTTTCCATTTCTATCAGATCTTTTTTAGGGAAGAGCAGAGAACCAAAGAGAAACATCAGACCCTGCCTGTGCCTTCCTGATCTTAGTCTACATCTCCAAAGAATTCTTCTGGGACAACGAGCTTTTAAAGGTTTTAGAGTGAATTTTTTATAAAACAAAATATCCTGATTGATACCAAGGGGTTTTTTTTTTGCAATGTGCGGTGGGGGAATGTCTGTTGAAATGTCTTTAGTTACTCCCTTGGAGATTATTGATCTGGTTGACCAGCTGCACTCCAGGACTTGGTGCCTTGACCTCTTGACCTTCTTGACTTCCTGAGGAAGAAGGCCTTTCAGTATAAAAGACTTAATTTCACTTAAAGGAAAAACAACAACAACATTGACTTGTTAATTACACAAACTTTGTTCTACTCCACTTTAAGACAGCACAAGTTATTTCTCCTCATTAGGAAAATCAACCTCTTTCGCATTTCATATTTATGTTCTTTGTCACTGTCTTCTTAAAGGGGCCTGTGAACTCAGATGCAAACGCTTCTGGTAAGATACGTACAAGATATCCACTGCACCTTCTCAGTTTCTCTCTCATTCTGTGTGTCATCTGAGTATCTGACTCCCTAGGCCAAACTAGACATAACCAGGATATCTATACTTGTGTACGGGGTGGGTTTATGTGTATGTCTACCTGTTTACATCATAAGCAAGAGTGGGTTGGTGACAGACCAGGCGACTGAGTGGACCAGTCACAGCTTTACCACTTATCTCACCTGGCTGCCCTCCGGGACTTTGGAGTGCTCTTGTTCCACCCCAAGGTACTTTGGGTTTGGGGGAAACAAAGGTTCCAGCACCAAAGCACAGTGAGGAAAGGAGCACAGAGAGCAGGGTTTAGTCCGACCGTGTGCTTTGTGTGGTGGTGAGCAAAGGATGGAAGGTGACTCAAGAACACTCTGCTTAGCCTCCCCCTCCCCAATCTAGAACCAGCCCTGTTTGCTGCTGCAGTGCTAGAGAAAGGAAGGTTACCAGAGCAGTAGGTTTGCCCCAATGGGTCTGGTATGGCTGCCGTTAACTTCAAGTGTCCAGTATGACTGCCGTTGACTGCTATTAACTCCAAGTGTCCGGTATGACTGCCGTTGACTCCAAGAGCCGGTATGACTGCCGTTGACTCCATTGACTGCCATTAACTCCAAGTGTCCGGCATGACCGCCGTTGACTCCAAGAGCCGGTATGACTGCCGTTGACTCCGTTGACTGCCATTAACTCCAAGTGTCCGGTATGACTACCATTGACTCTAAGAGCACACCCAGGCAACTGGGAGTGCCATATGTGGAACTCCCAGAGTCATGCCTGTTTTTTGCTCCACTGCAGAATACCCCAAGTTGCACACAGAGTTCCTGTGCAGATAGGTTCCCTTCTACACTTCAATTAGAGCAAGTGGGTGGGGACTTTTTGCATGCAGAATGGTTCCCCTCTGGGAAATCCCAGAGTTGGAAGGGGCCATCCAGGCCATCTAGTCCAACCCCCTGCTCAGTGCAGGATCAGCCCAGAGCATCCCTGATGAGGGTTTGTCCAACCGCTGCTTAAAGACTGCCAGGGAGGGGGAGCTCACCACCTCCCTAGGCAGCCGATTCCACTGTTGAACAACTCTTACTGTAAAAAAAGTTTTCCCTCAGATCCAGCCGGTACCTTCCCGCCCTTAATTTAAGCCCAGGATTATGAGTCCTCTCCTCTGCTGCCAACAGGAACAGCTCCCTGCCCTCCTCTAAGTGACAGCCCTTCAAAGACTTCAAGAGAGCCATCATGTCCTCCCTCAACCTCCTCTTCTCCAGGCTGAACATTCCCAGGTCCCTCAGCCTTTCCTTGCAGGGCTTCTTGGTCTCCAGGCCCCCTGATCATCCTCGTCACTCTCCTCTGCACCCGCTCCGTTCTCTCCACATCCCTTTTGAAGTGAGGGACTGCACACAATAGTCCAGGTGCTTTCCCCTCTAGAAGGCACCAAATCCTTTCCTAGGGTTGCCAACCTCCCAACGGGGGCTGGAGATCCCTTGGAATTATAAATGACTGCCAGAGTACAGAGATCAGTTCCTCTGGAGAAAACAGCTGCTTTGGAGGGTACTCTGTGGCGTTAAAGCTCACCGAGTCCCCTTCCCTCCCCCACCCTCCCCAGTATCCACCCGAGGAATTTCCTGTCTCAGAGTCAGGAACTCTAGTTACCTTATAAGAAATCACAGTGATAATAAGTTATCTATAGGATGCTTAATTATATTTCACCATTCCAAACTCAGATGCAAACTAAGAGCGGAACATCAGTCCTTTTAAGGAAAAGGACCTCCCCACAAGCTCTCCCATTGGTTACACTTCCAGAAAAAGTCACACACTGAGCTTCTGCTCTGTGCCAGTTTTTAATTCATTGTCCCTGACATCACTTGTGGTAACCTTCTGTCCTCCTGCTGCTGGTGGGCTCTTATCTTCTCCATGCTTTCCACAACAATGTTGGGTGGCTAACTTGGAATTACAATGAACTTCTTATCAAAGGCTATTCCTCCCCCCCACCCCCAGGAGGCAACTTTCTTTGAAAAGGACCCTGACAAGCTAACACTCCGAGTTTAAAGGGTTATTCACTCTTAAAACACAGTTAATCTATCATTGCCCTGACTTCACGAAATCTGAAAGACAAGATGATTCAGGGAATAAGTAGTTTCCGTAAGAGTGCTTCATGAGGAAATACTTTATTTGATATTAAGTATCCTGCATAATGAATCTTGATTGAAAAACTGCACTTACAGGATTGCACAGACAGAAACTGGTGGGGAGGGGCTAGTTCATTGGGGCATTTCTTGAGACGGTGATGAAAAGTGATGCATTTCTGGTTCTGACCTGAGGTAAACAGTGATATTGATATGGAAACACCAGATTGCTTTTATAGTAAAGATTTCCCACATTTTCAACCACCCAACAGGTGAGCTCCCGCCCCCGCCCCGTTTCTACATGATGTCATCCTCTATTTGAAACAGACCATTTACAGCTTGTCCCTGCCACTCCCCCGCCCCCAAACACCGATTTATTTTAAACCTGTTAACACCCCCGCCCCCCACAAGAAACCGTGGTTCCAGGGCAGGACACTTTCAGCACAAGCAGACTTCGGTGAACTCTAGTCAATTATTCTTTCCATTTGCTGATGATAAAACCGGCCAGTTCCTTGCAGTAATCAGTATAACAGAAGAGAACTGTCTGCCTTTTAAACAGGAGGGAGGGGGCTGTCTGGAGGTTTCTCTGAAAATATGTGGAGGGTTTTTTTAAAAAAATATTTAAAAGGCATTGTTTTATTCCTACGCTGCATTAGGCATGCTCATGGAAGAGAAGAAGAGAAGAGATGGGATTCATATCCCAACCTTCGCTCAGAGCGGCTTACAAACTCCTTTCCCTTCCCCTCCCCAAAAACAGACACCCTGCGAGGTAGGTGGGGCTGAGAGAGCGCTCTCGGGAACTGCCCTTGAGAGAACAGCTCCGAAAGAACTTATGACTGACCCAAGGTCACACCAGCAGCTGCAATTGGAGAAGTGGGGAATCAAACCTGGTTCTCCCAGATTAGAGTCCACATACACCACATCTCAGTTTGCTTTTTTGGATGGGGGAGGGATTGGTTCTTAAAGCAGAAAAATTAAAGTAAGAGAATTCAGGGAGGGCAGAGAGTCCTGAGGGTTATATAAGAACACAGCAGGGGAGTTTAACGTTCAGTGAACGCTGGGCATGAAAGGGAAACCACAGCTAGCAATAGAGAATAAACAGATTGCCCTCTCCAGTCTAGAATCTCCTAGGAAGGACAATGTCACAAGCCATCCTATTGGTAACTTGACCACCATAGAAAACCACCCTGGTGATGAAACAGCCCCAGTTAAAACTACAAAAGAAGTCATTGGAACAGTTGCTAAAACATTTGCTTATATCTATTTTGCATCAGCCACATCCAAAATGAAGGATTTCCCAGTGAATGAATTCATATCTTCCTTATGGAAAGGCCACTTGCCCTGTCCCTGTGGCTTAGGGGTACATAAATTTTCTTGTCTTTTCTTTCAGCGGCCCTGTGCAAGGGTCCCATCGGTCCATTCCTTGTTTTTACAAATGAGGAACTGTGGTAGAGGTGAGATGGTGAAGGCTACCCAAGTTAATCCCGGGCCATTTGTGCACGCCGTGCTTAAAATCAGGCACAGGTTTTCCTGTGCTTGAAATTCAGTTCCTATGCTTTAAAGTACAATCTGTGCTGGTCAGATTCTGCATTAACTCTGCCTCTTCAGTACAATATATACTGAAACCATTTATGGTTCTTCTGTCTTGTGCTGAAGAGTGAACTATGACTGGATCTTGGCAACTACTTCAGTTTTCCAGGTACTTCTTAATGTAATGGCTTTATTCTCTGAATCAGAACAGGTCTCGATTAATTACTTCCAGTTCTCTGAAGCTTGTACTCCTAGCAGGACTGGTACAGTTCTGGTGCTGGAGACTCACAGTTCTCTTCTCTCAACACCAGTTATTCTCTTTCCATCTCAGGTCTTCTGTCTCTCCATTATATACCTGCCAGTTCATCGTTTGTCCTGATTGCCAGCTTGGAGCAGAGAGTAGCTCTTTACTGTGAGCTGAGTGAACTCAGAAGGTTCAGTCTGGATAATTATACTGTTTTCTTAATTAGATGGCTTTATCACAACAGCCACCCCACCACTGCTCAGATCTAGAAGGTACATAGTGAAAAGAACTTTCCTCACTTTCTCTTTCCCCAAACAGCCTACTGTTTGTCCAGAGGGCTGGGAATGACTAGTGAACACACAGTTTGGTAAAGTGGTTAAGTGCGCGGACTCTAATCTGGGAGAACCGGGTTTGATTCCCCATTCCTGCACTTGCAGCTGCTGGATGACCTTGGGCAAGCCATAGTTCTGTCAGAGCTGTCCTTGAAAGAGCACTTTCTGTCAGAACTCTCTCAGCCCCACCTACCTCAAAGGGTGTCTGTTGTGGGGAGGGGAACGGAAAGGAGTTTGTAAGCCGCTCTGAGACTCCAAGTGAAGGGCAAGGTATAAATCTAATTTCTTCTTCTTCTTCTTTGTGGGAATCTGTGGTGAATCAGCAGTGATGGCAGAAAATTAGGTGAAATCCCCTCCCTCTTTTGTTGGCACCTTGCACTGGCAGAGAAGGAAGAGATTCTACTTGATTTCCCCCTCGTCTCTGCCGTTGCCCGTAACATGGTGCATTTCATTTGCGAGGGTCCCCCAAAGGCACATTAAACAAAGACTGGGTCTCTCTCCAGCCAGTATCTGACTTCAGTAAGCAGAGATACTCAGGACTGGGAGATCAATATGAGGATCAGGGGACAGATGAAACACTTTAATCTCTCAATACTCATGAGCACCACAATTTTCAGCCAAGACCGGCTAGCCAGCATCTACTCTGTGTGTGTGTATATATATATATATATATAAACAATCATGAATTTGTTATGCTGGTATTTGTCAAATCCCCTGCCCCTCAAAGTAAAATAAAATCACTCAGTCTTACAGATACTGCTAAGGAAGATGTAAAACAGAATGGGAGGCTAGGGGATAAGAAAGAAATACACAGAGCAGTGGTTTTCACCCCAAGTCTACATCTGCATGTAACCTTGCGAGGAAAAGTAATTGCAAACTCTGCATCTTGCTTCAATCTCAAGGGGGGTATTCAAAATGGGAAGGTGACTCCAGAAGACAAATGCCTTCTCCTGAGCAGATTAATTTTGCACAATAGTGTGAGAGAGGCTCATTGGGTGGTGTGTGCGAGCTTGCATGTGTGCGAGGTAGACCGTGAATCTCACAAATCTCAGGGTGATAACGGACATGAATTAATGTGAGGTTTGGCAAGGATGTTGAATTTATGCAAATGCAGCAGCTGGATTATAATATTGACTCCCCCCCCCTTGTCCAAAGTTATTACTAATTCCCCCTCTCTAAATTACAGTAACAAATTATGCCGCAGGGAAGCCTGTGTTCCCTTGCGACATTCACCAAATTTCCCTTCTTTCATGGCATGGGGAAAGCAGAACAAGATGACGTACCTGACTGTCAATGCCATGAGGTATTCCTACGCAAACTATCTGGAGCACTATTACTTAGAAGTTCTCCTTTAAAGTCCATTGAGGCCAACCGGGCTTCTGAAGATGAGAGAGTTGGTCCACGGTAGGGGCCCTAGCCCCCAAATGATCTGTACCACAAACATTTGTTCTTTCGTCTTGTCTTCCACGTTTTATCCTGGTGTCCTTTATGCTATAAAATGTTGTTCTTGAATCAACACAAGGACTTAGAAGGATCGAAGCATTGATTTCCTTGTTTTTTGAATCAGCACTTCCTGCTAGAAAGGTGGCCAAGTCTCAGGAGATACATCATATTAATACTGATCATTAAAGGTCCTGGCAACCGACCTCTGCTTCCAGTTAAGAGTCTGTTTCTGAGTTGGAAAGGAGAAACAGAACCAACTTTCCTCACCTACACTTCATTTCTGCCATGCTTCAAGGCTTGAGTGGCTCTTGGCAAAATCCTATGCTGGCATTAAAGCAGTCCATTATAAAACCGTGCCAAGGGAGGAGGGGGGGCTCTGAGCAAACAGGTCAGTTTCAACCAAGGAGCTGTTTTCTGGTTTCATCAGGAACATGTAAACTCTCATCTGAAGTATTTTCTGAATCTCATCTGGCTTTCCTGCATTGGGCAGAGGGTTGGACTAGATCACCCTTGAAGTCCCTTCCAGCTCTATGTTTCTATATTCGATTTATATGTTACTGATGCAACCAGAAAACAAGCTTGGGGTGGTTTAATTTTGTTTTTTTTTTTGGGAGGGGGAAAGACTTCCAAATATTTTTACAGTACCTTGCATTACAGTCAAGCTCCTGTGCCAAAAAAATACTGCAGGTTTAGCAAGAATCTTCCTGTGTGAGAAGCTTTAACATTGTTCCTTAATGCTCTTCAGCAGCGGCTAGCTGCAGAGCCCTAGAGCAACTGCTGAGTATGGAGAAGCCTATCTCTCCCGCAAATCCTCAGCTTTTGCTTTTATTTTCCTCCTCCTGGAGATTAAATAACGCAATCCGGTATGAGAAACGGGTATCTACCACTCTTGAGCCCTTGGGGAAACCTACGATCTGACGGAGCAGGAAGTTTCCCACCCAGGGTTGCCAAAGGATGAGTGTAAACTTAAATTAATGTTCGATTTGGTGTTTTTTTTTAAAAAAGGTCATGGAGTTGATTGGTTATTTCCTCTCACATCTTTTGTAACAACGTACAGAGAGCGGGATGCTTGGTTCCATTTTTGAAAAGGGCATCAATAAGATGCCTCCATTTATTTTCTGCTTATTTTGCTTTTAAAAGGAAAAAAAAAATCAAGTCAGCCTGAATGAGTTCTAAGATTTGCTCCATCAGTAAACACAGGTCTAAGGTAATGTTTGCCACAGGTATACTGATGCTACCCTGGTATGTACGAGAAATGTGAATGACAGACACATACAGGTGAAACCAAGGATGCCTGCTGCCTTATACTGAATCAAACCATTGGTCCATCAAGGTCACTACTGTCTACTCAGACTGGCTGTGGTTTTCCAGGCAGAGCTCTTCCACATCATTGACTACCTGGTCTTTTTAGGTGGAAATGCTGGGGACTGAACCTGGGACCTTCTGTATGCCAAGCAGATGCTCTACTACTGAGCCACAGCCCCTCCCCAGCTCTTAACAATGTAATCACTGCCTACCTTCTAAAATGGTACAATCCACATGACCATCTCAGCATTATGTTATTTAGTTGGAGATGCCAGGGATTGAACCTGGAACCTTTTTTTTTTAAAAGAAGCCAGTGTTGGATCAGGCCAATGGCCCATCCAGTCCAACACTCTGTCACACAGTGGCCAAAAATACCAGGAGCCATCAGGAGGTCCAGCAGTGGGGCCAGGACACTAGAAGCCCTCCCACTGCTGCCCCCTCCAGCACCAAGAATAGAGTACATCACCTGCCCCAGACTGAGAGTTCCCGTCTATACCCTGTGGCTAATAGCCACTGATGGACTTCTGCTCCATATGTTTATCTAATTTCCTCTTGAAGCCGTCCATGCTTGTAGCTGCCACCACCTCCTGTGGCAGTGAATTCCATATGTTAATCACTCTTTGGGTGAAGAAGTACTTCCTTTTATCTGTTCTAACCTGACTGCTCAGCAATTTCATGGAGTGCCCACAAGTTCTTGTATTGTGAGAAAAGTACTTCTTTCTCAACCTGCTCAATCCCATTCATAATCTTATAAACCTCGATCATGTCACCCCTCAGCTGTCGTTTCTCCAAGCTAAAGAGCCCGAAGCGTTTTAACCTTTCTTGATAGGGAAGGTGTTCCAACCCTTTTATCTTCTTCCCTTTTACCTTCTGCATGCCAAGTCAATGCTCTACAGAGAAGCCACAGCCTCTCACCTTTAAATCACATTTTACATACATGCTGTGGGAACCATGTATAACTCCTGTGTAAGTGTGAAGTTGTCTGTGAGTGCTTTTCAGAGCAAACTCCCGGATCAGTGAAATAATACATGCCATGGTGCGTGCGGGGTGTGTGTGTGTGTGTGTGTGGGGGGTGTTGTTGCACAGGTGTAGGCAAACAGTCCCAATTTTCTCCTTCCATTTTGTCAGTAATTAGGAATTTATGAGATTAAACAGCACAATTCTCACTGGAAGCCTTCCGCCTTCCATATGGTGAGCGTTTTAGCAATGAGTCATCCACACTGGTGCCAGACTCTTTAGAAATGTTTTTAAGTGAGAAGTCTGGGACTGTCCCTGCTGGCATCTTGATGTCCCTGAGAACTTAACTTTCTGACCCATAGGATTTATAACTGAGTCATCATCATGTGAGAGTTCGAAATACTGCATATATATATGTGCATGTTCTAAGGACGAGGTGAGATTTGGGCTGGGGCCTTCCTAACTTGTAGCTCAGGCTCTTGTGCAACTATGCAAGATCTGCTTCAGGTCTCAAAGAGAGCCTTTAACCAAATCATTGAATATCTGAAAACAGGGCCAAGCCTCCTTGCCTGATGGATCCCAAACAGAACCCTGCCCTGGAACATCCCCTGAACAGACCCTGGACACATAAAGCGGCCTCATCCTGGTCCATCAAGGTCAGTACTGGCTACTCAGACTGGCAGCTGCTCTCCAGGGTCTTGGGCAGAGGTCTTTCACATCACCTACTGCCTGGTCCTTTTAACTGGATGGAACCTGGAACCTTCTGCGTATCATGCAGATGCTCTACCACTGAGCTGCGGCCCTTCCCCAGTACATGTTCTTAACTTGTCCTGCCTCCATTCACCTTGGATGGCACAGAAGGATGTGTCCTCTAGGTGTCAAAGCTGTGTGATGTAAGAGACCCTGGAAAACCTGTGGTCAGTTCCCACTTCATGATTGCCTCTGGTGTGTGTGCAGCGTTTGTGTGCAGCGTGGCTCACGGGATGGCCTGGGGTCTTGAAGAATAATGCTTGGATACTTACACCACTTCCTTGGCAATGTCCCGTTCTCTGTGTTCCTAACGCTGTATCTCTTCCATCATGTACAAACCTTAAACTGCTGTTCTTTTCCCAATTTTTGATCCGCCACTACATGATCACTTAACAAAAATATATTATTACATTTAATAACAACAGTTTTCGCCATTGTTTCTGAAATGTCAGCATTCAGAAATACAGTGCATAACAGTCTTATATAAAACAAGATAATTTCGATATTACTGATGTGCATTTTTAATTTAAAGGTCACAGATATTCTGATACGAACTACAGGAAGATATGCAACTTAAGCTTCCAACAGAGAGATGCTGAGCAGAACTTAAACCCTTTTGACTCTCAAAGGAGTAAAGGCTATGAAAGATTGTGATCCCTTAAATCCTTTCAAGGTAACTATCCCAAATACAGACAAAACCACAGTATAGGAAGGAAGAATGGTAAATTAACAGCCTAATATACATAGTATGAATTAAGACAGGAGACCTTTTCACTCATGTGGACAGTTCAAGTCTGCTAAACGTTCAGCAGAAGCCGCAGTCAAAGTAGTAAACAAGATGTTGGGATGGAGAAAGACTGAATAGAAAACAATATTGAAAAACCTCCACTGTCATATAAATCAATAGTACATGCACAGCTGGGTACTGTATTCAGTTCTGATGATCTATTACAGAGTAGATACAAAAGAAATAGAGGGGATTCAGAGATGAGATGGAAGACAGCAGCAATTGCAAGGCCTAGAAGAGACTTGTACCAGAAGAGGAGAGAGAGAGACGGAATGGAATAGATCTGTTAAGTAGGGAGCTGAAACGAATAAGGGCAGATGCAATAAGAGGACATCAGATGAGGAAGGAACGGGGCACAGACGGTATATTGGGCGCTGCTTTTCAAGCCGCTCCTTTATGAAACCTGAAATATACTAAAAGTTGTTAGAGTACACAATCATCCCGGGGAGCTCCATGGTCAGAGTGACAGCGGAGGACAATAATATAAGACGGACCTTGAAAATATCCTGCTGCACTGGAGGCGTGAGGGAAAACCACGGGGAAACAAAGTACAATTTTAAGAAAGAAAACTCTTCTGACAGTAAACTAACAAACCACATTAGTTGTGAACTAAATAGACTGTGGCCATGTACAATCCCTTTTTGAAACAAAACAGTTTTACTTACCTGTAACTGATGTTTGCCAAGCGGTCTTCTGTGCAGGCACACATAGGACTGCGCATGTGCAGACCGGCCGCAGAGAGGATTTTCCCTCAGGTTCTAGAGCTTTCTAGTTGTAGAGAGCGCTCCCCTCTCCCACCCAGAGCCAGCAATTCCCACCCAAATTGGCACATGACTGGGAGAGGGGGAGCGGTCTTCCCTCTGTCTTCCTCTCGCCGCCTTGAGGGTCTGGCCCTTAATGCAGAGTAGCCCTTGACACAGAGTAGCCCACAGCAGGAAAAGGAGGGAGGGATGTGTGCCTGCACAGAAGGCCACTCAACGGACATCAGTTACAGGAAAGCACAACTATGTCTTTGTCTTCGTGGCTTCTGTGCAGTCCCACAGAGGAGAATAGCAAGCTTACTGACTGAGGAGAGTGTGGGCTGTTCAGCGGAACAGTACTGCTCCTTCCATGGGTGCAGTACTGCTCCTTCCATGGCTGCCTCCTTCCTGGAGTCCACATCTGATAGCTTGGTGTTTCACTAACGTAGATGGATTTGACCCAAGTTGCTGCCCTGAATATGACCTGCTGAGGAACCCTGTGCCCTGGTTGAATGAGCTTTGAGAGGGAATGGGCAAGCCACTGCGGCTGTGCCATAAGTTAACTTAAATGCCAAGACCACGTATCATCTGCGTACTGTCTGAGATGAGGCTGGTCCACCTTACTTTGCAAAAGTCTTTGGTATGATCCAAATAAAACAAAAAACATCTCCTACCATCTAGAGCATGTAGTGCTTGTTCGGAAGGCGAGGAGGGGTTGGGAAAGAACACTGGTAATGCAATGTCCTGGGACATATGGAATTGGGAGACCACCTTGGGGAGGAAGGAGAGACTAGATCTAAGGTTCACCTTGTCACTATGAAATCTGAGGCATGGGGGATCACAGCACAGGGCCCCTAGTTCACAAACACTGCGGGCTGATGTGATCGTAACCAAAAATGCTGTTTTGTAGGACACAAAGGCGATATCAGCTGTAGCCAGGGGCTCGAATGGCTTCTGCAGAAGGGCAGTTAATACCAGGGAAAGGCTCCATCATGGAGTAGGTATACTGGATGGTGGGAATAAGTTAAGGAGCCCCTTAAGGAATTTCCTGGTGCAGGGAGTGGAGAATACTGCACAACCATCTACCCTGTTGTGGCTAGCTGCAATTAATAGAGGAAACTGATAAACCTCTGTCCTTCAGGCCCAGCAGGTATTCAAATGTGACTGACAAGGGGCATGAGTATGGGTCCCAACCAGTGTTAGTGTGAGGTAGCTCAGTTTTTTAGCCACCAACTCACACATTTTTGTCTTAGCTCAGGAAGGATGGCTCCTGAGTTAACTAATTTATGCAGTAGCCAAATCACTCACAACTTTAATGCCAGTAGCTCACAAAGTAGAATTTTTGCTCACAAGACTCCATTCTTAGAGGGAGCATTGATCCCAACCATTCCCAGATACCCAGTGGGAGAAGTTGTCCCATTCTGAAGAGTTAAGACCTGCAAGTAGATGGTTTAAGTGCCACTTGTAGAACCTCTGAGACCCTAGTTGAATATATTGGCCTCAGCGGAACAGTCAGGTGCAGGGATGCCATGTCATGGTATACTAGTGGGCCTCACTGGAGGAGGCTGGATTCTGACGGCAGTGTGATGAACGTTCCCTGAAACAGTTCCCACAGCACAGGGAACCAGATTCTCTGGGACCAGAATGGGATGATGAGGATGCCCTGCAGTCTTTCCATCCTGAGTTTCAATATCACCTTGTGGTGGAGGGGAGAATGCACAGAGAAACTGGCTGCCATTGGAGCTGGTATGCATCCTCAATGGACCCAGGTGCCCAGGCTGCCCTCAAGCAGAATTGGGGGCATTTGGTGTTCAATGAGGATGCAAAGAGGTCTAAAGTGGGATGACCCCACTCCTGAAACACTGGCTGCAAGTAGTGTGGGTTTAAAGACCACTGGTCCGGGCTTAATTGCCTACTTAGTTGATCTGCTCTGCCATGACAGGGTGTGGAGGGTGATGTCGATGGAAGACAGGAGCTCTCTCTCCCAGTTGCTATTATCCACCAGTCATTGAGGTAAGGAAATACTATGCAGCCCTTCAATCTAAGATGGGAAACCACTATGGACATGCATTTGGTAAACACCCTTGAGGCAGTGGCTAGTCCAAAGGGTAAAACACAATATTCAAACCAGGAGGAATCTAAGGAACTTTCTACATTCCTTGTGAATGGCTATGTGGAAATATGTATCCTTCAAGTCTAAGACTGCAAACTACATGCTCGCGTATCAAAAGGGGAGAATGTCCTGGAGCGAGACCATCCTCAACTTGGCGACTTTCAGGGATTTGTTAAGTGCTCAGATATTGAATATGGGTCATAACCCCCCCTTTCCTGATAAGAAAGTATCTGGAAAAGAACCCTTCAGAATCCACAGAGGCAGGGATTTCTCTAATGGCTCCTTTATACAGAAGGGCTTCCACTTCCACCTTCAGTACGGGAAGCATTTGAAGAGTTAAAGGGTGGAGTAGAAATAAACTCCCCCAAATAACCATGACTGACAATGGATAGAATCCAACTGTCTTTAGTCACAGAACACCAACTATGAACAAACCGGCACAAACGGTTGCCAAAAACTGGAAGGTTGGTTAGTCATGTTAGGGATTTTCCTCTACTAGATTGTTCTCTGGTAAGGCTAGACTACTTCCCATGCTGTTTTCTGCTGGACTGCTGCTGGGAATAGGAAGATTGAGATGGCTGGTACTGCTGTGTTGCCAGCTGGTATCGGTAGGGCCTTAAATACTGGAAAGAGTGCCTCGGAAAATACCTCAGCTTTCCCATGGAGGGAGGGGCAGAAATGTTGCCCAGAGATTTGGCTGTCAGTTTGTTCTTGTGCATCCTTTCTAGAGTCGAATCTGTCTGGCTACTGAAGAGCTCCTTTCCTTCGAAAGGCATGCCTTCTACTCTTGCCTTTGTGTCTGAAGGCAAGGCAGAAGATCGCAGCCAGGAATGTTGCCTTGGGACCACATGCTAGACATCATGGTCCTAGTGCAGCAATCGAATGAGTGCCTGGATGTATTGAGTTGCTGTTTCCCGAGCTTCATCCCTTCAGTGGACGGTGCTTTGGCCGACGCCTTTATATCTTCTGGGGGAAGGTCCAGATATTGTTCCACTTTTCCCAAAGCAGCATCTGATGCCATCCCATGATGGCTATAAAGCTGACCACTCTTAGGCCCATAGCCCCTGAGGCGAAGATTTTTCATCCCAGAGTGTCCAGTTTGTGCCCTTCTTTATCCAGGAGGGAAGCATGGGCCCCAGCCTTCTGCCTGCAAGGGAGGACCTCCGTCACAAGGGAACTAACTGGAGAACGCTGCATCAAGAATTCATATCCCTCCTCCTTCACGTAATAAAAAAATTCCAATTTCTTGGCTGAGGTCGGGATGGATCCTGGTTTGAACCAAATTCTTGTTGCTATGTCTAATAAGCCCTGAAGCATCAGAAGGACTACTGCCCCCATGTTCTGTGAACAGAAGATCTTCAGAATCGGATCAGATGGTTTTGGATCTGTGGAGGTCACATCTAATTCCAAAAGCTTTCGCCATGCACAGGAGCTGTTCTGAATAAAGTCTCAGGTCCTCGGTTAGAGACACCATTGGAGTTGTGGCATCAGGGATGGAATGCTGATGGATCTGAAGCAAGAAACTCAATGACTTCATCATCCAAGATAGATGGGGATGTTTGGGGTCCGATTGAGGGCAAGGGCCTGCTTTCAGCTTTAATTGGTTCCAATGGAACTGGCGATCGGATCCAAGGAGGGGGAAACTGACGGGCACCAAGGAAACAGTGAATCCCAGTGAAGTAAGAGGATGAGATGGGTGGTGCTGAGGAGACAAGAGCTTGGTCTTCTTTTTTCTTCTTCACAGGTGGTTACGAGGCAGCCCTAAGAGCTGAAGAATGTTTTGGAACCTTCCTTGTAGTCAGTCAAATCTGAGGGGGCCGAAGAGGGTGCTGACACCATTGAGAGCATTCCAGCCCATTTTCCCAAAGGCTGTTGGTGATTTTTAGGCTGTGGAGTTTCAGCCCCTAACACCTTCTCTCACAGGGTGCCTTTGAGCTGGGAAGTCCTATCACGCCTCATTTAGCGGGTGAACTGATGGCAATACGCGCAAGCCACGGTGTTGTGAGCTTCTCCCAGGCAAGATGAGGCATGAAGCACGCTTGTCCAACTGGGCCATTTTTCGCGCGCCATTTTAGAAACAAAGCCATCCTGACTGAAGTCTTGTAGAAAAACACCAAAAGACTCAGCTCTGATCCGAAGATCATAAGAACATAAGAACATAAGAGAAGCCAATGTTGAATCAGGCCAATGGCCCATCTAGTCCAACACTCTGTCACACAGCGGCCAAAATATACCAGGTGCCATCAGGAGGTCCAGCAGTGGGGCCAGGACACTAGAAGCCCTCCCACTGCTGCCCCCTCCAGCACCAAGAATAGAGTGCATCACCTGCCCCAGACTGAGAGTTCCCATCTATACACTGTGGCTAATAGCCACTGATGGACTTCTGCTCCATATGTTTATCTAATTCCCTCTTGAAACTGTCCATGCTTGCAGCTGCCACCGCCTCCTGTGGCAGTGAATTCCATATGTTAATCACTCTTTGGGTGAAGAAGTATTTCCTTTTATCTGTTCTAACCCAACTGCTCAGCAATTTCATGGAGTGCCCACGAGTTCTTGTATTGCGAGAAAGGGAGAAAAGTACTTCTTTCTCAACCTGCTCAATCCCATTCATAATCTTATAAACCTCGATCATGTCACCCCTCAGCCTTCGTTTCTCCAAGCTAAAGAGCCCCAAGCATTTTAACCTTTCTTCATAGATACTCTCCTCTTGGAGGCCAAGACAAGACTGAAGCCATTCCCCCCTCTCCCAGTCACGTGCTGTTTTGGACGGGAAGTGCCAGCTCTGGAATGGGGGGGGGGAGCACTCTCTACAGCTAGAAAGCTCTAGAATCTGAGGAAGAATCCTCTTCATGGCTGGTCTGCGCATGCACAGTCCCATGTGGGGCTGCACAGAAGCCACGAAGATGAACAGAGCGTTATTTAGAAGTCCAGATATTAAAGACAGCTAGAACACACAGTGTCTTTCTTAAAAAGATCCAGTGGCACTCAGTTAGATATTCTGGGGCTACAAAGACAAAGCTTTAAAAAACTTGCCTTAGACTAGGTGAAAACCATGAAAGAGCAAGGAAACAAAACTCTGCCTCAGAGATAAAAGTCCAGCAGAAATATTTGCCCAATGCACACACAATAAAGTAACTGCTTACATAGATAACTACCTCTAAGTAATACCTATATCACTGCAACATTTCTGAACGCACCACTCCAGAGTTTCTGCCGTGGAAATAGCTGGGTCATCTTGCACTGGGATACTGCAATCTCATGCCACCAGGATGATGCGTCAACAAACTCAGTCGCTTAAAAGAGCAGCCTGTCCCCACAGAGTATGCTCAGGGGATCACAGAGAAAAAGAAAACATGGTAGCCCACAAAATACAGACAAACTTTACATGGCCATTCTCGGTTAAGCAGAAGCCAGGGCTGCCAACAGTGCCAACTTTACCAGGACAGTCAATGGAACTACCAAACTGTCTTGAATCGCAACCCATCTTTTTCAAGTAAGGGAGGGGGAAGACTTGAATATATGAAGTACAAAGAAAACAGGTGACTGACCTCTGCATATGTGGAATGACTGACTGGGAGTGTTGGGTTAAATGGTATCTCAGGTTTGGTGCCTAATACAGAAACAGTTGCTCTGCTCCATAGGAGACAGTGCACATCAACTGGAAATATGCTGCTAAAAGGACGATATCTCAAAACCCCGTACGACCAACGTGTCTGTCTGTGTGGGACTTCAGTGGAAAATCTAACACACTGCATCTTAGAATGTCCTCTGTATATTGGCCCTAGAATCAAATTCCTTAACCCAATTCTTGCAACTCTACAATCCACATCAGGTACTGATATAGTAACTTTTTTACTTTCAGACGCCAGTCCCAACATTTCCTGTAGAATGGCACTATATGCCCATAATGCAAGGAAAATTAGAGATAGGGCTACGGATTGACTACACTTTTAGCATACATTGTTGAGTAACTTGATCTTATATTTTTACTTCGTTTATATATTTTATATTGTGTTGCCAACCCTTGTACTGTTTTTATATTTTAAATTGTGATGGCCAATGGCTATATGCAATAAACTTTTGTATTCAACTGGAAATAAGTTGTTGTGTTTCTATTCATACAAGAAATTTAGAATGCAGTGGCACTTAATTTGTTCTACTGCTTCAGATCAACATGGCTGACCACCTGGAACTCTATTCATAGAAGAATCATAAAGTTGGAAGGGATCTCCAGGGTCATCTAGTCCAACCCCCTGCACAAGGCAGAAAATTCACAAATACCTCCCCCAACCCCAGTGACCCCTCCAAACCCTCCGGGATCCCTGGCCAAACTGGCCTGGAGAACAAGAGCTTCCTGACCCCCAAAAATGGCAATCCTCATTTTTCTGGGTGTGTAAGAAAGGGCCACAAGAACTAAGCACTGACGCAACCCTTCCTGCCCTCCCTTCTTGTGATCTGCCTAAATTCACAGAATTAGCACTGCTGTCAGATGGCCATCTAGCCTCTGCTTGAAAACTGCCAAAGAAGCCCACCACTTCCTGAGGAAACCTGTTCCACTGAGGAACCGCTCTGTCAGGAAGTTCTTCATAATATTTAGCCAAAAACTCTTCTGATTTAATTTCAACCTGTTGGTTCTGGTCCAACCTTCTGGGGCAACAGAAAACAACTCTGCATCATCCTCTATATGACAGCCCTTCAAGTACTTGAAAATGGTTATCATATCACCTTTCAGTCGTCTCCTCTCCAGGCTAAACATACCCAGCTCTTTCAACCTTTTGTCACAGGACTTGGTCTCCAGACCCCTCACCATCTTTGTTGCCCTCCTCTGGACATACTCCAGCTTGTCTATATCCCTCTTAAATTGTGGTGCCCCAAACTGAACACAGTA
Organism: Gekko gecko; assembly: GCA_029375565.1. NCBI lineage: Eukaryota > Metazoa > Chordata > Lepidosauria > Squamata > Gekkonidae > Gekko > Gekko gecko. The sequence goes on from JAPDNY010000003.1 coordinate 24,356,923, forward strand.
CTCTAGTGAGGTCTAACCAGAGCAGAGTAAAGCGATATCATCAGTTTGCGTGATCTGGATACTATACTTCTGTTGATGCAGCCCAAAATGGCATTTGCCTTTTTAGTTACTGCTTTTTAGCTACTGCTATACAGTATATTCTTTGCCAAGAAACTGGATGGGTTCCAAGACAAGAAGTATTCTGATGTGACTGGGAGGATCCCTTGAGTGAAGACACTCTATGAAGCCCTGCTTGGGTTGCCATGGCAACTGGCAAGAGCTTCAGAGATGGGGACATGTGGGGTAGCTGCCATGACATCACTTCCAGGAAGACCTGGCAGTAACATTGGGTAGCTCTAGGAATCTGGTGATTCCTAGAGCTACCTGGCATCACTTCTGGGTTTTCCCTGGAAGTGATGTCACAGTGCAGATGCTGACTTTTAAAAAATCTTCCAACCCCACTTGGAGATAAGTAATGAGTGCTTTCAGTGGGAGACCTCCTGCCATAACATCTGCAGATGTGGATTCCAGTCCCCTCATGAAACAATGTTCCCTTAAGAGGAGGACTGTGGCTCAGTGACAGAACATCTGCTTTGCATGCAGAAGGGCCCACATTCAGCCCCAGAATCTCCAGTCAACGGGATCAGGTAGTAGGTGATATGCAAGGTCTCAAGACCCTGGAGAACTGCCTCCACTTAGAGTAGACTTTGCAGAGTAGAGTTTTGACTTTGATGGACCAATAGCCTGCCTCAGGTAAAGCAGCTTTCTTTATATATTCATGCGATAGTCAATTGTATCTTGGAGAACTGTTCAGACTTGAAGATTTGTCCTTTGTGTTTCCTATTACAGATTCCGTATTACAAAACTAGCAGCCTTAATAGTCTAGACTAGCCCGAGCTCATTAGAGTTTGGAAACCAAGCAGGGTCAACCAGGTAGACCAGAGTTGCCATGAAGAGGAAGGAATTGGCAAAATCAGCTCTGCTTATCTCTTGCCTTGAAGACACCATGAAGTCCATTGTGACTTGACTTCAGTTAATTACTATCATTACAAAACTACAAGTGAAAGTATGTTAAACAGTGCACATGTTACAGTGAATGTCCAGTGTTTGGTGACAATACCAAACTGAGTTAGTGAATGTGTGATGATCAAAATATATTTCTTCATGGTCTGGACATACACCAATGAATGCTGACAACAGTATCTAGATGAATGTCAACACTCACAGGTGTATCCCTGAGTTTTTTGGTAACTTGCCTGGAATTGTTGATGTTCATGGATGAATGCTGATATTCACTAGACTTTGGAGATTCACTGTAAAGTTGCTTACCTATCCTTGACTTTGACATCCCGACCACAACAAAATGGTTTGCCAGGATGTACATACTGTACATAGATCTTCTTACGAAGGAGAAAAAAGGAGCAAGTAATGCAAACCTGGTTGGACAGTCTTTCAGAAATCCCATGGATTGTGATTTGATTTAATAAAGCAGCCCTAGGGAGAGGCAACTGATTCAATAATCAAATCTGAGCTGATAGGATTTTGCAGCGTTAGCTTTCGTAGTGCTTCAAGAAATATCCTAAAAATGCTGAAGTGTCTCACCCTGCAAAAATATTTCTAGATGTGTGTACATTTTGGTATCACCGCTCATGAGCAGTAACGGAAAGTCACTGTCATGGTTTTGCCAACGATGCATTGTTCGTACTCACAATCTACCAAAGGCAACAACCTCACATGAGAAAGTGGGGACTTCAACAGACAGCTGCTTTAATAGCAGAATGACCCAAATGATGGGGCAGCAGGTTAGAGAAAAGGAGAGCTCATGTTTAACTAGTAGCCTTCCAAAAAAAAAAAAGCAAGCACAGAAATGACAGAGGTGGAAACAAAAGCTCTAACACAATTCTTCTCCCTTCCAGGGGTGGTGTTAGCCAATGGGACATCCAGGGCTTGGACAGTTGGCTCAGCAGTGGCTGTTTGTGCCTGTTTCCTCTGAGGCACAGGTGGCTGACTTCCAGCAACAGCTCCTCCCCATCTTACGTGGAGCAAGAGCTGCCCTTTACTTGGCAGAGTGGGCTATGATTCTGGGGCCACATCCTCAACTTTTCCCAGGGCCCAAAGATAGATAAGACTGCCCGTACTGTTGTACAATGGTATGTGGTTGTGAGGCACACAAAGTGTATTGAAATAAGATTGTGAGAATCTGGTTTCCTTCAAGATGTGCTGGAGCCATGAACTAGGGTTTGCCAGGTCTCAATGCTGTGCTGGCAAGGGGTGGGAGGGAGCTTTCCGGGAGTGGGGCAGAGCCTCAAATAATAGAGATGTGCCCAAAAAACAAGAGTATCACCGCGCAACGACCATGACATGCTGACATCACTTCCGTGGCTGTTTGGGGGTGGGTTTCCTCCTGCTGGCCCCCCAAACCAGGGGATCCCCCCCGCTCCCAACTGGGGAATGGCAACCCTACCATGAACTTAGCTATGACTTGTCACACTGGGAGCTTCCTCACGGCAGTGGTCTGTCATGGGAAGCTACAATTTTATCACCCCCAAACTGTCTCCACAAGGCCCTGCTATAACTCTGACGGACGAAGCTTCTTCAATGCTGGGTTCTTTCCCGCCGTATCATGACTCTCGCTGACACATTCATTGAGACAGACTTTATTATTTTATTTTTTTCCCTCCAGAATTGGCTGTCTAAATTATTAACACAGCTATAAAGATGGCACTAAATCATCGGCAGAAGGGCAGAACGACAAAATTGCAACATAATCTCTCATTTCATTGCCAGATGTCTGTTTGATGCAGATTTCGCAAAACAGTGTAAAAGCGGGGGGGGGGGGGAATCTTTGTCTCAGTGTAAAGCGTAAAAAACAGCACAAAAAACCCTTACCTGGGTAAGGAGGCATATTGTCTTTCTATGCCTTCAAACTGGAGATGGTGTGAAGCCCCATCTGGACCTTTTCCAGACACCTGTGGAGAAAAGCATAATTAGAGATAAAGATCAATTATTCAACCCAGTTACTGACAGTGTTTCTCAAAATGATAATCAGAGAACAAATGATGCTCCAAGCATGCCAAAATCAACAAAGGAGAAATGCCGGGGCTCAAGAGGAATCTACGCTTAATCTCACCCACTATTAATAACATTTTTTTAAAAAGAAAACAATTTTATATCAAAAGGCTGCTTTGTGTTTCACCGTAGTTCCTAATGGAAGCCGGGAGAGGGGGCTCGTTTGGTATCGGAGTACCAGGCATAAGAGCATTGCTACAGCTAAGCAAATGCAGGCAGAAATCTGGATGGAAGGTCACTGGGAGTTCCATGTAGGAACGGGGCATAAATTGGAGTGGACAATATGACACACTGCAAATTAAGATGGAAGACAGCATAATTTAAAAGACACTCCAGTAGAAGAAGAAAAAGAAGAAGAAGAAGAGATCGGATCCATACCCCGCCCTTTACTATGTCCTTAAAAAAAGAAAATAGGAAAAGTATTGGATGAAGTCAAAACAACTCTTAATACCCATTATGCTCAGACCAAGACTCCTGTATATGGATGGGCAGAAACCTAAAAAACCCCGAATTGAACCCTGAACCAAACCAAAAGACCCCAAACTGACTCATCGAGTTTGGTTTTCCCTGTGGGCTAGCTCTGGCCAGTTGCCACGAATACAATATACTAAGCTAGGTGCAAAGTCCAAACCAAGCCGAGTGCCAGGGGTCAGAATGCTGGGAGATCAATCAGAGTTCTCAGGAGTGATGAGCAGAGGCTGGTAGCTGGAACAGGGTTCAAGAATGCACAGTTGCATCCGCACCAAAGCAGGTGAGCATGGCTACTTATAACTGGATCCTCCTTTCCCTGGGAGGCAACCTGCAAAGACTCACAGCCCCTCACGTTGCCTTTGTAACAGCTGAAGTCTGGCACTCCTCCTTCTCTCCTGTACATCCAGACGCTGACAGGTGAACTAGGTGGGGACTCTGGCCTCGAGGTGCCTCCAACTGGGGGTGCTGGGCCAGGCTCTGGACCAGGCTGTCCCTCCGACTGCACTTCAAGCTCTTTGCCTTGCTGCACCTCCTGTGCAGATGCTGGAGCCTCTTCTCCCTCAAGTGCTGGCAAAGGTTCCTCTTCTGGACTGACTCCGGAGGAGGCTGGGTTGCTCCATGCCTCTTCCTCTTCTGAGGAATAGTCAGCCTCAACTGAGCCAGGACCCATGACACCCTGTCTCCCGGCAGCGGCAAACTGTGGCCAGGAGAAAGGGCAGGGGATCATCCGGGAAGGCGTGAATGACTGGCAGCCATTTAACCCATCCGTTTCACTTCCCCCACTTCGAAGTGAGGGGAGAGAAACCAACAGATTTAATGGCTCACAGCCACTTCACTGGTTGGTTTTGCTTCCCTCCACTTCAAAGCAGGATGAAGCAAAATGGACGGGTGAAATGGCTGGCAGCCATTTTCAACCTAAAAGCTGGCCGAGTCCGCCCATCAGCTGTTAAGGCTAAAATGGCTGGCAGCCATTTCACCAGTCCAAATCTGGGGGGGGAGTGAAACCAACCAGTAAAATGGCTCTTCACAGCAAGGTGGGTCCTCCTGGAAGGCATCTTCCCCAGACATTGGTTCGGGGACTCTTAACCAGCCCAAGTTCATGCAGAATTTTGGCTCGTGAGCCGGTTTGTACCCATCTCTACTCCTGTATTCAGACTTTGGTTGACTTCATGGATTCATTGTGCAAGTGATTCTTCCAGCCATAGTCCTCTAATCCATAAAATGAGAATGTTTTTGTGGCTACTGTTCAAAGGAAGAACTTAAGGACTGTAAAGCATCTGAAATATGCCTACAGGAATGAATAAATAATAATTAACAAAAATGTGAACGATTTCCTGATCTTGGTACTCTTACTGTGTTTGAGGAATTTATTATTACTGTAAATACAAACAAATACCTCGATGTTGCTTCCCCCTCCCCAACATATACAAGAAGCTGCAAAACTGAAGAAAGAACTAAGCCTGCTGTACAGATATAACGCTACAGCAACAGGCTTCACTAAGAAATCCTATCATGGAAGTGTGAAGTGAAGGCAGGGCACTTAGAAGTGCTTTAGCTCACAAGGGCCTTCCTTCCTTCCTTCCTTCCTTCCTTCCTTCCTTCCTTCCTTCCTTCCTTCCTTCCTTCCTTCCTTCCTTCCTTCCTTCCTTCCTGATATCACTGCAACCTGTGGCTTGCACTAAATTAATTTCAATCAAAACAAAGGCCTTGAGTCTCTGAATGCACAGGTATATGCGTGTATGTACGCTTTACGTTTCCATATGATCAGCATTTGTGTAATATGGTGCAGCAGGTGCCCGAGAGAGAGCTGCAGCTGTAATTCTGGTTTGCCAATTCAGATGTTCTGGCAGACCATATTGCGCACAAAGCCATATCAGTGTCTGGTTCTAGTCTGCTGGCTGATCCCAAACCCAGCCAGGTCATAAATCCCACAAGTCAGACATCCTGCCAAACCACAGACAACACTTCCTTAATTCTAGTTCAGCCTAGGGCCTAAATTGAGGCCAAACCTGTGGATGGCCAAAAAGACAAAGGGGGCTACAATTCAAATGAGGCTACAATTCAAGGCTACAGTTCAACAAACATTGGGCTTGCTGCGACTGTAATCCCTCTTTCTTATATTGGTACGTTGTTTTACCCTGACGCTGCTAGAATCAGCAGTTTTATAAAGTGAAACACTAAAAGGCTATTTAAAAACCTTTCCCCCCTCCTCCCTCCTTCTAAATGTAGATTAATGGAAGAGGGGAGGATTTAATGTCTTTTCACAACATTGTTAACAATTCAATTGGAAAAAAAAAGGAGGAGGATAAATCCCGGCAGTCTCTGTGCAAACTGATTTATATATCGTGTTTGTTTCCTTTACTCTCTTGCTCTAATACATAATGTACACACAGTCTAAAATTAACACCTCCCTGATGTTCTACAGGTTACAGAACATTTCTGCCACTCTTGTAATTTATACACAATACTGTTAGTTTTGCTGAGTGTATTTAAACATTTGGAAGACTGTGACACGAGCTTCAGGAAGCAGTCTTTACATGTCTCGGATACGTCCCTTGGACAAAAACAGCAGTTAAAGACAAGCTATCAGAGATGTTATCGGATTAAATCACAGATACCCAAATTGTGGGGCAGGCCCACTGGGGAACGGCAGGGGGAGAGACATATGCAAGATCCTTTGGAGCAGGGTTCCCAACTCCAGATTGGGTGCTTCCTGGAGATTTGGGGGTGGAACCTGGGGAGGGCAGGGTCTGAAGAGGGGAGGAACTTTAGTGGGGCACAGTGTCCTGGAGCCCGGCTTCCAAAGCAGCTGTTTTCTCTGTTGTCTGGAGATCAGCTGCAATTCTGGGAGATCCCCAGGCCCCACCCTGGAGGTTGACAGTTCTTCTTGGGACGTAAAATGTAAGTTCAAAGGAGGAAGAGAATCCTGCAGCAGGCTAAAGCAGGAGGTATTCTTCTCCCAGGAGCAGAATTAGCACTGCGGTCCCCCCCCCCCGAATAATAGCCATGGAAGGTGCAGAAAAGCAGGGAGCCTATGAGCCCCATGGGGGCGCCATATGTCAGTTGTGACTTAGGACCTGGGATGTCCAAGTTTGAATCCCCACTCTGCCATGGATGCTTGCTGCGTGACTGTGGGCCAGTCACATACTCTCGGTCTAACCTACCACTCAGGATGTTTGTGAAGATAAAACAGAGCAGAGGAGAATAACTTTGGGTCCCACTGGGGAGAACGGCAGGAAGGAAAATAAAAAAAACAACAACAGAGAAAATTAAATGTTCCTAATTACGGTCCCCCTGATCCTTCTGTAGTTAAGTACTGAACTCAGTTTAGCTCAGAGAAGGCAGAATGGGCCTCCGTGATCTAGATTATCCTGAATGTAGCGTTAAGGCCGAGAGAAGCTTTTGAATTAGCTGGCTTTTGAGCTTCTCTGGCCAGGGAGCCTGCCCTCCCAGCTGCGATGTGGTTGCTCCGTTGTGTCGTTTTTGCTCTCCTCCTCAGTTGATATGCAGCATTTTCTGTCTAGCTGCAGGTTCCTTCTCTCATAAATTTGTGAGCCTGGGCGGCGACTGTTGTTTTCCTGGGCAGATCTCATAGAGAGAATTGCCAGGCTGTGAGAGATTGTTTGCAGCCGGACTATCACCTGCTCTTATTAGAGGCCTCAGCTAAAACGCCGCACGGTTATCGCATCTGACAGGGCCATAGCTTGCATTTACACCTTCACGTCTCTCTTTCTCCCTCTGATTGCGCTCCATTTCTCCTAGATTGAATTATGGGATGCGCAATAGAGATTTCTCTCTGATTCCACCAGCTCCTGGGGGAGTCACTAGCATCCTGTGCACTATGCCTGACGACTTTCCCTCTCAGGTTGATGCTCGTAGACACAAAACCACGGCGTGACCCGGTTGTCTGTTCCCCCATGTTACCAGTTTGATATCTGCCTGGGGAGGGGCCGTGTCTCAGTGGAAGACCCTCTGCTTGGAGGACTTCGCGCTGTCTCCTGTCTCAAACTTGAGAAGATGGCACCAAAGAGTTTAGACAGATAGAGAGGTCAGGACACAAAGAGCATCCTTTCCTTTGAAGTAGAATGCTACTCTTAGGGACAATGTCCCCTCTCACACACTCTTCTCTCTCGCATGCACACAAAGAAGGTGTATGATCTCTCCATCTTGCACCATGGAGGCTGGACATGCGTCCAGCATCCAACACCATCCAGTTAGTTAGAATAGGTAATCTATATCTATCTCTTATCTGCACTCTCAAGCATATATTTCCTTTAATTTAAAGTTGCTTATTAGTTTTAGGGCTGACTGCTGACTCCGTGTGACTTTGTACGTCTGTTGCCACACTTAGCCCCAAGCTCTGCTGCGCTAAAGCCTTTGAGCACTCTGCTATTTTTCCGTGGTTCCCTGGCAGTACCAACTCCAGAGAATCCAACACTTTGCATACAGAAGGTCTCAGGTTCAATCACAGGCACCTCCAGTTAAAAAGACTAGGTGGTAGGTGATGTGAAAGACTTCAGCCTGAGATCCTGGAGTGCCGCTGCCAGTCTGAGTCGACAGTACTGACCTTGATGGACCAGGGGTCTGATTCAGTGTAAGGCAGCTTCACGTGTGTTCACGTGTGCCTCCAGTCTATTACCATGTTGTTATTTATTGTTAGTATTGAATGGTATTGAAACATCACTGTTGTCTTTTTAGGAAATGGAAATTCTTATTGCAGGATGATTTTAACACCTCCCCCATAGACCTGGCTTCTGATCAGCTAAAGTAATACTCAAAGGATGCAGTCCTCATAACACTTTCCTGGAAGTAAGCCCCAATTAATAAAATGGGACTTACTTTTAAGTAGACCAGCTTAGGATTGCTCCCAAAGAGCCCCAGTGGTGGATAGAGCTATCAAGTTGCAACTGACTTATGGTAACCCTGTAGGGTTTTCAAGGCAAGAGATATTCAAAGGTGGTTGGCCATTGCCTCCATGTAGCAATCTTGGTGGTCTCCCATCCAAATACAAACTTAGCTTCTGAGATCTGACAAGATTATGCTAGCCTGGGCTGCTGCAAAGACCCCTAGGAGTTACTAATCCTGCAGAACATGTGCTGGTCTGGCTGGAGAAGTTATAGCAAACCAGACCAGTCGTTCTGGTCCTTTTGCCTGTGGCACTGCCTCCACTCTTTGGTCAGTACTGATTGCTTTTGGGAATCCAGTGCAAGGAGCATTGGTGTCAACTGTAGCAGAATGCTGGGTTGGCAGGCAGAGACGGAAACTGTTTTGCAGCTAGATCTAGACTGGTATTTAGTCCAAATGCTGTCTTTTCTGCTCTTGCTTCCATGCAACTCTATGCAGATTCTACTCAGCTTTTAGTTTGGGTAGTTTCTGGAGTCGACGAGTTCCGCAGAGCAGAATTTTCATTTTATGTATTTCGTGATTTCACTGTTATACCCAATTCTTGTCTTGCATTATAAATGTTTTTCTGATTTATTTCAGGTATTCATTTATTTCATTTCTACCCGGCCTTACATCATTTTGCTCTCCTCCATTTTATCCTCCACATCGAAAGTATGAAACTGTTCACCATTCATCTCTCCTTCGTATCTGGGCAGTCACATGCAATATTTATATGATGACTGACGTTGGCTAGGCGGCATCGTTCCCTGCTTAGTCAGTGATGCTGATTTGAGTAGTGATTGCAAGAACTGATTGAAGGTTACCGAGGTTGATGAGCAGACACCAAAGCCACTAAGTAGTAAGTCTCAAGCAAAAATAAAATAAAATCTCAAAGTTCTTTTGTTTTATTTTACTGTGAATAGGAACTTTCGGTCTGTCTGCTTCATTTAACCCTGTATACATCTCCCTTCAGTTTCTTTTCAGAAACTTCACCCTTGTCTTCCCACACTTTATGCTGTTCGGCCAGCTCCTGTTGGTTTGGGAGCCAGGTTCACCGAGTCCAGTTTAGGGTTCTACTCTTAGCATATCGGGGGGGGGGATGGTCAGCATTTTGTTGCTCAGAGAAATCTATTTTAAGAAGAGATATGTTTCCCCATTAACTTCCTCTGTTGGAAGACCCCTGTCCTTTGCATTGTCAGGGACAAGGTAGATGTGGCGCACTTCTCTGTGTACTGTTCAGGAGCCACAGAGGTGCTCCGCCACGACAACTTCACTCATGTCAGCAGGGGCTTTTGCAGGCGCCAACCCTCAAATGGGCCAAGTCAACAACTGCCCGTATGTGTGCTTTCTCCATCGTGGGTCCCGCCTTGTGGAACGGCCTGCCCGAGGAGGTCAGGAAAGCTCCCACTCTCCTGGCGTTCCGCAAACTATGCAAAACTGAGCTATTCAAGAGGGCTTTTAGGTGCAGGTAACAGGATTGTGCTGCATAAAATGGTTCATAAACTTACTTGGATAAATGATTGGGATTTGTGGTCTCTACTGCTGCGTATAGCTTATTGTAAGCAGGATGCTATTATGCAATTTCTGTACCGTTTAATGTGTATAATGGTAATGCTTATGTGATGCTTGAGTTCTTTCTGGCGGTTCCAGACTTCTGATATCCTAATACACTGATTGCCGAACGTCCCATTTTGTTGATGGTACTGACTCGCTTTGTGTAATTAGCCCTGAGTCCCTGTGAGAAAGGCAGACTGTAAATAACGTAAATAAACATATCAAGAGGGGCCCACAGCCCCTGGTCTCTCTCCCCTACAGCTCTTTCATGCCTAGCTAGAGAACGTTTTTTTCTGTGAGATACCAGAAACAAAAAAAATAATATTGCACAGCCTTTTGTGGCAGGACCAGTCACATACTGTATTACTCCTCCTCCTCCTCCTCCTCCTCCTCCTCCTCCTCCTCCTCCTCCTCCTCCTCCTCCTCCTCCTCCTCTTCTTCTTCTTCTTCTTCTTCTTCTTCTTCTTCTTCTTCTTCTTCTTCTTCTTCTTCTTCTTCTCATCTGTCTCTTGACATTTTCCATCTTGATGCAACTTCAACTTCAGTTCAACTATTTCAGCTTAACAGGATTCTTTATTAGATTATTAGTTTGTTTGCAGAGCTGAATATAGATACAATTCTCAAGGTGGCCCCATCTGTGGATACTTAAATCCGGAGACTGGTGCCCTGAAGAGACAAAACATATCTTTCCACAGACCTAAGAAAACAACCCAGGTTTGCAGAAAAATCTGAAATCTTAAAAGGGGAGTTACCTCCCCTCAAATGATAACAGGAGCTGCTGTAACTTTAAGAAACAGATGCCCTCACTGACCATTGCTAGGCAGCGGCAACAGCATTGCCAGTCTTGGTTTCTGTCAATCAAAGACGGGAGAAGGGCAGAGCCCCTTCTAGGACTGTTTTGGCCTCTGAGGGAGGGCTCACTGGGGCCGGTCCTGGCAGCACCCTCTGGCAGGCTCAGCTACTTGCTGCTATTCAATAGCAGCCACCTCATCAGGATAAAATGGAGGAGAGGAGAATGATGTGAGCTTCTTTGGGTTCCCCTAGTGGAGAAAGGCTGGGTGTAAATGAAATAAATAAATAACAAATATAACTGAAGACGGGAGGGTAGATAAAGATGGTGGCTGGTGGGTGGGAAGGAGAGAAGGAAGCAGGAAAAGAGGAGAGGCTATGGGAGCTTTCAGGGAAGGGAAAGGAAATAGTGGGGGGGACGGACACAAGATGTCCTCCCTTGCTGGTATCCCATTTGTCTGTCTGTCTGTCTGTCCATCCATCCATCCGTCCGTCCATCCATCCATCTATCTATCTAATGTAAAGCAGATTGATATGTCTGTTGAGCTGTCCACAGCTCTGCTTAGGGAGTTGGTTTTGCAAGAACAGTTTTATCTGGAATTCATTTAAGAGTGTTCATGTAAGTTTTCAAGATTTTTTAATGTTTCTTCTGTAGCGCTGTGAAAAGGCCAAGCAACAGATAATGTAATTTAACCCTAAAAAGCAGTTACTGTAGAGGCGTGTGTCTGGATCAGAGCCACAGAGTGAGGGGAGAGGGTATTTTTTAACATCCTTAGCCTCCCCAAACTCCTCCTTCCTGGACCACTGTCTCCAGATCACCAGGAATTTCCCAGCCTGTAGTTGTTAACCCTACATATTTATTTTGGCCTAATGTCTGGCATCTTTTGGAGATAAAGCCCATTTTCAAAAGGAATTTTTTGTTCTGTTTTCTCAAGAAAATACTCTATGGAATAGCACTACAATATTTTTGGTGGGAGGGAGATAAAGCTTGTGAGGGGGATGATAATTTGAGACACCTAAAAATAGATGAAGGCAAAACCGAAGAAAATGAAATGTGGCTGCTTTCAGCTTACACGGAGAGGGGAGCACGGGGAAGGGACATCAAGTCCATTCGTGTCCCTAATGTATTTTGATGCTGTGCGTTCAGAAGCATGCCACAACTTGAAAAGGACCTTTTTGTAAACTAGACCAAGCATCAAACAGTGAAGGCACAACAATGTCGTAACGGAGGGGGCTTTCGGTAGTTAAAATGGGACAATATAGCTTTGTAATTTTTTTTAAAGGCAGTACAAAGTGGGTAGGACTGCTGGGAAGCTTCTCACGGTCCTCCTGCTCACATTCAGGTAATCCCACACGAGATGATCGACTGGTGGTGGAAAGTGCTGTCAAGTCACAGCTGACTTAAGGGGATCTTTTAGGGTTTTTGAGGTAAGAGACGTTCAGAGGTGGTTTTGCCGTTGCCTGCCTCCGCATCGTGACCCTGGTATTCCTTGGTGGTTTCCCATCCAAATTCTAGTCTGGGCCAACCTTGCTTAGCTTCTGAGATCGAGCCAGCCTGGGCTATCCAGGATAGGGCAAGTTGATTGATTAGGGCAGAGGTATTCCAACTATCCCTCATGGACACTCAACTTCCAGGAGAATCCAGCACCTTAGGATTCCAGTGCCACTAGTTCCCTTTCTCCCGGCAGTCCTAACTGTGGCATATTTAATGGCGTGTCATCGTAACATTTCACTTACATGCCTTGTTTTGTCTGTATACATCCAATAATTTCAGAGGGAGCACATTTCACAGTAGTAGTAGGGATGCTGCAGATTTCTCCTGATACATGTCCAACAGTCAACACTTTCTTTGTTCCACTTTGACTACCAGATGTGAGCCAACCACTGGCTCTGTGCTTTGGTTTGGCACCGAATGACTCAAAACGACTGCCACTATTTTGTTTTTCAAAATTGTGCATGTGTGAAAATGCTGCTGTTCCAAACATCCATTAGTATTGTCAAGATTTGCTTAAATAAATACTAAATAAACACTTGAGACTGATTTGCATGATTCATGACTGTTTCCAAACAGTGACAATTCTCTGAGTAAGTCCGTGAAGAGGCATTTGTAGTGGTGATGCAATATCCACACTGCGGTTTCCCCTGCAGTTTCCTCACCTCAGTCCCCTGCAGATGATAATCTGATAATCTCCCTACCAGCGAAGCAATTGGTGTGTGCGGTATGTGTCAATCAGTAATTGCTATTGTGCAAAGGTGCAATAACATTAAACAATTTATTGCCATGGTATACTAATTTCTCTGAATTCCCAGCTTTCATTGAAAAAAAATCCAGTAGCCCTTGACAGAGATATGTGATGTAACTTTCTTCATATATCTCCACAATGAAAAAGGATAGACTTTCCCCCCCTTTTAACAAAGCTGGGCATTCAGAGAAGCTAGTATATCACAGCAATAAATCATTATAATATTGTTGCACAGTAACACAGTAGCAATTGCTGATTTAAATAGAAATCCTGTGAAAAGTCCTCCAATGGTACAGGAGAGGGAGGGAATCAACAGAACTCCATTCAGCTGCGTGAAAACATGCACATGTGAAAAGCCAGCTGCACTGTACTATTAGTGAGAATATAGTGAAGCAACCTGCTGAACAGCCATGAATTGGTCAACAAATGGACAAACCATCCCTTGAAAAATCAGCTCCCTGTTTGTGATTGGTGAACAGGATATCAGCCAAACTGATGGGTGTTACAGCATCCCCTATTTGAAATTCATTTTACTTTTGTATATAGATTTTTGTTTGCTCATTGCATAAGTAGCCACTTATGAATGACTAGGTTTGAGAATTCCTGGAGATTTAGGAGTAGCACTTGGGATGGGCGGGGTTTGGGGAGGGGAGAGACCTTAGCAAGATTTACTACCATAGGTTCCATCCTGCAGAGTGGCCATTTTCTCTGGGGGAACTGATCTCTGTTGCCTGGAGATCAGTTGTAATTCTGGAAGATTTCCAGACCCCACCTGGAGGCTGGCAGCCATATGAATGGTTCGGCTAATTGGTTCCCATGCTGGGGGTGACGAGAGGAGTGAATTCCTTTTGTATTTTTCATATATGCATGGGTGTGTGTGTGTGTACCTGGAAGTCATGGTGACCTCTGGTGACTGACCCCCTACTGGAGGCCTGGAGGACATTCAGAGAGGTAGCTGAATAAATCCTGCCCCCACCTCCAGTATTCCAAGGAGGTCTCCCATCCAAGTACTTGCCAGAGTCAACCCTACTTAACTTCTGAGATCTAATGAGATCCTGCTTGCCTGGGCTGTCTAGGTCAGGGCAGAAGTGAAATCTTTTAAAACTATCAAGTTTCCATTACTCTAATATGCCCGAACTCTTCACTGAACAGGAATCTGGGTTGGTGTTAAGAGCTGCCCCATATAGAAATCAATGATTAGCATAAGTGGCCATAAACAAAGCAATTCGCTTTACACTGTTCTCATCATTCAGTGGCTGTCTAATTAAGACAGCAGCTTCCAGTGCCATAAATGACATTTTGTTGTTGTTGCTCCTTGCGGTCTTATCCTGTCAGATGTACCTCCTTTCCCTTTTGATTTGCGGAGGGAGCATCTTGACTTGCATCTAGACAGATGGTGAGGAGAAGCCGGGCTTAGCTGAGCCTTTCATGAAAGGCCCAGAACCTTGGTTTGCTCTTTGAGCTTATTGGACAGTTTGCACCGAGCAAATAATCCATCAGCCATGTGAAGCCAAATTTTGTAAACTGTATTCACCGTCAGTTTCTATGGCAACCGTATCTCAGAGAAAATACACAAACAGAAATGGCAGGGGGATATTATTATTATTATTACTACTACTACTACTATTACTATTATTATTATTATTACTATTACTACTATTATTATATTTTTCTCCAAAAGAAACAATCAGAAATCGGATGGTTCAGGTTCTTACAAGGAACACATGTAACCTAAGCCCATTCTCCTTGCTTGGCTGACTGGGTGAACTGGCTTTATTTACACCACAATAAGTTCTCAGTCATTTTTAATGTTTTTACACACTGATGGATGACTTATACTTGCTAACCTTAGAAGTAATCACTATCAAATGACAGTCCTGTTTTGCAAAATGCTATTAGCAAGTTCAAACATCATTTTTAGTATAAATCTTTTCCTACTGCACATTATTAGTTTGCTGTTCCTGGTCAAGCAGGTATTGAGTATTCCCATGATTCTCGTGCTCCTACAGCCTACAGTC
Organism: Gekko gecko; assembly: GCA_029375565.1. Classification (NCBI taxonomy): domain Eukaryota; kingdom Metazoa; phylum Chordata; class Lepidosauria; order Squamata; family Gekkonidae; genus Gekko; species Gekko gecko. The sequence goes on from JAPDNY010000003.1 coordinate 24,371,930, forward strand.
AAGCATAATTTTCCTCCCGCTCCTCAAAATATATATAGTTCTCAAAAATATATATATACAGCAAGTTTGAGTGGTTGTCCAGGCTTGTCTGTCAGAGGAGTTCAGTTATTTAAGGAAATCCACCTCCATTACTGGTTTATTTATACCACACTCTTCTCCTCAATGGGGACCCAAAGTGGGTTAGAACATCTTTCTCCTCCGTCCCTCCCTCCCTCCCAGGCTTTGCCAATGAGGGACCGTCTCTTTCCCTCCTCCTGCCTCCTCCCCAGGCTTTCCCTTTCCCCAGGGAGAGGAAGGGAAGGCGATTGTAAGCCACTTTGAGACACATGAGGCCTGCTGGGTGACCTTGGGCCAGTCCCAGTTCTCTCAGGACTCTCTCAGCTCCACCTGCCCCACCAGGTGCCTGTTGTGAGGAGAGGAAGGGAAGGTGATTGTAAGCCACTTTGAGACACGAGGCCATGTTGGGTGACCTTGGGCCAGTCACCGTTCTCTCAGGACTTTCTCAGCCCCACCTGACTCACAAGGGAAGGAGATTGTAAGCCATTCTGAGACTCCTTCGGGTAGTGAAGGGCAGGGTATAAAAACCTAGTCATCTTCTGCCTTTCTCATACTTTGTGGCACCAGTGAAAGGGCTCAGAGGCACCTTGGCAAGGTCGTGATGAGAAACATTATCTGCAAAGGACAAATCTGAATCAAGATTTTTATACTGACCTTGACCGACACCCTGTACAGAGTCAGGCCGCTTAAACCCTACCACTTTCAGTGGGATTTAAACAATTTAACTGCATGCAGGACTGCAGCTATGGTGTACTGCTGTGAAGGAATGCAATCTCTTTCTAGCTCTGCGGTTCCCTTAAAAGACTCAATGCTCATCTAACAGAGTCCCCCGGTTGCTCTTTTGTGTCAGCGCCGCCTTCCCACCGCCAAAAGGTGACATTAGCAACTCTTAGGTGTTGCCGCCTGCCTCACTTCCCGTATCTCCTTTACCTTTCTCAGGCACAATGAGGATGCCCTTTCCATCTACGCTGCAATGGCTTCCTTCTCTCCGCCTCATTGTGTTAAGGAGTTGAGCCACCAAAGGCCTCCTGACCTCCCTTCTTCCTTCCTATCCCCCCACCCCCCCGCAGCCCATCCATACTTCTGATCAAGGGCTGAAAGGGGGGGGGAACTGCATGAAAAGAACCATGGAAGCATGTGGGATTGGCACTTTGATCTCTACCACTCCTCTGAATTCGTAGTTCCCACTTCAGATATATCGGGGAGGAGGGAAAGACGGAAGCCGTGAAGCAAAACCAGACCGCTCACGGACTGGACAACCAAGAGCCAAGTTACTTTGTGCAAACAGCAAAATGGACTCTTGTTTTATTGTACGTGTTTCAGCCAACTGCATAACAGCAGTGATTAACCCCCCTCTGCAGCCCCCGCACCAAAAAACAGCACTCTTTTTGAGCAGAAAACACCTTTTCCTTCTTTGTACCAGTGAGGAAAACGTGCAGAAGGCGGCAAACTGCATCAATGCTCAACCCCCCCCCAAATCTTCGGATTCCGTGACACATTATTTACTAAACCCTTCAAGATTCGCCCATCTGCCTTTTCATTTAATCAAAAAGGTGCAAATTAAAATTTCAAACATTCTGTGTCCATATTTTTTTTTTAAATAAGGAAAAAAACCTAGCACCGATGTTTTCTTTACCCGGAGGAGGGGTGTAGTTTTGCTTTCTTGCTTCTTGCGATCAAAGTTGAAACAGTGATTTTGCATTATTATAACACTCATCATTTTCTGCCTCTAATTTGGATGGTTTTTAATAAAGCTCCATTGATTCCCCTGAATGAAATCCCTCTTGGCAAAAGCAGAACACACACACTGATTACTAAATATGCAGCAATTATCATATTCAGCAGCACACTTTAATATCTTATTTATAGATGTATCTGTCTATAATTTGCTTTAATTAAGTTGCATTGATTTTAATGACAGGAGCCATCTCTGGAAGATGAAGCCGGGGTTATGCGAACCCGTCAACACTGCTGGCGCCATTGTTTGGATGGTACACCTTTCCCCCTCCTCTGCCGCACACAACAGCTCGTCCTTTCCTTTTCGAGATACACAAAGCTGGTAAAATGGATCCTTCTGCGGGATCAGAGTCTGAAGCTTCTTAAATCTGAGTTACACAAAACTAGGTTTGCACTCTTAATTGGTAGATGAATCAACTAAAGCTAGAGTTGATTAAGTGTGGGGGTGGGGCCCCTGCAAACAAAGTTACCCTTGTTGGGTTTTTTTCTTCCTTCCTAGAGTGGTAAACTGCAGGGCAGAATTGATGAAATGGTTACACGGATACAGCCTTTCCTTACAACCAAGAGTGGAAGTTTATATGGAGGATAGGTCTATCAGTGCCTACTAGAGAGGCAGGAAGAGCTCCGGCTACACTAGCCCTGGTGACTAAAGGGAAACTCCATGTTCAGATGCACTAAACCTCTGAATCCCAGAGCCAGGACTCCAGGAGGCAACTTCAGGGGAAGGCCTCAGCCTTTGTGCCCTGTGTCCCCTCCCCCCAATAAAATAAATCAAAAGGAAGTAGGAAGTGACCAAAAATCTTTCAGAACTCCAGTCTTAAATTGTACAGTTATTAGTGAGACCATCTTGAATTTGAAATTTGAATTTCTTTTAAATTGGCTTTAATGTTATTAATCTTATGATATTTGATATTTTAAATTCCAAGTCAAGATGCGGTGATTAATAAGTCTAATAAATAACAACAACAACAAGGAACTGGTTGGTCCCTGTGTGAGAGAGGATGCTGGACTAGATGGACCAGTGGTCTGATCCATCAGGGCTCTTCTTATGTTCTTAGGGAGGGCTCAGCCTCTGTGCCCTGTTTGTTAGCCTTTCACAGAAACTCTGGACCAAACTCTGGACAGGATGCTAAGCTAGATGTACCATTGCTCTGATCCAGCAGGGCTCTTCTTATGTTCTTATATCTGAACTCACACTTTGGTTCAAAGAGATGCCCGTGCTGCCCTTTTGACAATATGCAGATACAGCAATGTCTAATCCAGCAGTTTCAAGACGATTAATCAACTAAAATCATCTGACAGCTCTAAATAAAACTCTCCACTGGGCACAATGGAAAAGTGGCCAGTTAGCAATACTGAGAGAGGAAATGGCTCCAAATGGAAAAACATTTTAGCCACTTCAAATATATAAAAGACGTAATCATATCCACACACACACAGACACACATACAAAATGTGACTAATACGATATGCCTAACAGCAAAGCGGCCTCCCCCATTACAATGAAAGCAGCAAAATCAGGCCACCTACAAACAAGGCAGAGGTTTCCTACACATTCGGGGACTCCCCGGTTATGCACAAAACATATGACTTTATAGGGCTGTCAACTCTTGATTTGGAAATTCCTGGGAACCTGGAGTCTGGGGAGGGACCTCAGTGGGGTATAATGTAGTAGAGTCCATCCTCAAAATCCATTTCAGTTCCACATTGTGTAACTCCAACGAGCCTGCAAATCTTGGGCCCTGAAGTGTGGGCAACATGTCTTTAATTGTGCAAAGTGCTGAGCGTGCCCACTGGATCCCCTCACTGGACGTCTTAGCTATGTTCCCAAGGAAACTGCAGCAGATCTGAGGCCTTGTGACCAGATTGGTGAAAATGAAAACACAAATGATTGATTGGCTGGTAGTGCTGTCTTCCCTCCCAAACTGAAGGCAGACAAATAAAATGGAACTGGGGGGGGGGGGCGCCTTTGTCTTTCTGGGATATGCTTTACCAGATTCTAGAGACTCTCACAGAGAGAGCCACTGGGGAGGAAATAGTTCAAAAGAAGCGGGGTCTTTGCAGAAGCCCTGGGAGGAGGAGCCAAAGCAATGTGCACAGTGGTCACAGTGCCTTGGCCACAGTGACTTGGAGGAATAAGAAGCGTCAGACTCCCTCTTTGGACTGTGGTCCAGGCAAAACACATTCCAAAACTGGGCAGGAGGGAATACAGTTTCAGCTCCACGGGCCTAAGTCATAGCTTCTCATGCTCAAAGACTTCTCTCATTAAGGTGCCGGCTTGTATAAGATACGACCAGGGTTGTAGCCAGCCGTGGGGCGCATGGGGTGGTGCACCTATCGAATTTTCAGTGCCTCCACCCCAGTCTCCCCCTTTAATTCCTAATTTTGGTAGGTATTTCTTCAGCAGTAGCCGTGTCGCCACCCTGCTGGCCTGAAGTGCACGTGACTAACCCAGGGCTGTAGCCGTGATTCCTTCCTTCCTCCTCAGATTAGCTGGCATGGCCTGCACAGTGTAGCTGTGCTGCCATGGCGGAGCTCCTGGGAAGCCTGGAGGGGGAGAAAGGGAGGAATACTTGGTGGAATACTCGAACGGGAGGGGGCAAGGTTGAGAGGGGGAGGAAGCCTGGGGCAAGCAGTGTGCTGCCCTCCTCCCCGGAGCTCATCTTGTGCACCGTGGGGTGCACGGCAGGTGGCAGTGGCAAGGAGGGAATGGGGGGCTGCAGACAGGTGTGGGCCGTTGAGGGATGGGTCTTTGCACACGGGGCGGGTGGGTGGTGAGAGGTCTCCTTTACTTTGGGGGTGGAGGGAATCACACTCGCATGAGTCAGAGAGAAAGAGAGGACCTCCCTCCTTGCCCTTTCCCCACTAGACAGGTGCGGGTTGTTGTGGTGACAGGAGGGGTGCTGGGAGGGACCCTCTTGTGGGGGGGAGCTGGAATGGGTTAATTTAATTCAATTAGCCCCCCCCCGGTTGCCCCCAAATTCCTGACTAGGGAGCTGGATATGACGCTGTTATAGCTGGATGTGTTGCCATCCTGTATTTTTTATTTGTTTAAAATGCCTGCAATTGACTTTCTATTGATGGGACCCAAGGTAGCTTACCACAAAGAGTTAAAAACTACCAGACATCATAATAAAACAGCAAAAAAATGCTAATGAAGAACAAAGCAACATAGCTATGGCACTGCTGTTAGCCTCTTTCAGAATACACCTCCAAACAATACAGTTTTCCATAAACGTCACAAAGCTGGGTGAACTCCTAAATGTTTCTGGAAAGCTGTTCTGCAAGCAGAGAGCCAGTTTTGGTTTAGTGATTAAGCGTGCAGACTCTAATCTGGGAGAACCGAGTTTGATTCCCCACTCCTCCACTCGTAGCTGCTGGATGACCTTGGGCAAGCCATGGTTCTGTCAGAGCTGTTCTTGAAAAGAGCAGTTCTCGGTCAGAGCTCTCTCAGCCCCAACCTACCTCACAGGGTGTCTGTTGTGGGGAGGGGAAGGAGTTTGTAAGCTGCTCTGAGACTCCGAGTGAAGGGCGGGTTATAAATCCTATCTCTTCTCCTCTTCTTCAGAGACACTGCCACTGGGACAGCCTGACACTAGGCAGTGGCAGTTTTTATCAAGACACTGGTGGCCAGATGGGCTCACAACAGGACTGTGCATTCTACGACTGCCCCCAAGGGCTCTGTAGAGGGGTGGGTCCACAGGCTAGAGAACAGGAACTGCTCTCATCAGGAGAAGGAAGGCTTATGGGGAAGGGCGTGATCCACAGGGCAAGGAGACACGAAGGAAGGAAGGAAGGAAGGAAGGAAGGAAGGAAGGAAGGAAGGAAGGAAGGAAGGAAGGAAGGAAGGAAGGAAGGAAGGAAGGAAGGAAGGAAGGAAGGACATGTCACTGATATGGATGGAGACCTCTCCTGAGGAATAGAAGAAATACAGAATGGCTGCTTGGGGGTTGGGTGAGGACAGAAAAAGCGGAGAGTGAGTTTTGTCTATAAAGTGTAGGTCTCCTGTTCTCCCACTCAGAGAGGTGGTGGGAGGAAAAAAACTCTACAGCATAGCAAACAGCGCTACTATGCCACTTCTGGTTAAAAACAGGACATAGGGTTGCTCTAGGGAGCACTGGGAGCTCTATGCTTTTACTGGCGACTTCTCGAGCTACCTTAAGTAGCTTTACCTTGGTATACAGTGTGTATTGTGACACATACTACATTCTATTGCCAAATACAATTAAGATTTCATTGGGGTTATTTGTAAACACCACGAAATCAACCCGGGGTCACCAGGTACTCCACCAGACACCTTGTGTCTATGTCATCGGCCATCATGATCTCAATTATTTCATGATTGCCACTGCACTTTTAAGAGAGGCAATGGTTCTGAACTCCCCCTCCCAAACCCCTGTATTTTAGAATATATCATCATAACTGTGTAAGCATTATCCCTTCTAAAAATGCAAGGGCATGATCTTGACTGGGGGAAAAAATCCTCAAAGGCAGTTTTGCTAGCGCATTTTCAGTTTCTGGCCATCATTTTTCACTCACTGATTACCGCTATAAGTGTTGATTAATAGTTGCGTTGATGTCAATGGAATGCGCTTCCCATGGGTCAGGAAAACATCCTTGAATAAAGTTAACTAGAAAGAATAATCACCCCATCCTTCCTGGTCTTTATACAAGACAGACTCGGGCATTAGAGTTACTGATGACCCCGGCGTCTCTGGTTAGCTATTCCGGACACTTTTACTGAAAAGTAAAGCCAGACGATTAAATGGCTCTGTAATCTCACTGTTGTGTCCTGGGATCGGAGGGCTGAGCTGGCGAAATACAGCCAAGCTTCGCTCTCTGAGAACAATAGGGACTAGGTTCCTGAGCTCGCCAGTAGTGAACCAATGGCAGCATTGGCGGGCGATTCAAACCCGCCAATAGGAATGTAGGGCCGTCCCCCCTAACTGTATATAGTTGACCTCCGGCCGTTACTGTGTGTTCTTGTCTTATGTGAAGTACGAATAAACGCGTCTTCTCTTATGTCGGCGTCCGAGTCATGAGGCCCGAAACCCAGTACTTTACAGTGGCGACGAGGATGGGATTCCAACGCCTTCCGTGACTCCATGAACGACGAAACGGGCACCGCCGAGCAACGCATCGCTGACCCCGAGAGCAGCACCGCACCGCCGCCGAGCATCGCATCGCTGACCCCAAGAGCAGCACCGCACCGCTCGCCCCGGCGCACGCCGTTCCCGACAGAACCATGGCCGCTTCCCACGTAACACTGGAGCACTTCGACCAGTCGCAGCCAGAAACCTGGGACGCATGGGTCGACCAGCTCATCAGCTACTTGGAGCTCAACGAAATCCGCCACCCCGACCAGAAACGAGCGATCCTCCTGAACGCCTGCGGCACCCAAACCGTCCGCCTCGCCAAGAGCCTCTTGGTGCCCCGCACGGCCTTGGAGAGCTCGTTTGGGGAAATCCTGGACGTCCTCAATGGCTACTTCAGCCCCCGGCCGACCTTCCTGGCCAAGAGGATGGATTTCCAGAGGCGAGTCCAGACCCGAGGGGAATCCATCGCCCACTTCCTAGCCGCGCTAAGGGCGCTAGCCGTGGACTGCGGGTTTCCGAAGGTGGAGGACAACCTGCTGACACAGTTCGTGTGGGGCCTGGCGGACTCCAAGCTGCGGCGCAAGTTGGTGGGACACCGGAAGCTCACCTTGGACGAGGCCCTCGACGCCGCCACTGCCCACGAGGCCGCAGAAGGGGATCGCCCGGTCGCGGCCGCGCAGGTGGTTGGAAGGAGCCCAAGCCCCGGAAACGAAGAGACGGACGAGGTCTTCGCCCTCAAACCCCAACAACGCCGGCCGGCGCCGTTCCAGCAGGCCAACAGGGAGCAAGCCAAGTATTCCGGCAACCGAGCCGTCTGTGCCAGCTGCGGGGAGGGCCACGGACGGAAATCCTGCAAGTTCCGGGATGCTGTCTGTCACGGGTGCGGAAAGCAGGGACACCTCGCACGGGTCTGCCGGTCCAAGGGCCCCCAGAATTCGAGATCGTCGGTCCCCCAGTACCGCGCATCGTCCACCGCACACGAGACAACGGAAGAGGTCGCCGAGTTGTACCACCTCACCGACCAACCACTACAGGTACTTCGCCTCCCCAACCCCAACCTCTCCTCTGCCCCGAAGATCCAAGTAACCGTGCGGATCGAGGGGTCCCCCTGTTGCATGGAAGTGGACTCGGGATCGGCGGCGTCCATCATTTCCCTGGACACTTTAAAAAGACTTTGCCCACTAGGGGGACCCCCTCTACGTCCATCGCCACTAAGCTTGGTGGACTTTCAAAAGAACCCTGTCCCCATCCGGGAGTCGGCACTTTCCGAGTGCGGTACCGAGACTTTGAGGGGAACTTGGACTTGGTGGTGGTAGAAGGGAATCTCGCGAGTCTCCTGGGGCGGGCGTGGTTCGAGGCCCTAGGCATATCGATTGGGGGAGTAAATAAATGTGGGGTGCGGGACTGGGGGGCGGTGTGCAAGGAATTCCCGGAGGTCTTTGACGGGAAACTGGGATGTTACAAAGGGCCCCCGGTGTCGCTCCACTTAGACCCCACCGTGACGCCCATCCGCCGGCGCTTCCGCACCGTGCCCCTGGCCCTCCGCCCTAAAATAGAGACCGAACTAGACCGGCTGGTGGCCCAGGGAGTCTTAGAGCCCGTCCCGAACGCTAGATGGGAGACCCCGATTGTGACACCCGTCAAGCCAAACGGGGAGATCCGCATCTGCGCGGATTATAAGTGCACTATTAACCAGGCACTTCAGGCGCACGCATACCCCGTACCCGTGGTCAGCCATGTCCTAGCAACACTGGCGGGGGCGCGCATATTTGGAAAGCTGGATCTCGCGCAGGCGTACCAGCAACTCCCGGTAGATGAGGCCACGGCCGAGGCACAGACAATAGTGACCCACCGGGGAGCCTTCCGGGTGAAGAGGCTGCAGTTCGGGGTCAGTGTGGCCCCAGGGATCTTCCAAAATCTAATGGACGATCTGTTAAAAGGGATCCCTGGAGTGACGCCGTTCTTCGACGACGTCCTCATCGCCGCGACCACCCCGGAAAGCTTCGCCGCCCGCCTCCGAACTGTATTGGAACGCTTCCAAGCCGCGGGGCTGAAAGTGAAGCGGGAAAAATGCCTCCTCGGGGTGCCGGAGGTGGAGTTCTTGGGATACCGGGTAGACGCATCAGGCCTGCATCCCGCGAGGGACAAGGTGAAGGCCATCGTGGAGGCCCCCGCCCCGAAGTCCAAGGCCGAGCTCCAGGCGTTCTTAGGCCTCCTGAACTTTTACCACTCCTTTCTCCCCCACAAAGCCGCCGTGGCCGAACCCCTACACAGGCTGCTGGATAAGGCGACACCTTGGGCATGGGGAGCGAGGGAGGAGGCGGCGTTTCGGGGGGTTAAAGTCCTTTTGATTTCAAACGCGGTACTCGCGCACTTCGATGAAAAGCTCCCGGTCATCCTTGCGTGCGACGCATCACCGTATGGGGTCGGGGCAGTCTTGGCACACAAGCTACCGGATGGGAGGGAGGTCCCGGTGGCTTACTACTCCCGCACGCTGTCCCCCGCGGAGCGGAAACTACGCCCAAATCGACAGGGAGGGCTTGGCACTGGTGGCGGGGGTAAAAAAGTTCCACAATTTTGTGTACGGGCGGCCCTTCACACTCGTAACCGATCATAAGCCGCTCCTGGGACTGTTCGCGGCGGACAAACAAACGCCGCAGGTTTTGTCGCCCCGGGTGTTGCGCTGGTCCTTATTTTTAGCGGGTTACCAATACCGACTGGAGCATCGGCCGGGCAAGGCGCTGGGTCATGCCGACGCCTTGAGCCGCCTACCGCTGCCGCAGACAGGGGAAGATCCGGCCCCAGCCCCCGCTGTCTTGCTGATGGAGGAACTGCCAAACCCCCCTTCAGGCTGCAGATGTGGCCGCCCGCACGTCCCGAGATCCCATTCTCTCCCGGGTCCTAAACTGGGTGGTGAGGGTGGCCAGCGGAACAGACAGGGCCAGAGTTCACAGCATACAAGGCCAGGCGGGAAGAGCTGTCCGCATTGAAAGGGTGTTTACTATGGGGAGACAGGGTGGTCATTCCGGGGCCCATGAGACAAGGGGTGCTAGAAACGCTGCACGAGGCCCACCCGGGCATCGTACGAATGAAAGCTCTGGCAAGGAGCTACGTGTGGTGGCCCGGGGTGGACGCAGAAATTGAATCCTGGGTCCGAGGGTGCACACGATGTCAGGAGGTCCGCCCCAATCCACCGAGAGCGCCAACCCAAAGCTGGGAGTCTACCCACAAGCCGTGGTCACGCCTGCACAGAGACTTTGCGGGGCCGTTCCAGGGGCTCCAGTTCATGGTAACGGTAGACTCTTATTCAAAATGGGTGGAAATAAGCCCAGTGTCCACCACCTCTACCAAGGCGGCAATAAGGGCCCTGCGGAAAATATTCGCAACGCACGGGTTACCCGACACAATCGTGTCGGACAACGGGGCAGCATTCACATCTGCGGAGTTTCAAGCGTTCCTCGAAAGGAACCTCTATCAGGCACATACGATCCGCGCCTTTCCACCCGGCAACTAATGGACAGGCGGAGAGGACGGTACGCACCGCCAAAGAGGCCCTGAGCCGCATAACGGAGGGGGACTGGGAGTTCCGGCTGGCCCGCTTCCTTCTCACATACCGCACCACCCCAAACCCCATCTCAGGCCACTGCCCCGCAGAACTATTAATGGGCCGCCGCCCTACCACTTTATTAGACAGACTCCACCCGGACCGAGCCCCCGAGAGAAAGCTGGTCGAGAACAGGGAGGCGCCCCGAAGCTTCCTACCGGGAGACCCTGTCTACTTCCGGAACTACGGAGCGGGGCCGCAGTGGGTGGCAGGGCGCATCCTAAAACCCACCGGGCCGGTGTCATACGAGGTCCTAACCGATGGCGCCGAAACTCCAGTACTTTACACTCACCACCTTTCACATTTTGAGAAAGAAGGCAAGTGGGCAAACTCCACAGATAGTGGTGTTTAGCTAATGACACTGCAAATACATTTAAATTTCAGTGATTCCATCTTAACTGAAACAACAATGAAGCTTCAGGGACAACAGACTGGTAACTTTATTATACTAACATTTTAGCATTTCTTACTAACACAGTAGCTATTTGTTGACAGGAGTTGCTTATGGCTTAAATTTGGACAGGAAACTTTTCTTAATGAAGCAAAATAAAATGCAAATGGGAGTTCTGGACAAGAACAATCAGTAGACACCCCTATTGACTGGCTTAATGAACCATAAACGTGGCCTTCGAGTTAGAGGTACCATACTATGTAAAACATAGCGATGAATGGATTATATAGCACATTCTGACACAAATTTATCCAGTATGGAAGTATCTATACCCTGAGCACATGGGCTACTGAATGTCAAGCTCAGTAAACTTCTGATTCAAGAGCCTGAAAGGGGGGGGGGGTCATGGATTTTGGGTTCCTCCCTCTTCTTTTTGTCTGTTACAAAAGAGATCACTACCACCTCTGCCCCATTCTCTCTGGGTGGCTTGTGGACCGTCCCACTAATCCAATAATTTGTTTGTGTTAATTTGACCCCTTAATTGTCCTAAATGCGCACCAGATTGGCGAAGTCCTAAGACCTGCAACCCTACCTTGAGATAAATTACAAAAGCAAACAGTGGATTGCCTTCAACAATGCTTAAAAAAAAATCTGTCCCTTTCAAACAAGCAGAAAGGATTATACAATCCCTTCCCTCCCCCTGCCTAACACATCAGAATGATTTCAGCATCTTAGCAGGACTTGGGTCTTGAACAAAACAATGAGTCTCTTTGCGAGGAAAAAAGCAATCACTTGGGATGGTCAATTTCTCGTTTATTTCTTTGAACTGGATGGGCAGCGTTTATTAATCCACCATGACAATCTATCCCTTTGGTTCATACATAATATTAAAACCAACCTTTTGACACTGCCTGTGATCGAGAATAAGTCCCCATTGTTCTCCCAGAGTTCTGAATTATCTTCCCCCTCCCTTTTCTGCAATTAATTCACTACTCAATTTATCCAGATAACTTTTGTTTTAGATTAAAGATTGCTCCTCTTTCGAGTCAGCTCATTGTCTTATTAACGTTTAGAATTATCATCCGCTATCCCAAGCTCTGTAAGGCATTTATTTACTACGTTAGATTTTAAACTAGAGTCTGTTGAGCTCTCAGCATTTGGGGTTATGTCTGTATCCAGGTGCCTTGAACAAACCATTATTTGTTCGCATTGTGAAAGCAATTGAAGTCCTTGGGCCCACTCCACCGGCCCCCGCGCCCCCCAAGCCACAGTGAGACTGAAGACTACAGTTTGTTGTGATGTTTGGATTTTAGCTCTTTAACAAATCAGTGATTCGTTCCTTCCCCACAAACCGGGACCTACACCACTGTTAAATCCTTGTTTAGAATTCTGGTCCATGGGTCAGAAAGAAATCCCAGTTTGTAGAAACACTGACATTTGAGCATCAGAAGAAGCTGTAGTTAGATTAAAGATTTCCTAAACTATGAACGATACCGCTCTCTTTCGAACTGCTGTGTCCTTGAACACTCAAAATAAGTTCTATTTTTCAAAAGGATTTGTTCCAAAATACCTGGAATTGCGTAGGCATATGTTGTTTTGCACATGCAACCCCCACCTAAAATAATACCCAAAGGGGGAAAATAGCAATTTACAAAATGGGTTGTTTCAGGATTACAGACAAGCTGTCCATAGTTTGGAACTTTCCTTGGTTCTATTTTCTCCCAAGGTGTGCACTTTGGTAGCTAAGAAAACCTTGGTCAATTTCATTTCAAATTCTTGGATTCAGTTCTGCAGTCCTCCAAACCAATATTCTACCAGCACTCACTCACCCTATTGAAAATGAAATTGACCAAGAATTTATTAGTTACTGAAAGTCTTGGTCAATTTCACCTTAAATGCATTGGGTGAGCATTGGTAAGTGTTTCAGTTTGGGGACAGATGGCGGACAGTTCCAACTATTGACCTGAAATTAAATCAGCAAAGGCTTTCTTAGCCACAAAGATGCATGACTTCAGAAAATACAGGACCTTTTTTTTGTTTTTAGAGAGGAAAGTTTCCATGCCCTGAAGAGCAAGGGTAGAGGAAAAAAGGGAGAGACGCTGCTGACTGCTGAACGTTGCCAACCACACAGACACAAAAGCTCGTACGTGCCAGGATGACCTGGGGCACAGTAATTAAAGCTGCACAACCAGCAGCCACCCACCCAGCCTGCTCCCCTGCTGACTGCCATCACTGCAAAGGTGAGAAACTACCTGCTTGTTCTAAATTGTGCACAGGTTCTGTGGGATGTTCAAAAGAGAGGCTTCACTCCACACTAAAAAGGGAGCATAAGGTTGATTGGCGACCGCATTTTTAGTGAAGTTCTCAGCATCTCTGCCACCAAGTCTTCTGTCAAAATGTAGTGTGTGCATCTGAGTGTGTGTGCACGCGTTTGTGAAAGTCTGAAAATGCTAAGCTAATTTGCATCACAAATTGCAGTTTGCCTACATATCTTAAAACAGCTTGCCTGCAGTGTTACCCAACCCCGTAGGTAGACCTCTTTTTCGTTGGGGGTGGTGCAAAGAGGGGGCACGGTGACTAATTTAATTAACTAAATTATATTAATTGACAGAGACTTTCACCATTCCATCATAAAGCATCATAAACACGATTGCAGCCTTTAAAAAAGCGAATGATCTGGCACTGAATTTAGGAAGTGTTTGTGAATGCAGCAGAGAAGGGTGGTGCGGGGCCTCTTGCCTTGAAAACACCACGGGGTCGCCATGAGTTGGATGTGACTCCACAGAGGTCCTTCCCTGCCCACTCCTGCTTGTTCCACCCTCCCGACCAGCAGCCAGGCCCTTTGCACGTGCTGGGGCTGGAGGGAGAGCCAGCTGTGAGCCCCCTAACTCCCATGGCCGTGAGTAATTGACTCAAGTTTGTTGGACAATAACCTGAGATCCCACAGTCCTCTGCAAAATACAGCCTTCTCCAGTAATCCTGCCGCAAGCCCAGAGAACACCATGAAGCCACTGCTCAGCTTTAGTTGAACCAGACCAAGCTACTCCCAGTCACCTTGTCTAAACTGTCTCAGTGTACCCTCTGTCGTCCCACCTAGCACGGCCATATCTGGAATTCTGCTCTGAATGATCCTCTGTCTACACTCACCCCAAATTTAAACACCCTGTTAGGAAACAAGACCTTGAACCACTGATCCAGTCCTGCTGCGGATCCCAACTCTGCACGGGATTGGGCGAATAACAGAATTGCCCTCTCAAGTCCGGTCCCTTCAAGATCTGTCCATGGGGAGGAGGTTTCGGTTTCGGCGTCGCGAATGGCGGCCGCTTCTCGGGACGCTCCCGGAGGCGGTTAGCCCACGCGCAGTCAGGGGGGTCTTCGCTTATGCGAAAGACCCTAGTGAGCCTTAGGTTAAGGCTCCGAACCGGGGCGCTTGGGGAGTAGCCTCTTTACCGGCAGACAGCCGGGAAATTGAGGCTTTCCCCCTGCCCCAATCGGCCCCGCTGCGGCGTGCCCGTAATGGGACTTAGCGGCGCCACCGAATTCCAGGAGTGAAAACAGCGCTATGGTTCAACATAAAAAGAAGAAGTAGCATCGAATCGTGAGTTGAAGATCTGTTTTGAAGCGTAAATCGGAGCCCCCTATATGCGGATAAGCGTTGGGAGGAGGGAGGAGTCCCCACCCCCCTCGAGGAGCAAGTTATACAAAGGGAGCGCGAAGGGGGGCAGAAAGAAAACAAAGTGTTGGTGAAAGTACCGTTGGGGCTGCATAGAAGAATGTGATCATTTTAGCTTCCTGGGGGATGCGGCACGAACTTTTTAAAAGTAAACAAAAAAAACAAAATGTCGATAATGGAAAAAGCCCTGCTGCTACCGGAAGAGAAGAGAGGAGGGACTTCCGGTCCAGATAGCCCCCCCCAAGAGCTTGCTGTCAATCAACAGAAAAAGGAGATGCTGTGCCCCCTGCTGGAACAATTGCAGAAGATCAACCAAACTTTGTTTAAAATGGAAGGTGTTCTCATCAGTCGACAGAAACAGATATTGGAAACAACTAGAAAGATGAAGGAGATTGAACAGAAATCGAATTTGATTCCAGGTTTCCAGGGCGCTAAAGAAGAGGAGAAAGAAGATCTCGGATTTACCTTGACAAATGTCTTGGCACCCCTAACTGGCAGTGGAGCGATAAAGTTAAAGAAGAGGTGGATAAGGCTCTCAAAGCCTATTCCGCCTTTATAAAAGAAATACTCTGCCAGTAGAAGGGGATGTCGAGCATAGCAGGCGACAAACGGGAGATCTAATTTCATCTGCTGAGTTTGTGGAGCCCTGGAAGCTTGAAGGCCAGAAGTTTAAGAAAAAAAAGAAAAGAAAAGAAGAAGGATTTCATCTTCAAAACACAGAAATTCCTGAAGAGACACGCCAGCAGGAAGAAGGATGCAGCATTCAAAATTGGAATAAGTGCAGAAGACAGCAGCCCAGGGGAAGGTGATGGAACGGAAGACTTCAAAGTTAAAATGGACTTAATCCATAACTGGAAGAAAATTAAGAAAAAGATACTTTGAGGACTGTTCGTGTTACATCTGGAAGGAGCTGTTTAATTACTAACCCCAATGGACTTTACTAACTGCATTAACAGAGTGATTTTGGACTTTATTTTAGTTAAAAAGAAGATCTTCTAACCATGATGGATGCCAAATCTTGGTATTGGTTATTAACCTAAACTAACCCTCACTAACAGAAAAAATTTCACTCCACCCTTTTCTTTCTCCATCTGTCTACCCTTCCCCTTTCTTATAAAAAGAATAAAATTCTCTCTTCTTTAAGAGAGTTTTACAACTAAAAAAAAAAAAAGATCTGTCCATGGGGCACCTTGGCCCCTCCCACTTTGCAGCGGGTTCTGTACTTGAACCGTCTTCTTGGCACCTGGTTCTGCTTCCAGACCACCTTCCATCCTGCCTGAGATCACCAGACCCTCCTTCTGCCCTTGAACTTGAGTCCATCCTGGGACCCCCCAACTCTGAGGCTGGCTTCTTTCTGAGCTCCTCTTGCTCCGGGAATTCCCATCTCAGATCAGCTTTCCTTCTCTTCCCCTGGACCCCATTTAATCGTACGCTTGTCTTCAGGGCAAGCGAGGTCTGATTTTGCTTTCCCTCTTTATTTTCCCCCTTAGATCCCCCCTCCTGCACAGGGAGAAACTAAGGGCAGCATAGGAAGGATTGCATTGCTCTATTGTGATCTTCTACGTTTTTGCTTTGCGCATCTTTCTAAGGCTATTATGCTAGAAAAGGATCCATGGATATAACAGACAGGAACAGCCCCTGATCATTACACTGGAATGCCTGCATGGTGCTACATATTTAAAGGATGCTCTGCAAACACCAGCCCAGACGTGGGGGATGATTTGGGTAACATCAGTGGGCTGCTGCGCTTTTAGTTCATGCTATGCAAGAGGTCTTTAGAAATGTCAGTGGTGGAGCCAAGATCTAGGCAACAAAAAGGGAGACATGCAATTCCTGCTCATTAGTTGGTGTTGGCCACGTGAACCCTTCGCTCTGTTTCTGTTGTATGTAGCGCGGTGGATCCTGCCCCCACCTCCCACTTGGCTGAACAGAATCTGAAGCCTGCCTTCAGCCGAAGGAGCCTTCCTCCAACTCGAGGGGCTCTTCTGCTGGAGGAAGAGTCACTTTACTTTGGAGAAAGGCTTCCGTATCTGCTCAGCAGAGTGGTAGGAAGTGGGTAGGATTAGGGTTGCCAACCTCCAGATGGCACCTGGACACTCCCCCACTATTACAGTTGATGTCCAGACAGTCAAAGTCCATCCCCCTTGAGAAAACGGCTACTTTGGGGGTGGTCTCTATGGCATTATACCCTGAAAAAGCCCCTCCCCCAACCCTGCCCTCTCCAGGCTCCACCCCTGAAATCTCTAGGCATTTCCCAACCCAGAGCTGGCGACCCTAGGTTGGATCAGGGCTGTAATAACTCATGCCTGGGCCCCTGGGCTTTCAGGTATTTCGGGGGCCCTCCGGCACTTCAAACTTTCACCCCACTACAGCTGACAGCCTGACCCCGGTATGGAAGGTGCTAGATGGCAGTACATGGCCCTGTATCCATTTTGAGGGTCTCCTGAAGAATTCTATTCACAATTTTTAAAATATATTTTTATTGTGCGAGTAGAACTCTTTGGGAAAGCACATTTTGCGGGTATAATTGTTCAATACTGTAACCTTTTGAAACAAATAAAATTATTATTAAAATATATGATTTATGGATAATTGTTTCAATATAAGAGACAATTTGTTTCAGAAGAAGAAGAGAAGAGATTGGATTTATACCCTGCCCTTCACTCAGAGTCGCAGAGCGGCTTACAAACTCCTTTCCCTTCCCCTTCCCAAAAAAGTCACCCCTGTGAGGTAGCTGGGGCTGAGAGAGCTCTGACAGAAACTGGTCTTTTTCAAGAATACCTCTGACAGGACAGTGGCTTGCCAAGGTCATCCAGCAGCTGCAAGTGGAGGAGTGGGGAATCAAACCCGGTTCTCCCAGATTACAGTCTGCGCACTTAACCACTACACCAAACTGCAATAAAGAAGCAATTAATTATTTTATTAACAGAGGTTATATATTACAGGTTGTCTAGGAAGAGAAAATAACAGTGCCTCAGCAAAAACAGCAACAACACGGATGGGGCCCTAGTCCCTGCAGGGCCCCTGGGCTTCAACCTTGCCAGCCTTACGGATAGTGCAGCCCTGGGTAGGATCCACCCTGGTGTAAGTGCTGGCTGGAAATGAGCCGGCACACCTGGCCGCACGGGAGTTCATGCACAAAATCGAGAGCAGGAGCAGAGCGAATGGCAGAACGAGTAATGGAAGTAGACAGCGAAACAATTCCTACAGACAGGGAGGGAAAGAGAGAGAGCCTTTCATTGTCTGTAGCGACACTGACTTGCTGGAGGCATTCCTGCGCAGAAGGAGCAGCCTGGAGGCAGAAAATCCTTTCCAGTTGTATTTTTACATGCTAAACATTTAGCTCCCGTGCAAGCCGGCACGCTGCTTTACAGGCCAGAGACGGGTAACTAGATGAAATAAAAACACGGGACAACTAACTCCTTGAAGCAGCAACCTAAAATAGTCACATGGAAGAAAAGAGACCAAGATTTCTCGTGTGTAGATTTCTCCCTGCCCTACTCCTCCTAACCTAATGTACAAACCAGAGAAGCGTTCGTGTAACGTCACTGTCTAGAATTTGCAAATCCGCCTTGATGCCTGTAAGAACAGAAAAGTGAGAAACATCCCTCCTCCTCTTCCTCCCCCATTTCCAAATTAGGGCTGGAAAGCTCTCCAAACGTCACCTTCTGGATGTCTACAGAAGGCATCCCCCAAAACCCAGCCATCCCGCATTAATATTTATTAAAGTCATCCGTGGCAAAGATTTGGAGAGTAACTGTATTCCATATGCCGCACCATCCGGCTACCCCCCCCATTTCTCTTGTTTGGAATCCCGTCGGTCCCAGCTTTCCAAATGCTACAGATATTGTATCCTTAAGCTCGCCATCATGACGAGGTGGCAACCTTCCCTTCCTTGCCGATACCAATTTAGCAGTTGGTATACTATTTCTGCGATCCGGCCCTATCTGTCGCTCGCTGGTACCAGATGGATGCCAGATGGGCAATGCCTTCTTTAGAGCTCCGGTTCTAAAAAAGCACCAGATAGAGGGTCAAGCTTTGTCCGCTGGTTGACTCAAATGGCACTTCAAAGCAAGGCACTGGGGGTGGGGGACGGCAACATCTGTTCCTTATTCTTCGTGACCCCAAGAAATAAGGGACGGGTAGAGATCCTCTCTTTGAACCAGAAGGTAACGTACAGATCCAGTCCAAGTATAAGCTTCTGATGCTCCTCTTTGCCTAGTAGCTGGATCCTATTCAGCATCAGCTCTGAATGCAAAGTACGATCAATATAGGCTTCCTCCTCTGATAGCACTGCAAAGGTCCAGAGACAGTGAAAGCCATCTCTGTCTCTCTCTCTGTCTCTCTCTGTCTCTCTCTTTCTCTCTCTCAGAAGCAAAACGGAACAGGAAAATAAAACTTCTAATTGGTTTAGAAGAGCTTGTGAAAAGCTTTTCTCAAACACCCAGCAAGGGGAAGGGGAAGGGGTAGGGTGAGAGAACAGTGGAAGGGGTATTCTACAGGTATTAATTTTTGGTTTAGCCTTTCAAGAGGTTGACGTGGCTTTCAAACCAGAATTAAATTTAAAAAAAGCTTTAAAAAGGTCAGTTCTGAACGAAGCCAGGAGTGTTTGACTCAAATGTGATTTTGCAGAAGGGCTCCCCCGCCTCGCCCCCGTCATGCGTTAGAACAAAGTTTAAGAGTGTTGAGTTAAATTGTCCTCTTGCACAACGTTTTTAGAAGGGTGTCTGCAGGAAAATACAGCTGACATCAAAGCCAGCTCTCCACTCTGCAATTTGCTTCGTGGAGAAGTTATGATAAACAGGTTATGTGGTTCCCTAAGGTTACCATGGAAACCCTTTCTTTTCAGGCCATCATTTCCAAAGGTACAATTTGCATTAAAATGACAGAATTTGATTTTTTTTGTTAAGACTCAAGTGGGGTCATGCTACCTTATATTATAGCTATTATTTCAAAACTCACGAGTGTACGTTCAAAGGAGAGATCTATTAATCCACGTAAACATCTTGGTGACCGATTACAGTTTAATTGCTGGCTTGTCACGTATTTCCCTGACAAATTATCAGGGAAAATTAAACTTCTAATGCAAGAATAAATATTAAAGCTAATTCATTAGTTGTCACTAATAGCTACTTTTTCCTTTTCTTTTCTCACCCTGTGCAATTGTTCCACACCAAGTGCAGATTTTAGAGTTTGGAAGATGGCAGGATGGTCATAGAGGATACAGGCTTTGTAATGTTTCTGAATCACTTGGTTAGGAAAAAATTCTTGGATGACAAATGAAAGTAAGATGCAGCTGTTACGAGCACGCTAAGGGAACTCTGAGACCAAAACTAACTCTGCTTGTTCTGTAAGCCAGTAAAGATGACCTAGTCATATTTATCGCAACAGTTTAATAGGCCATGATATATTAATTGTGGTTTCCTAAACTTTTGCTGTAAATATGTCCTAGGGATCAGATCGAATGCCGATTTCATATCCAGGAAAGCCACACACAGCTTTCACTGAACACAGGGGGTATATTTTTCTGCCAAATGACTTAAAATAATACAATGATCAATAGCAGATCATTAGTATTTCTTCACTCAAAGAATAATTAACATTTGGAATTCACTGCTGCAAGAAGTGGTGGTGGTGGTGGCTACAAGCACAGACAGCTTCAAGAGGGGACTGGATGAACATATGGGGCAGAGGCCCATTTGTGGCTATTAGACACAAGGTATACAGGGAACACTATTGGTTGACTGATTGTATAGCAAGAGGGCACACTGTCTGGGGCAGTGATGCTCTGTATTCTTGGTGTCTGGGCGGCAACGGGGGAGGGGGCTTCTGGAGTTCTGACCTGCTAGTGGACCTCCTGATGGCACCTGGGTTTTGGCCACTGTGTGACACAGTGTGTCGGACTGGATGAGCCACTGGCCTAATCCAACATGGCTTCTCTTATTTTCTTAGCGGAAGCTCCTTGTCTAAAACCTGCTTTCTCTGCATCTAGGACTGATTCTGAATCTATCAAGTCAGCTAACTTATAATACAAAGGATGCACATAGTTTACTAATCAACGGTAACAAGCTAACTGGCCTGTAATCACTTGGACCTGTTTGTTCACCTTTCTTAAATACAGCGACAATAAGAGCCTCTTTCCGTCGGTCTGGTGTTTTACCTATTGAGTTAATTATGGTGAATGAAGGGGCCAGTAAAGTGCTCCACCACTGTGGATTGCTCTTCAATATTTCACTTGGTCAGGGGTCTTTTTTGGGGGGAGCGCACCGGAGCACAGCTCCGGGAGCTCAGGAGCCAAACCCCGCCCCCAGCCTGTGTCCCGGAGAGTCTTTCAGGCAGCCGAATGTCAGTTTCAGCTCCATTATATCCTATGGGCCATTGAAGTCAATGGTGAAAACATAGGGTATATTCTGGGGGCTGGAGGGGAGGGGTTTGAGGGAGAGGCTCCAAACTCACAGGATAGCTGTTGGAGCCTCTTCCCAAGATACCCACCAGGTTTCAAGAACATTGGACCAGGGGTCCAATTCTATGGGCCCCCAAACAGGTTGCCCCCATTCCCTCCATTGTTCTCTATGGTGGGAAAAAGTTAATTTTTTCCCACCATAGAGAACAATGGAGGGAATAGGGGCAACCTGTTTAGGGGCCCATAGAATTGGACCCCCTGATCCAATGTTCTTGAAACCTGGTGGGTATCTTGGGGAGAGACTCTATCAGCTATCCTGTGAGTTTGGAGCCTATCCCTCAAACCCCCTCCCTTCCAGCCCCCAGAATATACCCTATGTTTTCACCATTGACTTCAATGGCCCATAGGATATAATAGGGCTGAATTGCCGCCAAATTTCTTTCATTCCCTCCTTTCCTTCTTTCTTTTTCCTCTTTCCCTCATTCTTCTCTTCTCTCTTTGTTTCTTTCCCACCTTCTTCTCTTCTCTTTTTTCCTCCTTTCCCTCCCTCCTTCTTCCCTCTCTTTTCTTCCCTCTCTTTCTTTCCCTCCCTCCCCTTTCCTTCTCTTTCTTTCCCTCTTTCCTTTTCTCTAATCTCTCTCTTTCCTTCCCTCTTTCCTCCTCCTGTGGCCCAACTCTCATGAGAAGGAGTTTAAACTTTAAACTCCTTCTCTCTTAGCTCCCCCACCCAGGCCAGCTGGGGAAGGGAAGGGGAGGCTTTTGAAGATGCCGCCCCCCCGCTTCCCCTTCTTACATCACTTCCGGTGATGTCAGGGGGCGTGGCATATGCTAATAGCCTAATAGCTCATTAGCATACCATATGCTAATGAGCTCCTGCAGCTGTTCTTCTACGAAAAGACCCCTGCACTTGGTTATTTGGCCACATAAACACAGGAAGCTGCCTGACACTGAATCAGATCATTGGCTCCTCAACGTCGGTATTGTCTACTCAGGCTGGCAGCGCCTCTCCAGGGTCTCAAGCTGAGGCCCTTCATATCTACTGCTGGGTCCTTTTTAATTGGAGATGCTGGGGATCGAACCTGGGACCTTCTGCATGCCAAGCAGATGCCCTACTGCTGAGCCATGGGGCTTTACGTGCTTTCAAACGATGAGAGCCAGTGTGGTGTAGTGGTTACATTGTTGGACTAGGATCTGGGAGACCCAGGTTTGAATCCCTGCTCTGCCACGGAAGCTGGACGGGTGTTCAGACTAATCTCAGCCTAGCTGACTTCAGAGGGTGCTGTGAGGATAAGATGGAGAAAAGGAGGATGTTGTAAGTCACTTTAGGTCCCCACTGGGGAGGAGACTGGGGCACACTTTAAATAGATGAAGTAAATCTTCTGGGCGTGGAACAGGGGTCCCTGGGTGTGTGTGCGTGGCGAAGGTATTTGTGAATTTCCTGTATTGTGCAGGGGGTTGTACCAGACAACCCTGGAGGTCCCTTTCAGCTCTATGATTCTATGAAATAAATAAATGAAGCATTCCCAGGGTCTGAGGCACTTACACAGGTCAGTGATGTTGACCTGCATTACTGGGCTTTGCCTTAATATAACAAGGCATAGCACTGGGGACCCATTTTGGATTAGCAGATTCTGCTAATCCCCCCCGCCCCCCGGCTATCAGGACACCTCCTTGAAACTCCCCACGCTGATTCAGTAGCAACAATCAGGAGGTTTAAATCTTACAACTACAGTAATATGATTCAGACAAGTGGAGACCCGCAAGTTTCCCATTCCTCACACCTTTGCTTCCTCCCCTCTACCCTTACCTATCTCACACTCTTTCTCCCTTCTGGGGGTGGAGCCATAGACTCAACTCTCCAAAGCAGCCATTTTATCCAGGGGAACTGATCTCTGTCACCCGGACAACAGTTGTAATTCTGGGTGATCTCCAGCCCTCACCCAGAGGCTGGCAATGGTAGTTCTCATGGAGGAAATGGCTGGTTTGGAGGGTGGAGTCTATGGCATTATACTGGTCTGAAGTTCCTCCCCTCCTCAAACCCCACCATCCCCAGGATCCACCCCTTAAATGTCCAGGAGTTTCCCAATCCAGAGTTGGCAACCCTATTTCCTTCCCACCCAACAGCCAACTTAACCTTTATCTGCCTTTATCTGTCTTCAGCTTTTTGTCTCCACCCCCCTCCCCCACAGCTTCTACCAAGGAAAATTATAGTCTTTCTCCACAGTGGGGACCAAAGCAGCTTACATTATTCTCACCTCCTTTTTATCTGCACAACAACCCTGTGAGGTTGGTTAGGCTGAAAGTATGTGACTGGTCCAAAATCACCCAGTCAGCTTCCACCGCAATATGGGGATCTGAACCTGGGTCTTGCAGACCCTACTCTGAGGCTCTAACTGCTGCATCACTGCTGGCTTTCATAGGGTGGCTGCTGAACAGCAGCAAGCAGCCAGGCCAAGTTGAGTCATGCAAATTAGGTGGTATCAAGTCACCCAGAGGGTGCTGCCTAGGGATGCCAGCCTCCAGATGGGATCTGGGGATCCCCTGGAATTACGGCTCAGCTCCAGACTACTGAGATAACTTCCCCTGGAGAAAAGTGATGCTTTGGAGGGTGGACTCTAGGGCATTGTACCCCACTGAGGTCCCTGTCCTCCCCAGGCTCCATCCCCAAATCTCCAGGAGTTTCCAGACCTGGAGCTGGCAACCCCACTACCCCCATCCCCTGCCAGTGCCCGTGGGGGGACCTGGCAACCCTATACTGCTGCCAGGCCTAGGGTTGGCAACCTCCAAGTGGGGCCTGGAGAGTGAACTCCAGAGATCTGTGAACAACAGAGATCTGTCTCCCTGGAGAAAATGGCTGCTTTGGAGGGTGGATTCTGTGGCATGATACCCAGCTGAGGCCCCTCCCTTCCCCAAATCTTGCCCTCCTTGCACTCCACCCCAAAACCTCTAGGAATCCCCCAGCCTGGCCCCAAGGCTCCCTCCCCCTCCCTCCAAGGCCGAAAGAGGCCTGGAAAGAAAGGGCCCTTCCCCCCACCCTTTGACTGACAGAGCCAGTCAGAAGCCTCCTCCTCCCCCCCCCCAACGTTCTAATCTCTCACCGTTGATGCCTGGAGTCAGGTCCCTGCAGAGGCCATTTCAAAAGGCATTTTGGGGGAATTCAACCGTCCCTGAAGGGATTTCCTCACTGTTTGGATTTTTCTACAAACCCAGGAAGTCTACTGACTATGTAGGAAAAGCTGTTGGGGAGAGTGAGGCCCCTGTTGGAGGGAATAGGTATCCGCACAGAGAAAAAAAAGTCTGGAATTAGAATAAGGATGTGGGGTTGGAGCCACCGTAGCTAAAATGATGCACTAAATATGAGTGGGGGAGTCAGTCTTAAACATGACTGAGTATGCACTTGACACAATGGCATGCAAACATACGCTTTACACAGAATCAGGTGGGGTGTTGGTCTGAAGCAACAGAACAAAGCTTGAGTCCAGTGGCACCTTTAAGAGCAACAATTACCCCCCATGTATGTGTTGTGTTTGCTTGTATGTTTTGTATGTGACAAGTACTGAAAATACTTAATAAAAATGTATGTCCCTATTGGGGCATATATATTAAAAAAAAGAGCAACAAAGTTTAGTCCTGGGTATAAGTTTTTGTGTGCATGCACATGAAAGCTTAGGCCCAGAATTAAACGTTGTTGGCCTCAGAGCTGCCACTGGACTCAGGCTTTGTTCATATGCTTTCTATGACAGCCCATCCCTTAAACGAGCTTGTGGTGTTAAAGTGTACATACTGTTAGAACATAAGAACATAAGAGAAGCCAATGTTGAATCAGGCCAATGGCCCATCTAGTCCAACACTCTGTCACACAGCGGCCAAAATATACCAGGTGCCATCAGGAGGTCCAGCAGTGGGGCCAGGGCACCAGAAGCCCTCCCACTGTTGCCCCCTCCAGCACCAAGAATAGAGTGCATCACCTGCCCCAGACTGAGAGTTCCCATCTATACCCTGTGGCTAATAGCCACTGGTGGACTTCTGCTCCATATGTTTATCTAATTTCCTCTTGAAACTGTCCATGCTTGCAGCTGCCACGACCTCCTGTGGCAGTGAATTCCATATGTTAATCACTCTTTGGGTGAAGAAGTATTTCCTTTTATCTGTTCTAACCCGACTGCTCAGCAATTTCATAGAGTGCCCACGAGTTCTTGTATTGTGAGAAAGGGAGAAAAGTACTTCTTTCTCAACCTGCTCAATCCCATTCATAATCTTATAAACCTCGATCATGTCACCCCTCAGCCGTCGTTTCTCCAAGCTAAAGAGCCCCAAGCATTTTAACCTTTCTTCATAGGGAAGGTGTTCCAACCCTTTTATCATTCTAGTTGCCCTTTTCTGCACTTTTTCCAATGCTATAATATCCTTTTTGAGATGTGGTGACCAGAACTGTACACAGTATTCCAAATGAGGTCGCACCAATGATTTATACAGGGGCATGATGATACTGGCTGATTTGTTATCAATTCCCTTCCTAATAATCCCCAGCATAGCGTTGGCCTTCTTTATTGCAGCTACACATTGTGTAGACATTTTCAGCGAGTTATCCACTACGACTCCAAGATCTCTCTCTTGGTCAGTCTCTGCCAGATCAGACCCCATTAACGTGTATTTATATTTAGGATTTTTGGCTCCAATGTGCATCACTTTGCACTTGGCCACATTGAACCCCATTTGCCACGTTGACTCCCACTCACCCATCCTCAACAGATCCCTTTGGAGTGCCTCACAATCCTCCCTGGTTTTCACCACCCTGAACAACTTCGTGTCATCTGCAAATTTAGCCACATCACTGCTTACTCCCAATTCCAAATTGTTAATAAACAAGTTAAAAAGCATTGGACCGAGTACTGATCCCTGTGGTACCCCACTGCTTACCACCCTCCACTGAGAAAGTTTCCCATTTATACTCACTCTCTGTTTCCTATTTATAAGCCAGTTTTTGATCCACAAGAGGACTTGTCCTTTTATCCCATGACTATTGAGCTTACTTAGGAGCCTTTGATGAGGAACTGTATCAAAAGCTTTCCGGAAGTCAAGGTAAATAATATCTATTGGGTCCCCCTTGTCCACATGTTTGTTCACTCCCTCAAAAAACACTAACAGGTTAGTGAGACAAGATCTTCCCTTACAGAACCCATGCTGAGTCTGCCTCAATAGTTTTTGTTCATCAATGTGCCTACTAATTCTTTCCTTAATAACAGTTTCCACCAACTTACCCGGTATCGATACCAAAGTCTCTCCCTTCTTTTTCATTAGAAGATGTCTAAGCAAAGAGATTTTTTTTTAAAATCCAATCTACTCAAGTACACAGGCCCCATCTAAATTATTTTTTAGAATTAGAAAAACAAACAAAATGGAATTATCTGAAAACCCAAGCAGGGGCTTTTAACACAAAAGAGTTTGTGGGGAGGAATACTGTTTAATTAAATCACATTTCCATCTTTAAAAAGGGGGGGGTCAGTGTACCTTTTAAAATTTCCACTGACTGTTAAAGCTGTGGGCAGAAAACTGCAAAAAAAGAAGAAGACCACGAAGAAGAGAGGAGGGAGAGGGGGAGGCAGAAGGGCTAAGTCTGTGTAACGCCAGGGCTTGATTTAGCAAATGAAGTTTCCTCCACTCCTATTCTGTTCAGTACTTTAATGCATTCTTATTAGATTAGCATCTGCACTGCAGACCCTTGAAGTGGGAACTAATAAAGTTATCCACACTGTCTCTAGGTGTCTGAGCCAGAGACTTTTTATTTTCTTTTTCATTTAAAATAATTATAACAATGCCACTTGTTTGCTAAAAAGGCTTTTTATATTCACAGATAATTGCTTTATACAACACCCAGCAATACATTCTAATTTTCACATCTTGCTGAGAAGAAGGGGGGGGGAAGACCTCGAGCTCTTTGGCACTCATGACAACTTGACAACAATATAGCCCACCACACTTAAGTTTTGAAAGTAACAAGAGCGGTTGCTCTAATGTCGTATAATAAGCAGCCCCATCAACTGTAGGACACCTTCAGTAGTAATATATTCTATCAGCTAGGGGACTATTTCTGGCAGAAATTTACAGCCCAACTGACTCCCAGAAGGCAGGGAAGACTATATGGGGGGGGGGAAATACCCTTACATTTTAGTACACAAAACTGAGACTGACTGTTGTTTCTCAAGCCGGAATCGGGGTCCTGAGGCATCCATCTTAACTGCCTGAGTTTAATATACATTCTGACTTTAACATAAAATAAATCCACTTTGGCTATCATCCAATCCAATCCAAAGCATTAGTTTAGAACAATGGCAACGTCAGTGCTTCACACAATGATTTGTAAACTGCCTTAAGTAGGAAGGAAAAGAAGATCCAATCAGAGCTTCTTATATCCAGTGACACAAAGAGGCCGCCAGAGCTCTTCTTTGCTGTTGACTGGCATGTTTGTTTGTAAGGGTTTCCACATGCAGCTGATGTGTTGAGTTGTAAGCTTGCTGCCTCACGAATCCTGGGATGATGTGATGGTTCTCTTCATAGCCCGTGGCATTAAGAACATTCAGACGATGCTTTTACTCTCTGCCGGCCGCTGACTTTGATTCCAAAGCATCTGAATGGAAGGAGACTATGCAAGCCATCTATGGGCTCTCCTTCAAAATACTGGATACAGCTTCTACAACTTCCTTTAGAAAGCTAGCAATGACTCATGGGATATGAAGCACCAGAACTCAGAGACCGGAGGGGGAAAATGCATCACAATGGGGAAAAATCCTTTTCACCATAAAATGCATATTATTGTTTGCACATGATCAATACATGCAGCAAGCACTCATAGCAAATACTGTGTCAATTGGAGAGAGATATGTTAGTTGTATTGCTTATTGTCTTAGTTTGCTGGGATGGGGTTGAGGCAATGGTATCTCTGTTCCTGCCTGGTTCTGTTTAAGATTCGCCGTCTTTCATGCAGCACTTCGGCTCCTAACTCTTTGCAACTGGCTATCATTCTTGACCATTCCTATGAATCACACAGAGGCTGATTTCCCACAAGCGCTGCTCTGTGCTCGCTCTTCCCTTTGTCCCAATGGTTTCATACTAAGTGCTGCGTGGCCGCATTTTGCCCTGCAGCTTTGCACGATTTTCCCTGCATCTAGGATTGAGTAGACATGGGAAAAATCGCGCGAGCTGCGGGGCAAAATGCGGTGGTGCAGCACTTAGTGTGAAATTGACATGTACTATCAGGGCAAAAGGCAAGAGCGAGCGCGGAGCAGCGCTTGTGGGAAATTGGCCACACACACATTCTTAGAGCTATTTCATGTACTAAGGAATTCTCAGGCTCAGAGCTGCTTCTCTATTTATCTAGGACTTACTCCAGCTAAATTTTTTTATAAATCCATGTTGCAACCGTGCTTATGTTCCACTCAGACCATTTCTGCAGCAGTGAAACTCCCCACATTGACGTTTTAAAAATCGCGTGTTATGTTAAATTTTCCGCCATAGATTTTTCTTCACCAGGCGCAAACCCAAAGTTTTCTCCTCCTTACTTTTTGTGTTTTCGGAATCCCCAGTTTTAGTGAGTTCTGAAAATGCGGGGTAAGGAGAAAACTTCGGGTTTGCGCCTGGTGAGGAAAAATCTACCGCAGAAAATTTCACATAACATGCAGTTTTAACAATGCCAAAGCAGGGAATTCCACTACTGCGAAAATGGTCTCGGCCTATAATATTTACCTAATTAATCAAGGACTGACTTCTCGCATACCCTCCCCTGCCCCATTTGCAACGGCATGAAAAATAAATCAAGGCAATCAGGTACATCTATAATTTGCATGTGGGCAGTTTAGAGTGGAGCCAACATGGCTGCAGGTCATCCTGGATGGCTTTTCCCCTCTGCAGTTGCTCTGGGCTATCCTGCAGATTGGCCTTGGGCTAAGAAAAAAGGATTTAGAAAGAACATCCCCACACAGGCACACTTCAGAAAAACTGGACCTCATTCCTAAGATTGCAAGAAGAGAATCTCAGCAAGTGGGAGGCAGTGGCTGGTATATTTTTTCAGAGGAATTCTACTTTTTTCACCAGCAGCAGTACTGAGCGTCAGACAAAACTACATTTTATCTTTCAGCGTGCCTGGGCACTGATGTGCTAGAGGTCAGGAACTGAGCTGCCATCTGGGAGTGGATTTCACGTAGGCAAAGCAAAGGTTCAAATGCAGGAATATTAGTTCTGGTTAATTCTCAGGAAGGCTTAATGTTAAAAATCCCAGCCGTCTTTCGTTATTACTGAGACTCATGCTCTCTTCCACACGCGAGGTCAGCTTTCAGGTTTGGAGCATGCTGCAACGCATGTTTCTGCCACGTTAATATCAGTAGGCAGAGCTCTGAGAGTGGCCGCAGGTTATCCTGTAGCAATGAAGAGTCCCTCACAAGGCCATCCTTAGCAGTTCAGAGCCAAACCAGACATGACGACGGTAAATCCGGGAATGGATCTTCCACCCCATTAAAAACTGTAAAAAGCAGGAAGACGGGGGTGGGGGTTCCAAACAGGGCCGTGGCATGGAAGGATTTAACCCTCTTTCACCTCTTGTTTTTTTAGGCTCTCAGTCAGCTTGGTTCCTACCTACTTCCCAGCATTGCCTTGCCGGGGTGGGGTAAGGGATACAGAAGACCATTTGAGAGCCTGTGTTTCTCACTCCCAAATACCAGTGACTGAGGCACAGGCAGTGACTGGGGTGATGTTTTGAGACCACAAAAACACCATTGGAGAGGGATTAAACCCTCCGTTTTCTGCACCACAGCCTCAATTTGCAATCCGGTCCCCCACAGCTACTTGCAGATTTTTAAAGCGTATGAGCTCGGTTCACTTGGATCCCATAATCTCATTTTATTTGGTCCTCATCTAATCATACCAAATGAACAAACAGCCAGATTCTGTGGCTGGTGAAGTGGAAACAAACCTGAGGACTCACTGGCCGGATTGGCTTCCAGCTGCATTCTGGCCCCGCCGTCACTGCTGGCAGTAGGCCTGGCCCTTGTGGAGGTGGCCCCTGCAGGTGGAAAGGACTTTGTTTGGTCCCTTTTTCTCTAGCAAAGACAGCCATGGAGGATCCATTACAAGCAATCCCATGTGGCAGCCATGCGGCTTCAATATACACAATGGAAAGCATCCTACCGTCCAAGCGCAGAGGGCACATGGAGGTCCCCAATGTTCTCTGTTCTGCTGAAGCCCTTTTTGATCCCTGGAAAGATACTTTTTGGATCCATGCAAAAGAACAGTTGGGTGGGTTGGAGGGTTGAAGCGAGGAGGGACAAGGGGATGCCCCCTCCCCCCCGAATTTGCACTAGTGGAAGACGAAGGAGGAGTGATTGCAGCTCCTTGACCTTCCTCAATCCAGCCCCCTGCCTAGCCCATATGGGTCTGTTACTCGCCACTGGTCCCTTGAGCCTGGGACAGATCTTCACAGGGATCATAAAGAGCAATGGATAGGAACGCTGGAAAACTACAACTCTGGCACATGGAGCGGTAGGACACTGCCCAATGGGATACTCATGCCAAAGCATCTTCATGCTCCTTGAAGACTCCCATGAGGCATCTATGCTGTTTCACACACCCCATGAGAGAAGAATACGCTGGTGATTTATGGCTTTTCCTAGTGTCTTGTTGATGCACAAATCAGTTTCCCCAAAGCAAGAGCAGCAAACCTGAGCTTCAGGCCAAACAACTGTATAATTATACTTTGCATTTTTCCATTTTCTTTTACTTCCCATTCCCGTCTCCTGCTATGTACAATTCAGGCAGAACACGGGAGTCTCAGATCTCCCTGTCTGGAGAGGTAGGTACAACCTGTGCTCCTGCTTCTCGGAGCATCAACCACCCATCGATGTCCATTAAAGCAAGCTTTGCCAGAAATCTGGGCCTACAAAAGCCACCTCTCCCCCTTTGCTGGATGAAACCACATGCCCCATAATGTCATTTTAGGGCAAAGCTAGTCCAAAAGCATTTTCCTTAAAAGGGGAAACTGCTGTGGCACATTGCAGAAGTTCAGGTTTCACCACTGCTTCCCTAAAAACAAGTTAAAGGGAAACAAAGGGAAAGGAATAAGGAATTACCAGCCAGACGGCTTTGGAAAGGTTGGAATTCACAGCGCAGTCCTGCGGTGGGTTCCCATGTGACATAAATCTGTCATTTCCCCCATTGCTCAAGAAGACAGGAATGCCATTACTCTGAGTTGGAATGCCTTTTTTGCAAAAAAAACCCATGATCCAATATAAACGTTTGTGGTTCTGGGGAGCCTAACCTTACTCTAAACTCAACATCCTGACACTGAACTTAATTGCTCATTAAATGCACAAAGAGCTCCTTTTTGTGTCCAAAGCAAGCACAGAACCTTTTGACACATCATGGAAAAAAATAATGCAGGTCTCGGGCTTCTTTTTCTCGTTGAACTTTTTTGGAGGTCTGGAGTGGTGCCAGAGACACAATAAACTCCCGGGCCTTGACCACAAAAGAGCACGATGCTGCTTCTTTGGGTAACCCTTAATTGGGAACTGACAAAGCTCAGTGCGTTAGGAGCATGTTTCCTCCCGAAACCTGTTGACAAACCACACATTTGGGCCAGATTACGCAGCCTTGGCACTGGGAACGGCTGAGAGAGGGAGATCAAATAACCGAACGTGATTATTTTTAAAGATGTTATTTATCAACAGTTAAAATCTTACTTGCAAAAGAGGGAGGGAAAAGAAGTTATGAGGCTGGATGTAAACAAGGCATTATAAAGGAAATTGTCATGCTGCCCACATCCACCCCTACCAGTGAAGAACGGCACAATTACTGTGTTTTATGCAGTTCTCACAGACCAAAAGATAAGCAAGAGGGAGGAAATTAATGCCACGACAAAGGACGGGCCTGAGATTATAAGTAACCAGATCTGTGCATGAGATCTGTGGAGCAATTCAGGCCAATGTGCACAGAGATTACTAATTCCTAGTTATTTGAACCAGGTGAGCAGGACCCAGGGCGTCTTCTTTACCTTGACACCAAGATCTGTAGCTGTCCCGACCACCAGTGAGGAAGCAGGGTGAATTATAAACAGTGGACATCTGGATCAAAACCAGAACCACTCACTACCACTTGGTTTCCTTTTGCTGGTGGACTTATTGTTTTATTATGGTTTATTATGGCATTACCTGATCTGGGCCCCACTTTGGTGTAGGAGCAAAACAGGGATACAAAGGATCAAGATAATAATTGGGGGTATACATGTCTATGATTTCAGTATTCTGAAGTTCTCGCTCAATAAAGCAAATATGGAGCCGCTGGGGGAATCCCTGTTGTCTATTATTCCTTTTAAGAAATCCCAGATCCTGCTAATCAGGTATTTGGTGCAAGGCAAGAAAGACAGCTCAATTCTTACATGTAAAGATGTATCGCTGGTGACCGAGATCAAGATAATTCATACTATAGTATCCCCCATTACTATGTGTGGGTGTGGAAGTTGGACAATGAATAAAAGTGACAGGAAGAAAGTTGATCCATCTGAAATGTGGTGTTGGAGGAGGTTTTTATGGATACTGAGGACCGCCCAAAAGACAAATAAATGGGTACTAGATCAAATGAAACCTGAACTCTCCCTAGAAGCTAAAATGGCTAAACTGAGGCTGTCAGTCACATTGTGAAAAGACGAGAGTGGCTAGAAAAGAGAATAAGGTTAGGAGAAGTGGGAGGCAGCAGGAAAAAGAGGAAGACCCAACATGAGATGGGTTGACTCAATCAAGGAAGCCACCGCCCTTGGTCTGCAAGACCTGAGCAAGACTGTTAATGACAGGACGTTCTGGAGGTCATTCAATCCTAGGGTCACCATAGGTTGAAAGTGACTTGACGGTACTTAATACATATCAGGAAGACCAGGGGGAATGAGGCCAGCTCCTCTCCTGGAATAGTTGCTTGGTGGGGTTTCACCTCTTAAAAAGATGCTATATGTAGACAGGCCCAGATGTTGGCTCAGGTGAGGGGGTTGTCCGTGTCACTCATCTTGATGTCCTAAAATTCCCTGCTCAGCCTGGAAGCCTACTTTTGAGGACAGTGTCGGCTTAGTGTACAGGTTAGAACTCTGGACTGGGATCTGGAAGACCCGGGTTTGAATCCCTCCTCTGCCCCTGAGGCTAGCTGGGGGACCTTGGGCCACTCACTCTGTCTCTCAGCCTAGCCTATCTCATGGGGTTGTTGTGAAGATAAAATGGAGGAGGGCAGAACGATGTTGTAAGATGCTTTGGGTACTTGTTGGGAGGAAAGAGGGGTATAAATTTATAAATAAATAAATAACTGGATTGGAGCATTAGCGCTTCTCTGAACTTGTAATTCTTTTCTTATTGCCCTGTGTAGATGCCTGGAAATACTAGGGTTCTAAAGTACCCTCAAATACCAATTTTGTGTAATTTTCTAGTTGATTGAGGTCTAAGTGACTAGGAATAAATATGATGAAATTAACAAGATATTTTGTGTTTTACTTTCAAAAGTCCTTTAAAAAGACAAACAGACCAAATCCTGACTTAAATCATTACTTGGCTATTGGAGCACAGAAAGACAGACGTTGATACCAGATTAGAAACTTGTATTTTAACCAGGAAACCTGTCTTGAATTTTTTAAAAAGCAAATATTAGGTTTTTAGTTTCAGCCTTTCCTGTTTTTACATACCGAGATGAGCCAAAAAGTAAACTAAAATAAAATTAGAAACTAAAACATAAAACAAATCAAGAAGACAAACTGAGGCCTGCTGTTGAAGCCATTCCCATAATTACATCTCTCTCTGCACTGAGAAAATAGAAATGGTCCAGAAGATAAAAAGGAAAAAAAAAAAAGAAGAAG
The DNA here is from genome assembly GCA_029375565.1 of Gekko gecko. Classification (NCBI taxonomy): domain Eukaryota; kingdom Metazoa; phylum Chordata; class Lepidosauria; order Squamata; family Gekkonidae; genus Gekko; species Gekko gecko. The sequence continues at coordinate 24,405,765 of JAPDNY010000003.1, forward strand.
ATGACGGGAAGTCTCAAAATGGAGGAGAAGCAAACACAACGGAGAAGTGGGATGAAATGCAGACAAATGAAAGAGGCCTGGAATACGTGAAGCACAGCAGGCTTATTTAAAAGAAGCTTCTGACTGCCCTTGTAAAACATCTCTGGATTCAATTGCCCATCATGAAGGAGTCCATGTGCTGACAGACTGGTTGTGCACACGCCTATGTCCACAAATTATGCGTGTGCGCATAGACACATACAGGCAGACACACCTGTGAATACAATGTGTTGTATTAGGAGGAACCTCCGTTGGTGAGCCAGTGTATCAGCGGCAGATACCAACCGCCCAATCTGACTGCTTTGTTCGAGGGTGAACCGTGATGTCGGCAGCTGCTACCCATTAGAAAGGAAAGGAAAGCTGGCTTAAGTCACATGGCGAACAGACAAGAACACAGGGGGAATTTCTCTAGGATTAACAGTATGCATACAAGGAGGTCACCAGCTGCATTTCCCCTCGTGAATCTCTCACACAGGGAAAAGAAAGAGCCTTTTGCGGCAGGATTTCCTCCTGTCTCCGCGTTAGTAGCCTTCTATAGAACAAAAGACCTGGACTGGCGTAGCCGATGGTAAGTTTCCAATTTAATCACAATTACGGAATCAGCTTTGATTCACTCTTAGAGGAAAGAAGTCAGCTGTTGCTCCAGCCCCTGCTCTCCCCGGGATTCAAGTTTAAGTCAGAAAGCCGGCCTGTAAGCGATCATTGCTCGTGGCAGACGTTCCCATACAAAGTTGTTAATTACACGGGAAGGGGGAAAAAACTCTATCAGGACAAGAAGATATGAAGCAGTGTTTAAACGAGGAAGGGCTTTTTCTTCTGTTCGCAGCTGGATTTGGCGTCTGCAGTTGAAGAGCCAGCTATAGGAATGCTGCTCCATCTGGGATCGGCTTCCTGTCCAGTGAGAAAACCGAATCACCTGAAGCAAAGTCCAGAAACGGGTCCTTGTGGCATTGCTACGCCTGTGGTCTAGGCAAGCAAGGAAGAGCACTGGGAAGAACGAAGGGCCGGGTACCGAAAGGAAGGCCCAGATGAGTCACAAGAAATGGAAAGAAGTCCAGAGATGCTGCAGCCAAGATTTCTGTTCCAGTGCTCGAGGAGGAGGAGGAGGAGGAGGAGGAGGAGGAGGAGGAGAGAAAAGCCGATCAAGGCATTATATACAGCAGATCCAGTTTAAATGTTGTTTCTCAACTTCAAATTGCAAGCCGGGAACCAGATGTTTGTATCCTGTGTCCCTGATGTGCTGATTGTTTGGTGTTATGGGGCGGTCATTCAAGCAGGCAAACCAGTCCAGAAACAAGCTTTCCCATAAGATCAACTGTTTGTGTAAACCAGAGATTATTAATGGGGTGTGTGTGTGGGGGGCATACTGCCTACCAAAGGGTGATCTATAAATCTCGGGGGGCATTCTGAACTTTGGTGCCAGATTGGAGGGGGAAGATCTGGGATTCTCGGCAGTCCCTTCCCCTGGCTTCTGATGGCTGCCCTAAGGATAAAATCCCAGGTTTCTACCCAGGCTCTTGAAAAAAGTGGAACACAGGAAACAGCAATCAGACCTAACATGAAGAGCCAGTTGATGGCCATCAGGCACAAAGAAGTACTTGAATGTAGGCCTATGCATCACATGCAATTTTTTTAAAAAATCTGTAATTCCCCTAGAGTCTCAGCAAAGAAAGGCAGAGTATAAAATACATACATAAATAAATACGCACGTGTCATAAACAGAGTTATGTAACTAAAGCTGCCTAGTCTGGAGTGCCCTGACCAGGGTAGTTCAATCTTGTCAGATCTCAGAAGCTAAGCAGGGGTGGCCCTGGCCAGTTTTTGAGTGGGAGACCTCAGAGGAATACCAGGGCTGTGATGCTGAGGCAGGCAGTGGCAAAATGAATGTCTCTTGCCTTGAAAACCCGACGAGGCCACCCGTAGGTCAGCTGTGACTTGACGGCACTTTCCAATACCACTGCCAGTCTGGAGTACTGCTTTTATATCCTGGTGTTTTTTTTTAGTTGCAGCCTTGGCCATAATACAACTGGGAAAGAGAACACCCTGGGTCAAAAGACAAGTTGGGGTCTGGCAGTGACAAAAAGTAAAGTAGGCGCCAGGTGAGCCTCAGGAGAGAAGGCATTCCAAAGACAAAGGGCCACCATTGAAAACGACCCATCGCTAGTCGCTGCCTCCCTCACTTCTGCAAATGGGGGTACAGAAAGCAGGGCCTAGAAGGTGGATCCTTAACCATTGGGCTAGGCAGTACAGGAGGAGACAAGTAGTGAACTGAACACATGAACGCATGAAACTGCCTTCTAGAGAGTCAAACCATTGGTCCACTAGGGTCAGTACTGTCTACTCTGACTGGCAGGAGCACTCGAGTCTCAGGCGGAGCCCTCTCACATCACCTACAACCTCATTCTTTCAATTGGAGATGCCGGGGATTGAGTCTAGGCACGCAAATCAGATTAGGCTTGAACATCGGGTTTGCCAGAGCTGAAATTTTATCTGAAATTAACGGTTTCAAATTGGCTCGGGGATACCCAAACACTCCCAAAATTCTGGAAGTAACAAAAGTGTACTTCCCAGAATTGCTGGAGTGTTTCAGGAAGGCGTAAGAGCGGGAAGGGAAAGTGAGGAACCTGACTAATGATTTCTCCCATTAGGGTGTCAACAAACAGCCGATGGCTGGGTCAACCTGGCCTCCACCCACTGCCCTTTAAATTTTAAAAGGGAAAGGACCAAACTGGCCCCGACTTACCATGATGGCTTCGACCCCTCTGGAGGCTTCTCCCTGGAGGTGGGACAGCTCATCCCCACACCTGGAAAATCATGGGCGGGCTGGACTGAGAGCCAGTTTGGTGTAGTAGTTAAGTACACGGACTCTGATCTGGGACAACTGGGTTTGATTCCCCCTCCCCAAACACAGCTGCTGGATAACCTTGGGCAAGCCATAGTTCTGACAAGAGCTGTTCTCTCAGGAGCAGTCCTTGAAAGAGCTCTCTCAGCCCCAACTACTTCACAGGATGTCTGTTGTGGGGAGGGGAAGGGAAAGGAGTCTGTAAGCCGCTCTGAGACTCCAAGTGAAGGGCGGGGTATAAATCCAATCTCTTCTTCTCCTAGACTCTTGCTAGGGTTAGCAGTCACAGTGGCCATTCCTTCTCCCTGCCACTGGGGGACTTTAAAAAACCAGCAGCTGAATAGTGTTTTATCAGTGTAACGGTGTAGGTGTAACAGGTTCTCCCAACGTTCATTTGTTTTTTTTAAAGTCTCTAGCTCCTTTCATGGTGAAGATAGAAAAGAAAAGAAAAGAAAAGAAAAGAAAAGAAAAGAAAAGAAAAGAAAGGCATAGCTCCTCAATCAAAATGGCTAGAGATTTTTTTAAAGAATGAAACCCGAGAATTCAGGGAACCTGATACACCTGTTGTCATACTGTCATATCAGTATAGCACTGTGCGATATTGATTAAAAAAACCCCAAAACCTCAAAAGCAAACCATGACCCGGTGATTTTTGTGGCAAACTTAGGGTCGTGGGCAGGTTCGTGCCCATCCCTAGTCATTTTTTGTGTGATGTCTTCTTGATGCTCAGCTGTAATTCTGCTTTGGCACTTTCTGCGTTAACCTTCAACCACAGTCGTTTCAAGTCTTCAGTATTTTCTGCCAGTAATGTGGTATCACTTGCCCTGCATATCTCAAACTGTTAATGTTCCTTCCACCAGTTTTCACTCCACCTTCATCTAAATCTAAACTATTTTTCTTTATGATATGTTCTGTATATGAATTGAAAAGATAAGGAATAAAATGCATCCTCGTCTGACCCCTTTGCCAACTGGAAAGCATTCTGTTTCTCCATATTGTATCCTAACCGTAGCCTCTCGTTCGGAGTACAGGTTGTGCATCATAACGATCAGATGCTGTGGCACACCCATTTCTTTTAAAACCAGCCATAGCTTCCATGATCCACACAGTCAAAAGCTTTGCTGTAACCTATGAAACACATTGAATTTCTTCTGAAATTCTCTTGTATGCACCAGTAACCAACATAAATTTGCAATATGATCTGTAGTGCCTCTTTGTTTTCTGACTCCAGCTTGAACTTCTGGCTGATCTTGTTCCATATATGGTAACAGTCTTTTTGGACTGTAAATTAAGTACATAACAAAAAATAATGATCCCAAATTTTCATTAACTGGAAAGAAAAACCCCTCCCCAGTCCTGAGCTGGTAACAACAACAAAAATTGGAATACCAAAACAGTCCCCTTCCCAAAATTCGGACCTGAAATTAATACAAATATTTTTGAAATGTACACCCCTAAAGCAAACACCCTGTCACTGAGCCATGACCCCCTGCCGATAGTTAAGACCTGGCAATCCTCAGAAAATTTGATAAAAGGAGTAAAGTAGGAATTTTCTTTTAAAAGAGGGATATTGTGCCTTGAGAAGGTCTTTGGACAGGTGGCATCACACCTTTGCCCTTCCTCTTCTGGGGATGTTTGTATTTTAATAAGGGCAAGGGACCCAATCGATTCTTGTTGCATTAAAAATACTTATACATAGCTCGCTTCACTAGCAGTTTTGTTTTTCAAACATCCTTCCAGACCAAGTCGCATAGGGGATTAACAGAACGTAAACTGGGGGGGGGGGGAAGGGCAGGAGAGGAATGTAAAAGAACAACTTCTCTGTGGAGCAGAGGAGCCCTGCATGAAGTCTTCAGAATTAATGTTAGTACAAACATATTTGGATGAGGAATGGAAACATTCTTGAGGTTTCTGATATTAATCGGTGAGATCGAAAGCTTTAAAACTATCTGGGGTGTTTTGATTAACAACTCCTCCTCTCACTGAAAACAGATAGCCTTGGGAATCAGTCATCTTAAGGTATTACACCTAATAGAAACGGCTTAAAGGGGATTACCCAGAAGGGACCTTTGTGAATCTCCTGGAGCCTATCTGGGGCCAGAAGCCGGAGCCTCCCTAGCAAGTTAATAAAACCCTTCAAAGTCTGATAAGAAACGGGAATCCTCAGCCTGTTCCCAAAGCGACATTGACCAGGTCTGGATTATTTGCCAGGATATCAATTATTCTGTAAACATCTACCTTGGGGACACGGACACTGTGCGATCATAAACACAGCACAGAGAATGGAGTTTTTATTCTTTTATTTTTTAAAAAAACAACACTGAATTTTTCTATATTTGCCAAATCAGGCTGACTATCAAACATTGTATTGCATTAACTAATTTACAAAGCATCCATACTGGCGGTGTAGGGTGGGATATAAATTAGAATATAAATAAAAATAGAAATAAATATTAGTAAGAGTAGATTAAACATCTGTCAGGACTAACTAAAACGGCACAAAATAATGAACAGGCTTTTTTGAGCTCACCAGAACTATTTTGCAGGCTCACGGCTAACAGAATTGGGAGGGAAGGACACAGATGCTCGGCATGATGGAAGTCCTAATTGTAACGGTTTTGAAGACGGAGTGCAAAAGAAGTATGATGGAGATTTATTAATTAGGTTAGGCCGTGTCTGGTGAAAACACTTCTCAAGTCGCAGCTGGGCATGGCCAGGTGAAGGCACAATACTTCCTCCCCCCTTCCATCGTTTGAATTGGTCTCCAGTGTTAATTGGAGCTCATGGGTCCCTTGTAGGCAGAAAGCAGAAGTAAAGAAAACACGACAAGCCTTATATTAGCAAAGGTGGAGATTAATTTTAGATGGAGCTTTCAGAATGGAAGCCAGATAGGGTGATGCTACCTTGTAGTCTTCCCCATAGACAAAATTCAGCCATTATGGTGGAGGTGGTCTATAAAAATAGAACAAGCAGAAATATTTTTATACTGCAGGCTGGAATAGCCCCATACCAGTTTATACGTGACGCATGTCCAAGTACGGAAACGCCCTATCATGAGATGTTGCCAACATCTGTCATTCTGAACAGAAAACTATTTAGCTTCTAGTGCTCGGCTGTACTCCAAATGGAATGGGATGTCCTTTGGAAATTATTCCGTAGCTCAGACTATAAAATGAGATTCTGCACATGAGAAGCTTTCCAGGCACGTGTGCGGAAGTTCTTTAATGCTAGCCCCTTGGCGCCTGACAAAAGCTCTTGAGTGCTGTGAGCTATTTGACCAGGTTCATTGGAGAAGACTCACTAGAAAAGACAACCATGCTAGGAAAAGATGAAGGCAGAAGGAAAAGAGGAAGACCCAACATGAGATGCAAAGACTCAACAAAGGAAGCCACTGACTTTAATTCGCAAGACCTAAGGCAAGCCTATTAACGATAGGACATTTTGGTGGTCATTAATTCATAGGGTCGCCATAAGTCAGAAGCTTCTGGACGGCACATAACACACACACATGAATACACACGTGCACACAAACACACTTGAGCAGACCTCCTAACCAGGCTACTTTTTGACTGGAACCTATTTGACTCGATTCTTTCATAGTTGCTATCACTTGTACAGCTCTAAGATGGTCTCTTGTTCCCATGTGTGTCTTTGGGTTAGAAGGGGCATCATGGGAGCCGTTCAATTTCCCACAGCTCATTGCCATGGCTGGAGCTGGAAACTGCAATTCACAGGGCAGGCAGGATACACGAAGGGCCCAGAATGCAGCATGTTCCAGCACTGGAAGGCAGGAGAGGACTCTAGGAAATACACAACTCTTTTTCTGACCACTCAAAGAGCAAACTAGTAAATACTGAGATAATTTTGCAGCAGCACCAGCACTTTATACAGAATGCCACCATATTTTAATGTAATTTAGTATTTATTGTATTGTTTTTGATGTAGTAATATTGTGTTTTAAATTGTGTGCTGTTTTTAACTGCTTGTAAGCCACCCTGAGCCACTTTGGCGGGAGGGCGGGATAAAAGTCCAACAAACAAACAAACAAATAAATAAATCAAGCTGAGGACAGTTTGCCCACTAGTAGTCTGTTATGCAGAGCTGGACTTATGCACAAATTAAGTTAACTACAGTTTAGGGCCTCAGATTATCAGATTAAGAGAGACCTCCAAATGAATGAATGAAATAATTTTCTTGCCATTAACCTGGATGGGCCAGGCTAGCCCAATCATGTCAGATCTCAGACACTTAGCAGGATCAGCCCTGGTTAGTACTTGGATGGGAGACTACCAAGGAAGTCCAGGGTTGCTACGCAGAAGCAGGCAGTGGCAAACCACCTCTGACCACCTCTTGCCTCGAAAGCCCTATGGGGTCGTCATAAATTGGCTGTGACTTGATGGCGCTCTCTACCACCGTGGGGCCTCTTGAACTTGACATACGTTAGGGCCTCAGCATGACTTAAATCTGCCCCTGCTGCCATGTGCTGAGGACAGAGCTTCATGTGACTACTGAGACTAGCTCCTGGTGCCTTTGTACATTTGGGAGGCGACCAACGACTTTGCCTCACTGAGCTCGAATGCCCCCGCAGCTTTGCATGAGTTAAATGTGGGGGCACCACATATCCCACTCGCCATGCAACAATCACTACTGGAACTTCTCAGGCATACAGCTCTTAGCCAGGAGCGGCTTCAGCCAAGTCAAGCCAACTCAGGCAGCTCTGATGAAAGGTATAGGGATTGGCTATGTTCAAAATCATCACCTGGATACCAGAGCTCTGAGCGGCACCCTTCCGCATACCCCAACACTACTTGTAGTCCTAATTGTGGACGAAAGGGAGAAGTTGGGTCATGGCCTGCTCGCCCTCTTGACCAACAGTCCAGGTCTGACAGCGATTCCAAATTCAGGGTGAAGATGAATTAGATACCCACATAGCAGACCGATGCTGCCTGAGTGAAGAACAATTAGCCATTCTTATCATGGCTTTATTGCTTGGAGAATAATCTGTGCTACGAAACCATATTTGAGGCACTGGAGCTCCAAGAAATTCATTGCTGCCACATACAGCTATAACTTGTCAAGCAATGAGATACCAAACGACTCTCGTTCAGAAAGGGAAGAACGTAGTTCAAAGATACCAGAACGTCTCCAAACTGACACAGCATATTAAAAGAAATCATAGAATATTTCTCATATAAAGGCACAGGCCTGTAGCCAGGATTTTGTGGCTTGTGGGGCAATTTTTTCCCCCTGGTGGGGCTGAAGTTCTCAGTGCAAAGAAAAGCCATTTAGCTAATAGAAAGGTGTTACCAGGATAGATCTCTAAACTGCAAGCTGTCAACCACTTTCGAGGACAGTTCTCAGCTGCTGCAAGTGAATCACTTCTGCCAGCCTAAGCAACAATCCTGATAACAAGCTGGCATGTGGGGGGCGATTTCTATAGTCAAGAAAGCTAACTCTTAGACAGAAAAACTCTCTTCAAGGAGACCAGTTTCTTGACACAGAGTTAGAAGGGATCCTAGAGGTCACCTTCTCCAACCCCCTTGCAGAGTATGGGAATTAGTCAACTACAGCACCCCACTCTGCTTAAAGGAGCACATACCTTTAAAAATGTTTTTAAAAGATTGGGAAAAAAACATTTACAGGAGAAATTCTTGTGAGGTTGTGCCCCCAAAAGCCCCACCATAGCTACGGGCCTGTACAGACACTTAGACTTTCAGGGCATCAGTCTTACTTACTGCCACTACAGAACCATAGCGAATGTCTAATTTTTGCCTTCTCTTGGACCTGCATAGCCATTAGCCAAGTTGAAAATTAAATCAACTGAAGGGACAAACAAGAACTAAAATCATAAGGTTTAAACCTACCCCTCAGTGAGTGTAGCACAACAGCTTTCCTATGCCTATCAAAGCCCGTATTTTTTCAACAAATTATTCAAAATGCGTCTTTGAGTTAATTCTGAATTCGTGCCTACTGCTGAACCTTCATCCAAGCACCTACCCAGTGTTGATCATAATCAGCTGGTCTCCCTCTGCCTTCCTCTTCATCGTAGAAAGGTAAGCCTTCCCGCCTTGCTTGATGGTATTCCTTCCGTAACTTCTGGATGCGGTCTGCAGTCCCCCCAGCTGGACGGTCACTGGATAAAGAAGCAAATGCAACATACACATCTGAATGCATTTCATCTTCTGTGGATTCGAGCAGTTTCCAGGTGTAAATTTTCACCTTAGGCTGCAATGAAAATTTTAGCTTTGGAAAGCCCAGATTGAGTTCTTCATTGTTGTTTAACCATGCCTTTGTACACACACACAATATACAGGCACACTATAGTCATGTTCCTTGCATATTTTTATTAATTTATGGCATTATACTGTTATGTTATACATTTACGTTATAGATTATACTGGGGATCCCTTTCTCTTCTTAGCTGTGGTTCCTGCCCTCCATCATTGCCTCCACCGCTGGCAGAGAAGTAGGTTTGTTATCTGCATATGCAAAGGCAACACTTTCATTTGGGGGGGTGGATTTAAAGCCCCTCCAATGTACTTCTTAAACTTTTTTGGATTTTTCTGCAAACCAGGAGAGTCCCCCAAGTTTGCAGAATGATCTGTTTTTAGTCACTGTGGGCTCAATCTGCAGATTTACGCATCCACAGATTGGCTGTCGCTTGACTATTTGCCCTCAAATCACAAATTCAAGGAACATGATCTGCTATTTATTTGGGCTTGTGTACATTTTAAGTTTATTACCTGCCACCGTTGAGCTAACCTGCAACAGTTATGCGGAAGGCACCTGGGAACCAGGGTAGACATGGCACGAACCCGTCCCGCTCTAGTTCAACTTACATTTGTATAAAGAAAAGCTGGGGTTTTTTTCCCTACCGCAACTCAAGACCCACTACTGTGTCCATGAAGCTTCTCAGATCGACTGTAGTAATTGCCCTGAGTGGGTTGGTTACTTCGTGAACCCATCTTCACCCGTTCCTTCAAGCCTTTCCCCATCTCACGTGGCACCAAAGGAATTATTAGAAGATGCACCTAACCAAAGCCTGTTTTCAACTGGATTCTGCCCACTCAGGGACTCCTGCCTTCCGTCTTCTTTCTTCAACCCTTGGCCACAGCTAAACTATAGAGAAAGTTTGTGGGAAAGGTTGAAATGTGGCTCCCGGGATGAAAGAGATGGTAATGTTTGTGGCGTATGATGTGCAGCATTTTTAAATTATAGTCGTGTTCAGCTCACTCTGTATTTGTGAAGCAAAAAAATGAAGGAAAAAAAAAGAAATGATACAGTTAGCTGGCCAAGATTTATATTTCCTGTCTTCTGGGGGTTTAAATATAAGGATATTAAACTAATTTGATTCACAGTGACATTTATGGATACCATATACATTTCCTACGTCTGCCCAAATGTAGGGATTAAATATCGAGGGAGAGAGACTCGTTTTTATACAGGGTGAAAGGGGCTGGGGAGGGGGAGATGGAGAATGGAGACATACTATAGCTTCAAACAGACCGTGCAAACAGAATAGCATTCAAATATACATAGCACGAATTAATACACAATTTATATATCATGTCCTTCATAGAATACTGTAGAATCAAACAGCAAGGCTCTGGTTCTAAATCAATTAACTAACTTCCTTCACTTTGAGCCACTTAGAACCACAATTCCCACTTTCTGAAAACCAGAAAAACTACCTTTAAAAAGGATATTAGTTTCCTTGTTCTAAAACAGTGGGAGATGTGATTCTGAGTGGCTTATGAAAGGGAAAACTTAAGATTTTCAGGTGATTGCATATTTCTTAAATATTACTGCTCACAATGTATTCTACATTGACCCCAACAGTGCAAGTTACTCTTGTGTGTAAAAATGTCATGTGAAGACTATGCCATAGGAGAGAAGACCTGTGATCAGCAAGGTCCAGTTTGGTGTAGGGGTTAAGAGCGGCGGACTATAATCTGGAGAACCAGGTTGGATTCCCCACTCCTCCACATGGAGCCAGCTGGGTGACCTTGGGTCAGCTGCTGTTCTCTCAAGAGCAGTTCTCTCAGAGCTCTCTCAGCCCCACCTACCTCACAGGGTGTCTGTTGTGGGGAGAGAAAAGGAAGGAGATTGTATAAATTCAATATCTTCTTCTTCAAACTACACAGTGTTTCTCCGCTCATTTACACTAGTTTCCCTTGTGTTCATGGGGAACTGCTTAAAAAGAGAGAGAGAGAGAGAGAGAGAGAGAGAGAGAGAGAAAGAGAGCCAGCCCAAATGGTCTCAAAACCGAACCATGGGGGAGGGCCTCCTGCCTCCCCCTTCAGCAGTTTTCTTGCACTGAAACTGCACTGGGGGGGGATTATGTCACTGATTTTGCTGCTCCGCATGGAGTATATCTGTGCAGGTGAGGCAGCAAAATCGGCAAAGTGACTCCCTTTCAGTGCCGTTTTTGTGTGAGAAAACCGCTGGGGGGAGGGGGGAGGAGCCCTTCTTCCCCCTGCAGTGCCATTTGAAGCTCATTTGGGTTCTCCTTTTTTTTTTTTTTTTTAAAGAAGCAGGAAGAAGGGCAAACTTGGGAAAACTCGTGAAGAAATGTATAACGTAGTTTCGCCTTCCAAAGGGTGCAGGAAAGAGTGTGATCCCCACATGTCTAGTTATCTCCTAGGTACACAGACAGCATAACCCAAGTTTGCATGGCTGTTACCTGCCTTGCATTTCTGAGAGAAAAGTGGACTATAAACGAAGTAAACAAATCAATGGACACTGAGAGCCAGCGTGGGGTAGTGGTCAGACTGCCAGACTAGGAGCTGGGAGACTCGGATTCGAATCCCACCTCTGCCGCAGAAGCTCTCTGAGTTACCTTGGGCCAGTCACACACACTCAGCCTAACATACCTCGCAGGTATTTTGCTGCCATCCATTGATCCTACTGACTACCCATTCCAATTTCATTTCAGCTTCGCATATGCATCTGGGCTCTGAGTCGTCCCTCCTAACAGCTTACTCTCCGCCCTCTTTTTTCGTATAACTAGCTTTTGAGATTTTATTCCAGTTTTGTCTGAAGAAGCGTGCTGTGCGCACGAAAACTGACAGTTTGAATAAAACTTTGTTGGTTTTAAAGGTGCCACTGGACTCAAACTTTGTTCTGCTGCTTCTGACCAACAGGGCTCTCCACCTGAATATACCTCACGGGGTTGTTGTAAGGGTAAAATAGAGAAAAGCGAGGTATACATACTTAAATATATAAATACAAAACAACCTTCCTCTGCTAAGGTCATAAACTTCCCTACATCAAGGTGTTCTCCGCCTAGAACATTTCCAGCACTCAGCGTATCCCTGAAAGGGGTTTCACGTACCTTCTCTTTAAGCTAGCTAATGCACTTTCTTTCATTAAAATGACACGTCCTATTTTTTTCAGGCACCAGACTGCTGGGATATAGTTTCTTGCTTACCTTTCTTTGCAGCAGCCTTCCAGAAGCTGTGTTTACTAGAAAGGCTGATGACAGAAAATGGTGGGTACAACGGTTAAGTTTTGTGGGGCTGCAAACCTCCCTGACGATATTTTCTGCGGGATAATTGTAAGCCTCACCTGGCCCACAGACTTCAATACTAGGGACTACCTAAAAATCAAGCTGTGGTATGGTTTAGAATGAATTTGGTGACCTTTCTCCTGCAAATCACCGGCAACTTAGAGGGGGTCAGGGCTACAAAGTTCTGTATTAAAGTAAGAGCAGGATTCTTTTGAAGGAAGAAAGAGCTATTTATCTGACAAAGGCAGGCCTTGCCGGTCTCCCCCCATTTTATCCAACCAATACAAAACCCCAGTTATAGCCTTTGATGGATTTTTCTCAATCACTGTCCACACCAATACAGTTAAAGGCACTGCCTTAAAAAAATAACTAAGTCTAATTGGGGTGAGAAATATGAACCGAGTAACCGAAAAAAGAGAAAAAAAGAAAGGCCTCTCCTTTAAGACCCGGGAAAAGTGAAATGACTCTGATGCCTGATCATTTAACAGTTCTGAATTTCAGCTTGGCTCCTGACAATTACATGAATATATGAACCACATTCAAACTCACCAGATGAATTCAATCAGGGCTGGGCAAATATCGCATACATAATCTATTAGTTTACCCCAAAGAAACCAAAGCATTGAATTCAAACAGAATGAAGTCATCAGTAATAAAAAAAGCAACTGATAAAGCAATATTAAAAAAGGCCACAATTTTCTCCCATTTGCAAGAAAGATCACACTTTGAAGGCAAAACTATTCTCCCGTCTGACTATAAATACATATATTTAAAAATATGGGTTTGATCAGATAGCCTTTCAAAAGCTGGGAACGGAGAGACGAAAACAAATTTCAGGTGCAGAGGACGAACAACTGCTTGCCTTGAAAAGAAATCAAACTTTACAAAAGGACGGAGAGAAAATTATGCCAACTTTCAAAAATCTATTTATGCAATAAGAAGTCTCACTGGAATGCATCAGCAGGATTTGTGAATGGTGTTAAAACCAGGAGATGATCGAGGGAGGGAAGCTGCAGTCTCCCTTTCAAAACCTGACAGTGCTATACAGCCGGCGCAAAGAGGGGATAGATAACATGGTTACCTTCCTACCCCACAAACTGCTACTGGCCCCTTCCTGGAGCCCTAAAGACACAGCTGAACCCTCATGGCTGGTTAGACCATAGAGTTTTTGATGAATGCTAGACTGTCATCCACAGGTGATGATGTCACTTCCAGGCCCCACTGGCAGTGACATCACTGCGTCCCTGGCAACATCCCAGCATCACTGGTAGGGGCTCCACCATGCTACAGTCTCCTGGTTGCCTTCCATTCCTCCTACAATTTCCCTCTACAGTATCAGCTATATGGCTCCGGGAAAAGCCAGCAGAAGGTGGGAGAACCAGCCCCCCTCTCAGACCACCGCTGCACCAAAGATACCCCCCCCCAATAAGCATACTGAACAGTCCGGCTGTGGCACTAATTCGACCCTAAGGTTCCAAGGCCCCTGCACAGAACTACAATAGAACTCACTGAAGTAACTCCAGTTAAAGAACCCAATGCTCCCTTCTCACACAACAGGCCAGCGAGCGGAGACATGGGAGTTTGGATCTCCAGAAATCTTCCAACTCCATTTAAGGGTAGTCAGGAAGAAGTCAGCATCTGGACCTGCTGAAATGCTGGGGGAGGCTGTTCCAGAGTATGGAGGGCTCCAATAGCAAGCGCAAGTCCCTCCTGAAGTTGGCTGCATCTGGAAAACTGCAGCACTAGGAAAAATTTATCGACAGACTTAAGTTGGGGAGAAGACATACATCTGAAGAAAAGCATGTGTGTGGAGGAGAAAAGGGAAAGCTCATGGGAGGGCCACAAAGGATGCAGGAACAGTTTCACTCCCGCCACCAAATCCCCGTTGGCTTTAAAGGGGCATCTCTTTTGGTTGCAAGAATGTGCCTTACGTTACCTACATTCAGGCGTCACGCAAAGGTGAAATGAAAGTTAAGTTTGTTGCAGTGGGCAAGAATGCAGCTTACCCATGCATTCCTCTAGTTTATCTTTCCTCTCTTCACACACATGGTGGAACAGAAGAGCTTCTGCTTCCAAGCAACCTCTAATGTAGGTGCCCAGGTTGTAAACTAAGATTAAAGCTTGGTTTAGAATCAAAGTTTATGTAGGGTTAATAGATTCTACTTAGCCTGGGCACCTGCATTCAGACATTGTAAGCAACTGGAGTTGTTTAAAGGCCAGAAACCTGGACCTGGGACCTTCTCAGTGCCAAGCAGATGGTCCTACTATTGAGCCATGGTCCCTCTCGATTGTGGCTTGGCATGAAGTTTGAATGCAGTCATCAAGCCTCAAAGAAAAACGCAGTGAAGTCTATGGCAGTCATGTAATTAGTTCAGTCAGGCGCCTCCAACATTTGTCATTGTGACTAAAGATTTAATTAAATCTTAATATTTTGAGAACAGCAAAGGGGGAACAAACACTTCAGCTTTGTTGTGTATATTATTAGATCACATTTTATTTTCTAAACATTTTGAGCACTTGGAGTAATAATCAGTGGGGCTTTGACACTATCCTTCATAACACGGATGCTTTGCTTTCAAGTTATCGGCTCAACATCAGTGGCATGCAACATGTATTCCTCTGTCTCAGGTAGTACACAAAGACATCTTGGTTGTTTCACCTCTGAGAATCTGATTTGGATGTCAGTCATCAGAGTGATGTTTTTGTAATGTCGGATGTCTTACCGAGCCCCTTTTAACAAAATACAAAATTAATCCAGATGGGGCTTGACATGCCGAACAAAGACATGTGTGCATGCTTTTTTAATTTCGAAAGCTAAGTGTTTGCCCACTGATGAGTTCTTAACTACACTCTTATTGCTGGAGACATATTCTCAGGCTGAAACTATGCATGCAGACAGTAACACGTTTGTTTAAACCGGGATCTGTCCCAATTATGTACTGAGCAGCCTCCCCGTCCTTAGGGAAGACGATGTGTTAGGGAGGGAAGGATTCATCAGCCTTCCTGCTTTTTGCCGCATATCTCCTTGCACCTCTTTAATGATGTCACGTTTCTCTCAGATGGACTCCAAAACTGTGAAACAAGGTTTGGAGGAGGACAGTGCCCCCTTTGCTGAGGTGGCTCAGTGGTTAAGATGCTGAACTGCAGACTAGAAGGTCAGCAGTTTGAGACCCGAGTGCCGCATGATGGAGTGAGCTCCCGTCTCTGGCCCCAGCTCCTGCCAACCTAGCAGTTCGAAAGCAAGAAATGGCAAGTAGATAAATAGGTACTGCTTCGGGGGGAAGGTAACAGCGTTCCGTGTGCCTTGGCGTCTAGTCATGCCAGCCACATGACCACAGAAAACCTCTTCGGATAGCGCTGGCTCTCTAGCTTGGAAACGGAGATGAGCACCACACCCCTAGAGTCGGATTCGACTGGCTTTCGAGCAAGAGAAGCCTTTACTTTTACTAGTGCCCCTTTGGCTTGAAAGGTGCTGTTCTCAGGAGGCTTCCAGGCTGTGTGTGCCTGGTGACGGGGCCATGAAGTTCTCTGGAGGCCAGATTGGGACCCAGGTGCTCAGGGGTACTACCTACCCAACAGGAACCATCTCCCGCCTTGTGTCCTGTCCCAGTTGCCAAGACAGTCTGAGAGCCACTGGCAGGCCAGAAGGCACACCAGGTTGGTTCTCCATAGATGCTTCCCAGCTGGATCTCTGTTCCCCTGGTGGAACTCTTTCAGCGTTTTCAGGGACGCTGAAAGGCACTGCTGTTTGGGGTGGGACTCAATGGCTGAAGTTCAGCTGACATCATTATATTCTGGAGGCAGAGGCTTGGGACATGTAATTCATCTTGTTCATTTTTGAACAGTCCTAAAACAGTGATGGTTTTATGTTCTATTTTTAATGTATGAGAAGAAAAAGAATCTAGAAGAACGCTGAGCCTGATGTGAAATTACACAGATGCTGATGGATTTTTGGAGGCTGCCTGTGTTCCGTTATTAATGTACCTTGTTGCCAAAGTAAACTGCTTATGTTCATAGAAGGATCATCAACTCTTGATAAAGAGGATTTTCAAAATGTCCCTTTATCGATAGTCCATTGGGTTTGGATCCTTATTCGTCGTATGCTTCATCGCCCTAATACAGATGGGGTGGGGTGAACTTTCCTACTAAAGAAGGATACAAGCTTGGAGAGTATTTCATCCCTTATGGAAAGGTTTTTTTCTACTATAGGATTTCTTTGTATTTTCTATGTCTGGAATGGACACTTTTGAGATACAATTTGTTTGTATTTGTATAGGAACCTTTGTTATTTATGATATTTATATTCAACATGATAAAAGACACTTAAGACTTTTCATATATGAGTTTATTCATTATAATATAGTTCTGTACATGGTATAGTTCCTTTTTCTTCTCAAAACTTGTTACTGTGTTCACTATTTGTATAGCTATTTTTAATGTAATCTTTGTGTTTCAAGGTTTGGATACAGTATGAGGCTCCAGGACTCCTCTCTGCTGAAATAAAAAAATCTGGTATAAAGAAAATAAGCCTTCATTGTAAACAATTCCACAGGGGAAATTATATATATATATATGTACTTTCATTCACAGCCCAATAAAGTAATTATGCACTGATTAAAGGGACATGCTGATTTCTCCAGTTACAATGCTGTAAAAGTAGAAACAGATCTTATACCTATGGATAGGAGTGTGCTTGTCTCATACATGCATAAGGCACGTGGAGGAAACACTACCGAGTGGTACTGCTCATGTACGGCAGCACTCACTTAAGAAGTCAAGACCAATGTATTTCAAAGGGTGTGTTACAAAGGCTATACTTAAAATGCCAGCATTTATTCCAGCGCACTGAAATCTCACATGTTTTATTGGAGTGCCTTAGTGGCCTCAATACTAGGAAGAAAGACAAAGAAAGGTTGGGAAAAAATTATAAAAAATCCACACTAAAAACAACTCTATGATATTTCAAGCTTTCATCTTGTGGCAGCCGTACAGAGAAAAAAATATAGTTTACCAGGAAATGAGCTTTTGGTGTTTACATCTCTACTTGAGCAAATGAATGATATTACAATAGAAGGCTGTTTGACAATTCCAAAAGATAACAGAATTTAAGATTTGCTCGAGAGAAAGCTCAAGATGGGGGGAAAAAACCCACATCTAATACATTCACAGCCACAATCAGACTCTACAAGCTTTCTGTCTTGCACCAGGAAAAATCGATACAGTCCTTAAAAAAAAAAAAAGACAGGGGGTTAAAGTAGCATATTTACCTAAATGGAGACCTTTCTACTGTGTCTCAAAATGCCAGCAAGTCAAGCATGGTGCCACATCTATCGACCTTAGCTAGCAAATAGCATGATCCTCAGGACCCGATAGAGCTACACATGCTAATCTTTATTTATTTAGTTCATTTCTATCAGGGGTTCCCCATGTGATGCTGTCGGCATTTTGGCACCGGCTGATACTTCTCCTGGCACCCAAGTGTTTTTAGAAAATGGGTAGGGCCACGTGGAGCTTTTGCCCAGATTTAATTGGCCAGGCAGTTTTTAAAAAGCGTTGCTTGGACAGCAACTGCCAACACAGCACAAGGATCTTTACTGTGTGTGCCTGAAGGAAAGCTGTGGCCGCCGTTTTGTGGCTGGCTCCGCCAAGTGCAGCGGCCATTTTGTGGGGGTGCCGACCACGCTGTCAGAATTCCAAATGTGCCCCTAGGCGCAAAAAGGCAGGGGACCCCTGATTTATACCCTGCCTTTCCCCCCAAAGCGCACTGTTGCCTTGTTCTCCTTTCCTCCATCTTAGCCTCACGACAACATTAGGATGTAGATTAGACTGAGAGTGTGTCACGGGCCAAAGTTTCTTCAGCAAGCTTCCATGGTGGAGTGGGGGAAGGAACCCGAGTCTCCCAGATCCCAGTCCGATACTCTACCCCCACGATACTGCCAGGTCAGTAATAAGACTGAGCCGTCGAATAGCGATATGTACCTACACTGGCAGTGTGTGGAACTAGAACAAACCGTCAACAGGTCAACGGCGACCAACAGTTGGACGGA
Source organism: Gekko gecko (assembly GCA_029375565.1). NCBI lineage: Eukaryota > Metazoa > Chordata > Lepidosauria > Squamata > Gekkonidae > Gekko > Gekko gecko. Next base: position 24,424,201 of record JAPDNY010000003.1, read on the forward strand.
AGTGCTACTTCTGCCAAAGGATACCATTCTTACCTAGTTGTGACCTGACCTCTCTCTTACAATGAAAAGGCCAGTGGATACTTTGCCCTACTTACAGACTGACCTTTGACCTCCATCTAGGATGATGCCCAAGGGGCTGAGCTACACAGGAGCTAGGGCAGAAGCACCATTGAAGAGAACTGCTGGAAGCTCCTTTGCTGTTGGCTTGGGCCATTGTGATGGATCCCATCAAGCACCATCCCAGCACAGCCCTCAAAGGACGGGGTCAATCTATGAGCTCAGCGTGTTGGGCCAGTAACTACCGTGCTGTCAATTAGGGGATGCTGCCCCTTGGAACTGAATATGCAAGGATGTCTAGGAATGCAGCACAACTATTTATATCCTGCAGTGAATCACAAAACTCACGTTCTTCTACATACAAAATGTTTTAAAAAATGCAAACCCACAAATGGCAAAAAAACCCAACAACAACAACGAGTTCCCTGGAGAGAAACTCTTTCATGCTCTGACCGACTGCAGAATTTTGAATTCTATTTGCAAGGATGGAACTGGGGTTGGAGGAAAGAGAATGGGTCTAAAATGCTTGCAGAGGGACTGGATCTGACATCCAGATGGCAATGGCACAATAGGGTTGCCAGCCCCCAGGTAGGGGCCTGGAGTTCTCCTGGAATTACAAACATTCTCTAAACTACAGAGATCGCTTCCCCTGGAGGAAATAGAAGCTTTGGAGGGTGAACTTCCTGACATACTTAGGAAGAACTTCCTGACAGTTAGAGTGGTTCCTCAGTGGAACAGGCTTCCTCGGGAAATGGTGGGCTCTCCTTCTTTGGAGGTTTTCAAACAGAGGCTACATAGCCATCTGACAGCAATGCTGATTCTGTGAACTTAGGCAGATCATGAGAACTGGAGGGCAGGAAGGGTTGCCTCAGTGCTTAGTTCTTGTGGCCCTTTCTTACATGCCCAGGAAAATGCTGATCACCACTTTTGGGGTCAGGAAGCAATTTTTCTCCAGGCCAGTTTGGCTGGTGATCCTGGAGGTTTTTTGTCATCTTCTGAGGGGGAGGTATTTGTGAATTTATAGTACTGTTGGACTAGATGATCCTGGAGGTCCCTCCCAACTCTATGATTCTATGACTCTGCGGCATTGCGTCCCCATTGACCTTCCTCCCCCCTCCAAACTCCACCTTTCAAAGGCACGGCTCTCAAATCACTAGAGGTTTCCCAAGTAAGAGTTGACAAACCTATGGCACAAGCATACTTCGGGGAAAATGTGCTTACAAGGCAATCTGCATGCAGACAGGAATCAGGACCTATGCTACTAATTCCAGCGTGGTGGTGCCATGGGCATATGCAAAGGCACCCTTAGACAAAACAGTCTGGGCACCTGGAAAGCAGCTGAAAAAGAAATCCCGCGGAGGGGAGGTTTGCAGAGGAGGTTTCCCTTTCAGCTGTCCAGGTGCCAAATGCCTGAAAGTGCTTCATAAACCCAGGGGAGGAAGTGCTGAAAGGGAAACTCTCAGAAAACTCTGGTGTGTGCACCTCTGGATCACCACGACTTGTTGGAAGGGTTTGATAACATTATCTCCACAACCATCTGAGCAATAAAGTTTATAGAACGGAAACCTCCAAATTTGCAGACTCCAATCGTGGGTGACATTCCATACCCGCTGCGTCAATGTCCCTGATAAAAGAAACCGACAGAGGGGTAAACCTGCATTTAGCGATATGCGTGGATACATAACGAATGCAAGGAAAGGGCTGCAGGAGACGAACAAATAACTGTACAGACTCAACTGCCAGGAGAGGCTGACTCTAATTTGCACAGTGTAACCCCCCCCAACCTCTGACTATAACATGACCCATTTTGAAATCCTTATAAAAAAAACAAATATAATTTCTTAAGTCAAATGCTGTGACCTTTTAACCCTGCAAACTTCCATAAAAGCATTACAATTACTTCCATCTAAAAGGTTAAAGATTCTTAAAGCAACACAAGACCGTCATTTGTCTGGATGTAAACTGAGCGCCGGTGACCCTGTCACATCACGGGTGACTCTTTGACTCTCAAGGCAGCTGACGGGAAAACACCAGCAGCTAATACTACTTTGGCTCACGGGATTAATTAAAAAATAACTAGGCTGTTCTTTTACCTGCTGTACAGCACTTAGTAGAAGTAAATGTTTTCTTCCTGAAGTAGCTGGCACTACTTCAGGAAGAAAACAGAGCAAACGGTGTCAGGATCTTTCAGGATAGACTACAATAATGTCAGTGCTTGAATCGTTCTTGTCAAGTCTGCATAATGTATCTTCTCAGCATGATGAACATCTCTTGCTCTCTCTACCTCACACCACTTCTTAACTTATTAGTTTTAAGCATATTACTAAAATATAAAGACCACATTGGAATGGCTGCAGAAATCTATCACAAATGCATAAAGTTTCGCAATGGAAGGAGTGATAGGTCTACTTTGTCTTCTAGCAGAAGAGGTAATGTCTCCATAGAATCTAAATTTTGGCACAAAGGAAGAATTAAAAGATTTCTAGCCTCAGAAAAATAATTATATCCAAAGGTCACGTGATTAGGGTTGCCAGGTCTGTCAGACCCGCAGGCGGGGGGATGGAGAGAGCATTCCGGGATCGAAAAGTGATGTACTCAGAAATAAATGCGACATGCCTACGTCACCCGGAAGTGACGTAGGCATGTTGGTGACAACGCTCTGATTTTTGGGCAAAACTGTATGGTAAAATTGGCTTCAAACCATAGCATTCTGCCCCAAACCCGAAGTGTTGCCCCACTGACATGCCTACATCACTTCCAGGTGATGTAGGCATATTGCGTTTACTTCCTGCCTCTTTCCTCCCTGTTTCCAGTAAGTCGAATTTATTTCCAGCTTTGGGGGGTGGTCTGGTATCCCTTTCCCCCATTTTCTGATGGCCCTGAAGCAGGGGGAGGGGCTCCAAACCAGGGGACCCCCTCGCCCCCAACTGGGGACTGGCAACCCTTCACGTGATACAGAGTGTCCACCTGTACTGCAGTCACATGCACTATGAGTACGGTATCTTAAGATACCTCCCTTTCAAAACACTAGAACACGATGAACATCAAATCAAGCTCAGGCTCAAAACTCCCACTTTGCCATGGCAGCTTGCTGTGTGACCTTGGGCTAGCCATTTTCTCTCTGCCTGATGCATCTCACAGGGCTGTTGTGAGGATAAAATGGAAGAGAGGAGAATAATGTAAGCTGCTTTGGGTACCCAACTGGGGAGAAATGCGGGGTATAAATGAAGCAAACAAACAAATATGTCTTACAAGAATGCCTTAAGCAAATTCTGCTTCTTAGGAGACTGGGACCATATCCCTTCTAGAGGTCCTTGAAAATGAAAAAGAGACAAAATTATTTTATGTTTAAAGCTATTTCTGTTCTCTTGCTAGTAAATTATTAAAATACGAGAAGTGATTTCCAGCAACATCTCCCCTTCTCTGAAGCTACAGAAAAACGTAGGAAACTGGAACACAGCGAATATGGCAGCACTTCTTCAAACTTGACAGCACTGGGGTTATGTGAAAGAAAAAAGGCAGTCCAGACCTCGAAGGCAATATTTGCTATGTCAAATGTTTAGACCCCTCAGAACACCAAGAACAGAAAAGGGAAAAAATAGATTATGGGTAAATAGGCTGTTTGTAGTGATAGGGGCAAGAAAAGGCCATTTTTTGGAGGAAAAAAAGACATTCCTAGCAAAAATGTGCCTGTTATGGGAAAACAGTCACAAGATTTTCATTAAAATTAATTTCAAAGGGTGAAGTTCAGGCTAGTTAATGGTGCTGTCTGAGCTTCTGGCATAGATGTTTTCTCCTGTTGTTCTGAAATATGAATGAATCTTTAAAGGGATACAACCTCCCCACCCACCCCGCAGAAGATTAGGGGACTCAGCTGCTACCAACAATTGAACTTTCCACTGCCTGTTCACAACGGCAAAGAACAAAAGAGCCCCTTTCAGGGTTTCTTTCCTCTAGACAATAATTTCAGTTTCTGCTTTATACCAGAGAAATAACATCAGTTATGTCATCTTTCCATCATGTGGACTGCGTGTAATGTAACAATAGAGGCTATTCTCTATATGGTGATTGGATACAACACAGTGCAATGTTTAAAAATTCTCTTCTTTGGCAACTTCTCATTTTACAAACTTGATTTTTGGAGGGGGGGAAACTTTATTGAAGGAAAGCAGCTGGCATACTTGTAATGTGCAGATCGCACCAACATGGAGCGCAGAGTTTTCAACCCTCCCAGTCAATTTACAACAGCTGTAACAATTCAACACGGAATGCTAAATTATCGCCAGGAACTGTTGCTGTATTGCTTTAAACCTCGGTCCTAAGTACATTTACTCTGAATCCAATAGAATTTACTCCCGTGTAAGCAAGTTTAGCATTTCAATCTTGTTAAGTACTGGGTTCAAGACGCATTGCAGTGAAACAGCTCTACTTTATTAATTGATTTCAGGAACAAGACTAAAACCCCAGGGCAATAAGCCCTGTTTAAACAGCATGCAAAAACCACACCCAACCACACCCCACTCCCAATGATAGGCTATTTACATAACATTACTTCCTCATTGGTCACCTCCAGAGTCCTGGTGGGCTAGTGTTCTGGATCTCCAAGCTCAGCCAGTTTCTGGTACACAGTCCTGGAGTCTTCCAGCCCTAATACATAAGAAATCTTTACTGCTTCTCCTACCGCTACACCATCACCACTGATAGCCAATACTGGAAAAGCTGCTAGTTTTCTGTTTAAATTGTAAATGCAGCCCTATACCTAGACAGAGAGCCTGGGAAATTATCTGTATGGTAGCAAGCTGGCACATGGGAGACTGGGCGGTGGGGTGGCACGGTGTGCTTGCTGGGGCGCATGTACAGGATGCTGCTGCTGTATTCATCCTGCTCGTGGGCTTCCTAGAGGCAGCTGGTTGGTTACTGCATGAATGGAATGTTGGACTTGAAGGCCTTTTGGTCTTATCCAGCATGGCTCTTCTTAAGGTCTTAAGACCTGAGAGCCAGTTTGGTGTAGTGGTTAGGTGCGCGGACTGTAATCTCGGAGATCCGGATTTGATTCCCCACTCCTCCACTTGCACCTGCTGGATGACCTTGGGCAAGCCATAGTTCTGGCACAGCTGTTCTTGAAAAAGAGCAGTTGCTGTCAGAGCTCTCTCAGCCCCACCTACTTCACAGGGTGTCTGTTGTGGGGAGGGGACGGCGTTTGTAAGTCACTTTGAGACTCCTTTGGGTAGTGAAGGGCGGGGAATAAATCCAAATCTCTTCTCTTCTCCTTCTTATCCTCCCTCGAGCTCAGGACTCTTATTACCTCGGACTACGGAATCATTTGAAACATACCCAAATGGATGCTTCGTGACTCACAAAGCAACCCTACACAAATTGTGACTCAGCACTGGGAAGGGGCTGTGGCTCAGTGGAGGAGCCTCTGCTTTGCATGCAGAAGGTCCCAAATTCAGTCTCCAGTACCTCCAGTTTGGTACCAGTTTGGTGTAGTGGTTAAGAGCACGGACTCTAATCTGGGAGAAGTGGGATTGATTCCACAGTCCTCCACATGCAGCTGCCGGTGTGACCTTGGGCCAGTCACAAGTTCTCTCAGAGCTGTTCTCACACGAGCAGTCCTCAAAAGAGCTCTATCAGCCCCACCCACCTCACAGGGTGTCTGTTGTGGGGAGGGGAAGGGAAAGGAGATTGTAAGCTGCTCTGAGACTCTGAGTGAAGAGTGGGGTATAAATCCAATCTCTTCTCCTCTTCTTCTAAAAAGACCCGGCAGTAGGTGACGTGAAAGATCTCTGCCTGAGACCCGGGAGGGCTGTTGCCAGGCTGAATAGACAATACTGATCTTGATGGGCCAAGGGTCTGAGTCAGTATAAGGCAGTTTCATGTGTATGGAGAGAGGTCCATAGCTTTAGTGCCACAGATGAGAAGGCTCTCTTGGGTTGCCACCAGCCCAATCTCAGAAGGTGGGGGCACCCCAAGCAAGGCCTGAGATGAAGACTATCACGGTTGATTAGATTCGTACAGGAGCCTGTGTTTCTTCAGTTATTAAAGTTCAACACCAGCACCTTAAATTGGGCCCGGAAACAAACTCAGAGATGGTGTAGATGGGCGGAGGCTGGAGTGATAGGGTTCATGCAACCCACTCCAGTGAACATCCTGGCTGCAACGTTCTGTAACAACTGAAGTTTCTGAGCAATTCTCAAGGGCAGCCCCACACAGAGTGCATTGCAGTAATCTAATCTAGGTATAACCAAGGCATGTACCACAGTGGCTAGATCTTTTCTGCCCAGAAAAGGCTGCGGCTGGCTAATCAGTTGAAACTCCTAAAATGCACTCCTGGCCACAGCCATCACATGGTTATCTGGCAGTAGCCCTGGGTCCAAGAACACCCCTAAACTACAGACCTGTTCCTTCAAGGGCGCGTGAGACCAACCAGAATGAGCAGCACCTTAAACCTCAGCTCACACCTTCCTCTCACTGGCAGCACTTCGATCTTGTCAGGATTAAGCTTCAGTTTATCAGCCCACATCCCCTGAAAAAATGCCTCCAGGCACCAGTTCAGGATTTCTATAGCTTCCCTGTGATCCACTGGAATCGCAGAATCATAGAGATGGAAGGAACTTCCAAGGTCATCTAGTGAGTCCACCCCCCTGCACAATGCAGGAAATTCACAAATACTTTCCCCCCCACACCTCCAGTGGCCCCTGCTCCACGCCCAAGAAGATGGTAAAAAGTCTCTAGGATCACTGGCCAACTGGCCTAGAGAAAATTTGTTGCCTGATGCCATAGTGGTGATCCACATTTCCCTGGGCGTATAAAAAAGGGCCACAAGAACTAAGCACTGAGGCAACCCCTCCTGCCCTCCTTCTCATGATCTGCCTAAATTCACAGAATCAGCTTGGCTCTCAGATGGCCATCTAGCCTCCTTCAAAGAAGGAGAGCCCACCACCTCCTGAGGAAGCCTGTTCCTCTAAGGAATCGTTCTGTCAGGAAGTTCTTCCTAATATTTAGCTGAAAACTCTTTTAATTTAATTTCAACCTGCTGGTTCTGGTCCGACCTTCTGGGGCAACAGAAAACAACTCCACACCATCCTCTAGATGACAGCCTTTCAAGTACTTGAAGATGGTTATCATATCATCTCTCAGTCGTCTCCTCTCCAGGCTAGACATACCCAGCTCCTCATAGGACTTGGTCACGAGACCCCTCACCACCTTCGTTGCCCTCCTCTGGACATGTTCCAGCTTGTCTATATCCTTCTTAAATTGTGGTGCCCAAAGGTGAGCACAATATTCTAGGTGAGGGCTAACCAGAGCAGAGCAAAGTGATATCATCACTTTTGTGTGATCTGGACACTGTACTTCTGTCGATGCAGCTCAACATTCCATTTTCCTTTTTAACTACCACATCACCCTGCTGATTCATGTTCAGTGTATGATCCACTAAGACCCCAGATCCTTTTTGCACATACTACTGTCAAGACAAGTCTCCCCCATCCTATAATTATGCATTTGATTTTTTCCTACCTGAATGCAGAACTTTACATTTATCCCCGTTGAAATTCATTTTATTTGTTTTAGCCCAGTTTACCAGCCTGTCAAGATCATCCTGTATCCTGACTCTGTCTTCTACCGTATTTGCTATTGCTCCCATTTAGCATCCTCTGCAAATTTAATAAGCATTCCCTCTATTCCTTCTTCCAAATCCTTCTTCCAAATCGTTCATAAAGATGCTGAACAAAACGGGTCCCAGGACAGATGCTTGAAGCACTCCACTTGTCACTCCTCTCCAAGAGGATGAGGAACCATTAACAAGCACTATTTGGGAGCAATCTGTCAACCAGTTACAGATCTACCTAACAGTAATAGGATCCAAACCACATTTTACCAAGCTTTCAACAAGAATATTATATGGATCCTTATCAAAAGCCTTACTGAAATCAAGATAAACTATGCCTACAGTATTTCCCTAATCCATCAAGGTAGTGACTTTTTTGGAACAAGAGATAAAGTTAGTCTGACATGACTTGTTCTTAGGAATCACAGCCGTCCTTTCAAACTGCTCAAGGACTAACCGTTTGATCATTTATTATAAAACTCTTCCAAGTACAGATGTCAAGCTGATGGGTCGTTAGCTACCCAGATCCTCCTTTCCCCCCTTCTTGAAAATGGGGAAAAGTGTGAGATAAAGCTGAGCGACAATCCACCCCAACTCTCTGAATGACCTCACCTTGTGGTTACAATCAATCCCATAGACATTAAAATGGGGACAAGATGGAGCCTTGAGAGACCCCAGAAGCCAAAGGTCAAGGGACTCAGTTCCCACACCATCCTTTGAAACCTACCTTCCAGATGGGACCAGAACCACTGCAAAATGGTACCTCCCAGACTCCACCCTGAAAGGTGGTCCAGAGAGATACCATCACTGAAAGCCACTGAGAGGTCCAGAAGAATCTGCATAGTCTTACCCCCTCTGTCCATTTCCCAGTGCAGGTCATCCACCAGGGAGACTAATGCTGTTTCAGTCCCACAACCAGGCCTTACTGTGAGGATAATATGGAAGACTGGCCCCTACTACTAATGATAGTAGTAATAATAGCAGCCATCATGTTAAATCAGGGTATGCAGATGAGGGTTCTGTACCATGTTTTTCAAGAGCACTATGCACTTTTCCAGGAATCATCACAATTTCTGGAAATATTTTAAAGTGAAAAGAACAACGGGAGATTATCTGTGAAGGAAGAGCTGAAAACCCCAGAAACCTCTGGAATCTTCTTTCAGAGCCAGAAGATATAAACAATCACACTTGGATGCAAAGGGAGAATGTTGTAAGTAGGGTTGCCAACTCCAGGTTGGGAAATACCTGGACATTTTGGGGGTGGAGCCTGAGGAGGGCAGGGTTTGGGGAGGGGAGAGACTTTAATGGGGCATAATGCCATAAAGCCCACCTTCCAAAACTGCTATTTGCTCCAGGGGAACTGATCTATGTCACCTGGGGATCAGCTGTAATAGTGGGAGATCTCCAGTCACCACCTGGAGGTTGGCAACCATAAATGCAAGCCATTTTGGGTCTTCTCCTCCCCCCCCACTGGGGACAAAGGTGGGGTATAAATAAAGTGAAATAAATAAATAAACTTGCAGGCCACACCCAGATATCTGGATGGAAATGTAGAAAAGCAAATCACCCTACATTTTGCTTGTACCAGCCCAGAATGCAAACGCTTATTGGCAGATGCACGGCAGTCCATTTTGTCACATTCTTCCATCTTATTAAAACTTAAATTGAAATTTCCATAAGCGCATACTGAATATATCGAGGCAGATGAGAATCTCTGCAGCACATGCTGAGGTACCCTGAAATTTCAAATTCCTCACACTGGTGGTTCTGAAGAAATAATTTGCTTTTCTTCCTTCTGTAAAAGTTATTTATAGGCTGCCTAGAATGTCAGAGGAAAGCAGATAGATATATGGTCAAAAAGCACCCGTAGTATAAAGGAAGGCTCCTAATGGATGATGGCTACTGGGATAACATTAATCCAGTATTAGGACTTTTACGGGAAAAAATACAAATGTAATTTATCTTTTTAACTGTCAGCTGCATTTCTAAAGCTTTAAAATCCGTAGCTTCCAGGGGCCTTTTGTCTTTCTGCCATGGCAGGAATATCTTGGACAGCTGTAAGAGCTTTGTAAGCTATCTTTCTCAAAATCCATTAGCTAATTCAAGGAACCTAATTAGAGCTGCCATTTTGATGAAACATACCGAATCCTTAGTACAAACTAGTAACACCATCAATGTTTATTAGAAAGCCACAAGAAACAAAAACTTTATTCAGTATAATTTAAAAGTGTTTGACATAAACAGAATGTTTCTGAAAACATGCCAGTTAAGGAAGGAAATGTATACATATTTTCCACTCATGTATAGTCAAACAGTAAAATGTACCATTACACCCAACTATTCAGACATAGAAATCCTAGAAGGGCAAGGAAGCAGTGGTCTTTGTCACTCTTTCTTTTTTCTTTTTAAAGGCCTATACATATTTATATTTTTATATTGTAAGAACCTAAGAAGAGCCCTGCTGATTAGACCAATCTAGTCCAGCATCCTGTCTCACATGGTGGCCAACCAGTTCCTCTGGATGGCCAACAACAGGGCGTAGAGGCCGAGGCCTTCCCCTGATGTGGCCTCCTGGCTCTGGGATTCAGAGGCTTAGTGCCTCTGAATGTGGAAGTTCCCCTCAGCCACCATGGCTAGTAGCCATTGATAGACCTATCCTCCATGAATCTATCTAATCCCCTTTTAAAGTGGTTTGTTCCTGTGGCCATCACTACATCTCTGGCAGCAGATTCCACATTTTAGTCACTCTCTGTGTAAAGTAGTCTTTCCTTTTGTCCATCCTGAACCTACTGACCAACAGCTTCACTGGATGCCCTCAAGTTCTAGTATTTTGGGTAAGGGAGAGCAATCCCTCTTTGTCAGCTCTCTCCACCCTACACATAATTTTATAAACCTTTATCATGTCCCCCCCTTTAGTTGTTTCTTTTCTAAACTGAAAAGTCCCAGACTCTTCAGCCTTTCCCCACAGGGAAGGTGATCCAACCCCCTAATCATCTTGGACACCTTCCTCTGTATTCTTCTAGCTCTGCAATGTCCTTTTGGAGATATGGTGATGGGAACTGTACATGGTATTCCAAATGAGGCTGCACCATAGATCTATATGGGGGCATTACAATATTGGCTGTTTTATGTCCAATCCTTTTTCTAATCATCCCTAACATAGTGTTTGTCTTTCTCACTGCTGCAGCACACTGGGTTTCAGTGAGCTGTCCACTATGACCCCAAGATATTTTCCCCTCTCAGACTCAGCAAGTTCACACCCCGTTAGCCTACACCTGAAGTTGTGGGTTTTTTTGTCCCAATGTGCATCACCTTACACTTAACAACACTCAACTACATTTGTGACACTGCTACCCACTGACCCAGTTTGTGGAGGTCCTCTTGGAGCTCTTCACAGTCAGCCTTGGTTTTCACCATCTTGAAAAATTTTGTGTCATCTGCAAACTTGGCCACTACACTACTCACCCCCTAGTTCCAGATCACTGGTGAACACATGAAACAGTACTGGCCCCAATACTGATCTTTGTGGGACCCCACTGCTTACTTCCCTCCATTGCGTGACAAAGTATTCAGAGACATAAAGGAGCAAAAAATAAAATTCAAACTTTTTCAAAGGTCACAAAACTAACCTGGAATATGTTGGGGGAGGGGCACGGTATTTAGGATTGCCAGCCCCAGCCCTGCATTGGCAATTTGCGGTAGCTTGTAGGGGGTGGAGCCAGAGGAGGGGGAGTCCTGTGCGCATGATGAAGTCACCCCCAGAAGTGACATCACTACATCACACAATAGTATCTAGGAAATCTCTTGATCTCTATGGTCTTTACCTGGAAGAGATGGTATTGCATCATGTGACATCGTTTCCCTGCTTCTCATAGTTTCCTCTGCTTCTCAGATCACTGAGAGTGGGTCACAGGGGGTAGGGATGGGAGCTTGCCTGGCTGTGACTGTCGTGGACCAGCCTCAGCCTAAGGTACAGCCAGACTCTGACTGGTGAGGACCAGTCTGACTTGCAGCCTGACTAGTCTGAATGGCAACTGGAGCCCAGTGTGAGTAAGGACTCCTCAGAAGTCGAGCCTGAGTCCAGCGCGAAAGATGACTTCAGAGTAGAGGACACTCAAGAATTCCAGTCAGATAATACCGAGCCGGCTGAAGTCAGGGAGCAGGTACCTCCGGAGGCACCCAAGGCTCCCCCAGGTTTCTCTCCCCCCCCATAGAAAGAAGAAGGGCTTAGATCAGAAGGCAATTGCAAGTATGCAGACAGAGTAAAAGATTAATGGCCCGTCGACAGCTACAAGATGAGTCAATACAGGAGTCCTGCTAACTTACCAGCTGCAGATAAGACTAATTAGGGAAAGGCTACATAAAGCTGGGTGTGAGCTGCTGCCAACTTGTGGAAGCAACACATCACCTCACTGTGAATCCTGCGACCACAACTCTTGACTCTGCTCTACTCCTGTGACTCTTGGACCGGCTTGACTCTGCTTTTGGACTCTCTCTGACTGTAACAACTGACCCTGGACTGTTTGGACTATGCCGTGAACATTCCTTTGACCTGCTCCTGCCTGCGTGACCTGGACTCGGAGCCTGCGAGAACAGCTGGGCTACGACAGACTGGTGAGCAACTAGTAACCCTAAGTGTATTGTTCATTAGTGATATTGTGGATGCTAAGCACCCAAAAGTACCCATAATACTTACACAATTATACTCCTCAGTGAGGTCCCTCAGCAACATGACACGTATTAGGTTTTTTGAGAGGATACATTTCCCAACAACAACATTTGGCTCTGAATAATAACCATAAAAGAAAACCCAGGGCTGGACTGAGGCCAGCTGATGCCCTAAGTACAGCCCAACAATGGTGCCCTTCGGCCCTTCTGTTGTGTCACTGACAAGACGTTAAGACTCAGTAAGTGCTGAAGGTGAAATAAGGGATGAAAAATTCAGTTTTCTTCCAGGCCATCCCCCAGGCCAGGCCCCACAATTATATTACATATAAACTTTTAATTTTTAAAAAATTAACACTAAATAGCAGTAAGCAATATAAGCAAAAATCCCTGTGTGGTGCCCCCCTTCCCCTGGTGCCCTCAGCATGTGCTTGTTTTGCTTTATGGCTGATCCAGGGCTGATCAAAGCACTTCCTTGAGCGAAGATGCCAAGTAGATGTTCAGTGAGCAGCCATTACATCAGAGGAGGCTGTGTCCTCTCTCTTCTTTCCTTACAGGAACTCCACACACACGAGGAACTATGGGTAAGCTGTTTTTCACAAGGCCCAGAAGCAGTGCCTTTCTCAAAATATCCACTGTCTGGAGAAAATGTGCAGGGTCTTGCTTGTGAATTTGCATGCAAAAATGCGGTTCTAGAAGCCCCAGGCAGCAGCTATGACAGCAGCAACCCATGGAGATGGATGCTTTATTCATAGTTACACTTCAAGGTGCATCTGGGGCCCCAAAGGCCCTGGGAAAGGCCAGGCTTGGCAATATGGGAAGCCAAGAAGTGGTAGGAGTCTGGTGTTGTCCCCATTACCGCATGACCTTGTATTGCAAACCCAAAATGGAAAATATTTAAATGAGTGAAAGAATTCCAAATATTAGTACTGAACTGAAATAGCTTTCCAATTTCATTCTCTCTTCCCACTTCTGGGGACGGCCCAAAGGGGTCAAATGCTTGTCTCATCAACACCAGTAGGGCTGCCAGTCTCCAGGTGGGACCTGGAGCTCTCCCAGAATTACAACTGATCCCCAGACAACACAGATCTATCCTTTGAAGAAAACGGCAACTTCCAAGGGTGGACTCAGAGGCACCATATCCCTGCTGAGCTCCCTCCCTGGGCTTCACCTCCAAATCTCCAGGGATTTCCCAACTCTAGATGAGAGTGAGTGTGTTCCCTTACACAGACCAGAATGAAAGTGAAATTAATTGCCCTCCCTTGGATTTGGCTTCAGATGTCATCACACAGCCACATCTCATTAAGCCAAACCTGAGTGAGGACAGAAAGCAATTGCTCTCCTGCTTCGTGATGTCATGTGGCCAGTGAGGCTGAGCGAAAGACACATGCAATGAAGGCCATACTTCTCCTTTTTCGGACATCTTGGTGAATAAAAAATTGGAGAGGGCAACGTTCAGCAGAAGCAGAAAGTGCAATCCCCCCCCATTTTCTAAGGGACAGAAAAAGGAGATGGGAGAGCGTCCCTGTAAAACTTGATGCCCTTGTGCCAATCCCCTTTTAGAGCTGAAAGTGTTCAGCTCAGCAGGGTTCTGAACCATGGAAAGCTTATGCTAGAATACATTTGGCAGTCTCTAAGGTGCCAAAGGACTCATTGTTTTTCACTGCAACAGGCTTAACAGAAATTGTTTCTAAATATGTGACACACTCGGTAACGTAATTGGATAAAGCTGATACTTGCTACACTGTGATGAATAAAAGGGAAGGCGCGCTGGACATTTCTTCCACACACCTTAAAATTTAGGCCTTTAAAAACGCAAAAATAAAAATATCAGAAACAGAAGGCTCGGTGCTGCATGCGAGAGAGTCTGGTTCGACACGCATCTTCACATGCATCTAATTATATCTTAGTTCGGTTTATATGTTCATCCAAACAGATGCAAAAACAAAATCAGCATCTTTTCCCACCAAAAGACAGCAGATGTTCTAGTTAAGCCGCTCGCGCGCAGGAGGTGAAAGGTGCAAGCCTTACAAGGAGAGAATGAAGCATTCTAACGGCAATTTAACGAGGAATCGCGTAAACAGCAAATGAAATAATTTGTAAAGTATTTCATTAGCTGTCAAGCTCAAGACGCGAGGCAAAATGAAAACGTGCTGGCTAGTATTTGTGCATGACAGAATAGCTCTTAGAGAACAGAGAGCTCCTTAGGGAGGTACACATTTAATCAGTACTATAATTATTGTGATATCGCCCCCAGAGCCTCAAGCAAAGGGGGACTGGGAACACTTGTGTTTTTGACATTGCTCAAACATATCACAGTTACAGTTCTTAAGTAGAGAGCTATCGTCTTCTGGAACTCTCCGGAACATCAGAACCACTGTCTAATAGACAGCCAAAGAGTGACATTGGAAGTATTAAGCACAACATTCAAGAGATGACTTTGTCATTCATATCAGTACAATAATGCAGTGAACGTGTACAGAAGCTCCCTAAAACCTTTAGCTTGTAAAGCTAAAGGAAAGACGGCTTCTGGGCAGGGCAGCCCTCCAGGGATGAAACCCACCTTATAGTTTTGCTGCCAGGAAAATTGGAGGAAATGGCATTGGCAGCAAATATTCCCAACAGGGACAGTGGGTCACATGTTCTTCAGCCCGATGGCTGACCATTCATGTGACTCACAAGCCATATTTTTATTGGCGAGCTACAGTCCCTGTAATGAAGCTTGTCCATCTTTTTTTTAATCAAAATATCCATAGTCCGTCTTTTCCTTGGGGCTCAGGGTGGCTTGCCCTATCTCTAGGCTAAAGCCAGTATAAACGGAGCTGAATGTCTACTTCCAGCTTAAGATTCCAGGCTTCCAAGAGCCACATCTGCCGCTACTCTTGCATTTGGGCTACGTTTAAGCCAGAAATGTGGTTACTATTCTTTTTTGTTATTATTATTATTCTGGTAGTTGTTTTTATGACTACTGTCTTCTGGAACCATTTTTTATTCTGCAAGCTGCCTTAAGGGCCTCAGAGCAGATTGGCAGGAGTCTATGTTTTTCAAAAACAAATAAATAAGAAGATATAAATGGAAATATTTATTTCCTGCCTCCCCCGCTGGCTCTGATGTGGGCAATGCCTGAAAAAAATTAACTTATTATTATTTTAAAAAAGTGTTTACATGGCGGCAGACATCATTCACGTGTAAAAAAAAAACCCCTCGAAAATTATGAGTGGTGCACCTAAAGCGGTATGTGTACCATTATAACAACAAATTAGAACAGAATCTTCATCATTTCCCTCCACCCGCGTAAGACAACCAAACTTTTCTCTTTGGAAGGCACGCAGATCTAAGATCCTGACAGCACCAGGATTTCCTAAGCGTATTCACCATTGTCCTCTTTCAGGAGTACGCTAGGCATTTCAAACTGGGGATTAAAATTAATTATAGCATTATTAACTCTCTTTGTTCTGGGTGAACCAGAGGGCAAAATAACAAAAATGGTTCTGTTTTGGCTGATGTGGAACTGACCCCCGCTCATCAACTTCTTCCACAGAGGTTAATGTAGTAACAAGATCTGGATTGATGCGTTCAACTGTTCTCCGCATGGCTCTGTGTCCCATAAACCAAGGATGAGCCCACAGATCTGGATTAGAGCCCTCAATGAGGGCTGTTGAGTAGCCACAAGGTCTATGTTCATTTGTGCACTCAAGGCAGCATCCTGCAAAGCAGAAAAATGAATGGCTATAATAACACTGAGTAAGTCCCCGTCATGGAAGCATTTGCTTCATTTCCCTTGTGCTGAAGCTTGCTCCTTGATAGAGAAGCCACTGTGGGCGTTAACCCTGAAATATTCCTGAGGTTCGCTAGAAAGTCAGTAATCTTGACTTTGCAGAATAGTCTATGGCCCCTGTGATAGGCCTTGCTTGGCAGAAGAGAAAAAACATTTGGGGAAAAGGTACCCACAGGATTGTAGGGGCAAGGGGAGAAGAGAAATTGAAGATTAGAATCATTGGCTGCAGTGCATATGGTCTGTAGAGGATATATAGCCTTCAGCAGATTGAGAAAATGGCTTTCCCCAGACAGATGAAGAGAGTGGACCAGTGTTTCTTGGAATAATGTGCTTTGACAATATTTTTCAACATGAAAGACAGGTTTGGATTCATAAAAAAGGAGATAAATGCTGGTTTGTCCTAGAAAAGTCATGGAGTTTGCAAAAATCCATCATGGGCTGCAGAGGTTGAACTGCGAGTGAAATTTACAATGCTTTTGCATGCCACTGTGTAACTTCAAGTGAAGTCAAAGATTCAAGAACATGAGCTTACCAGACATGTTTACCTCCTGACTGTGAATATTCGTGCTTCACTGCGAAGCACCTCTTATTTTAAACAGAAAAATGTGTATTCTTTCCTCTGTTCTGCCTTGCTGGACTTCATATGAGGAAGGAGGCAAAACTTAACCACGGCTCCCAAAGAACTACATGCTGCACTGCAGAGGACAAACTGACCTAGTTAACCGGTTAATTTAATGATACCAACAAGAGTTGGTGGTGGTGGTGATGGGAAGTGCTGTCAGGTCACTTTTAGCTGAATGTTGACCCCATGGTTTGCCATTGCCTGCCTCTGCAGTGCAACCTTGGTATTCCTTGGAGGTCTCCCATCCAAATACGGACCCTGCTTATCTTCCAAGATCTGATGAGACTGGGCTTGCCCAAGCTCTCCAGGTCTGGGCTACCCACAATAGTTGGCATGTGTGTATTTGAACCAGCAGCACAAAGGAGCCACTACATGAATACACGAAATCTCCCAAGTGGCACAGGCAGGGGTAACTTATGCTATTTCTTCTACTTGGTGGGGCAGCAGGCTCAGAATTCCCCCCGGATCTCTCTGAACGGCATGCTGCAGAAACAGCAGGAGCTGCAGGAGCAGCATCTGTAGCCGTATGTGGAGGAGCATGACAAACAAAAGCTCTGTCTTTGCAGGACTGGCAGTAGGGTTAAATCTCTTTGGGGTCATAACTTATGGTTTTCAAAACCAAAAAGAAGAGCAGGATAGAGCCCTTTGGGGGAAGGAAGACGGACCTGCCTTCACCAGAGTGCATGTGGGTAACTTGCTGGAGGAATCAGATACGAGCGTCGCTTTATGCGATTTCAGCAGGGAAGGCAGGAGGGATGAAAGATCTTTCTACTCCTCTCTGGATATCCTATCGTAAAAGCAGGCCTTCTGATCATAAGGGTAACGGGGGCAAAGGGGAAGTAGGATGAAAAACTCTACTCGAGAACAGAGAGCATGTTTTCCCTGTGCTTGAAGCAGATCCATGGAATGCTGGCCTGGGTCCAGAGATGTGCAAGCGGAAACATAAACGGATTTAGCGTGGTTCTGCTTGAGTGAGATCTTGTGCAACATCTAGGCTTTCCTCTTATATTACAGTGCTCAGAAATTGGTTGCATGAGATCTTGGGCTAGCAGAAACGCAAATGGGGATATAATAAGTTTAACTTAGCAGAAGTGGTCAGTGTGGTCTTTTTCTTGCACTTCCACTTCCTCAAGAGATCTAGGACAAGCGGAAGCCTGACACCGGATCCAGCCCACTCAATGGAAGTGCAGAAGGCATGGGGTAAGAGGTCGGGAGGGGTCTCTTCTCCTTTGCTCGGCCCCTGAGAAAATACCTTCAGGTAAATAACTGGAGATGAATCTTCCAGAGGGGACTGGGGGACGGCCATCTTATTACCCTTAAAGTGCCTTCTAGATTTTGTTGAAAGGCAAGACACCATGCAACATCACTGCAAGACTAACAACATTATCTTCCCTGGGCAAGTGATTTGCTGGCCCAGATGGGTAATAAGCAACTGTGTGCTGCTGATTTATATGATCCAGGTGAATGCCGCAATGTCATGCAGAGACAACCTGCGCATACTTCTGTGCGTGGATTGAAAGAGCCTTTTGTAGACAGTGACGGCCACTTCGAGAATGTAGGCAGGTAAGTGTTCTTTGGTCACACAGTTTGGAAATACCTCTCTTGAGACATGCACCACAACATATGGTGAGCGGGCTTCAAAGTGGACACGTTTCTCTAGGTTCCCCATGCCCAGGGAGCCCAGAGGTAGTAACCCACAGTAAAAACCTAGTGAATGGACTTAATTAGCAGGGTCTCTGGCTTTAAAACAGCAATGTATATCTTCCCCCCCTTTGCCAAAGTACAGTATTTACTCCAAAGCAAGACTATTTTCTTTTGCTAGACTGAAAAAAGAGGGGCCATCTTACAGTTGCATACAGGTTACAGTTCTGTCCAGTAATCCGCCCCCCTGGTATATAGCTTTTTAAAGGGGAGGTGGTCTTGTGTTCAGGGTTGCCTTCCTTTCTAGTAAATATGGTACCTGGCAGCTGAAACTGTCAAACAGGGAAAGCATCTTATTCTGGGGTGGAGACCAGTGTTCCCTCTAAGCTGAGTTAGTGTGAACTAGCTCACAGTTTTTTAGCTTCCAGCTCACACATTTTTGTCTTAGCTCAGGAAAGATGGCTCCAGAGCAAACTAATTTATGCAGCAGCCAAATCACTCGCTCACAATTTTAATGCCAGTAGCTCACAAAGTAGGATTTTTGCTCACAAGACTACAGAGCTCAGAGGGAGCATTGGTGGAGAGCCCTCTTTCAGTCCTTTGATAAGGAGCTCTGGCACTTAGCTATGTGCCAGACCTGTACCACTTCAGCCTGCAGGGAGGAGAACAGGCCTTCCATTCAAACAAACAAGCCGTTTCCAGCCCTCTTGCTCCAAGAACACAACCCGAGTAATACATTTTATTAGGCCCAACCCAATGACACATGGTAGTGTGAGAGCTTTCAAGTTTTATAGATGCTACAAAATAAAAAAAGAGAATTTTTTTCTGCGGAGACATCTCTGGCATATACTGACATGACAAGGTCTTAAAAGCATGGCCCGAAAAATCTGCCCCCTCCTTTTTAGTTTGTAACATCTGGCCTGATGGAGAGTTCTGGCTAACTGGAAAGTTTGCACACTGATATGTCTCGTTGGGTTGTTGGTGGAAAGTTGTTATGTATTGAGCCTAAGCCATTCCTCAAGCTGTTCTAGGAATGAGTTGAGCTTGCCACTTTAGAACAATAGCTCGCCAGGATCCTGGAACAAACCAATAGATAAGTGTTGTAATGTAAACAGCCTATCGCTGGGAGTGGGTGTGTGTTGGATGTGGTGTGTGCATGCTTTATAAGCAGGGCTCAAGCCCTGCTAGTTTGTCCTTGTAGTTTGCTGAAATCACTGAATAAACTAGAGCTGATGACTACAATGCGCCCAGAACCCAGTATTTAACAAAAGTGCTGTCAAGTCGCAGCCAGTTCAAGGCGACCCCCTCATGGAGTTTTCAAGGCAAGAGAGGAGCAGAGGTGGTTGGCCCATTGCCTGCCTCGGTGCAGCAGCCCTGGACTTCCTTGTGGTCTCCTGTCCAAACACTAACCAGGGCCAGCCCTGCTTAGCGCCCAGGATCTGACGATGGTAGGCTAGCCTGCGCCATCCAGGTCAGGGTGGTTGGCTCTAAGAAAAGGAATTATGTGGGTTGGATTCTTCCATGCTAGCCCATTCTTTGCACATGGATACCCAGCCTGTTGGGGTGTCAGGAAAGAGGCTAGGCTAGAGGTTCTCCCCTTATACCTAATGTCCTATGTGCCAAGGCACAGGCAGTCACCTAAATTCGTAGCCAAAGCAAAGAAAAAGAAAAATTGCAGATGCCATCCTGAATACATGGAAATGTAACGAACAAACAAAATACACGCTGGTTTTCAAAATGCTGGGAGTACCGTAGTCTAGGAGATGTCTGACTGCCTGGTCTACCACATCACCCTCCCCCCAATATATAACCGGCCACCTTTGGATATCAGGGGTTCACTCAGCATCTCACTGGCAACTTGGGGGAGCAGCAGCCCCCCAACAGAGTGCCGGAGGAAGCAGAGTCACCGTGCCGGCGAGAGCAGAGATCTCTTGTGCCTGCATCCCAAACCGAGCCGTAGTCAGCTTAATGAGATGGCTAATTGATGAGCACCACTTCCTTCTCTTGTCCATTAAGGAAAGTAGACCACGTGGCCATCTACGCTCGCCAAAGACAAGAAAAACACATTAATTTGGAGAGTTGTGCGGGAGCTGTTAATAAATCTGACACCGTCTGGCAGATTTTCTTCCTTTCCTCCAGCTTGACGGGCACAGCAGATCGCAAGTTAGAGAGGATCTATTTTCTACTCCAAAATTGCTACTTCGGTGTTTTGTTTTGTTTTTTAACACCGGAAGCATCAAAATACAGCAGCGATACATTTTATTTCACTTTCTGAGGCCTACTTGGTGGATATTTGCTAGAGTGAGCAAGCACCTCACTCATAAACCTGCACTGTGCTGTATTTATGAATTATATTACACAAAATAAACACTCTGTCTTGCCTGTTTCGAGAGAGTTGGTATTCCTTTCAGATACACTCTTCATTGTCAAGCCAATATTTTTTTTCCACCTTCTCCCTCCAACTGAAATTTCTACAGGCTCAACCAAGATATTTCTAATAATTTTTCACTACTCATGTGCGTGGGTACCCGCCCGTCTTTGCCTCCGGGATGGGAAGAGGCAAAAGGCTGGGAGAAAAGCTGCTTTAAGTGCTCTGAAAATGATCTTCCTGCAACTTGGCATTATATATCCTATTAAATGTTATATTTCATCAGCACACTGGAAAAATGTCATCCCCCCACCCCCGGGCAATGATGAAGGCCAGCCTTTAAATTTATGGTTTCATTTTAGAAATGGACTATAAAGAGAGCCTTCCTCTCCTGCCGATCAAAGCAAGCCCAACGCGAGCAAGTCAGGGGGCCTGTTCTCGGAAACCACACCCTCGCACTGGTGGCTGGGCCCCTGGGCACAGTGGACATGAGAGGCTCTGGCCTGACAAGGATATTCCGATGGATGAAGGTTTTTCTCCTCAGGACTGTATTCGGCTTCTGTCAGGGAGAAGCGTATACAAGAGTTCCATCGTTTATACATATTATAACCAGGGTGAAAACAGCTTTCAGGTAAATCTCCTTGGGCCTCTCACTTTTAAATTTTTCCTCGTCTCCTACACCTGACGACTTGGGCTCTCGCCCCTCTAGCACTCCCCTGCTTTACTGCCCCCCTTCCCTTAGACCAGGGGTCCTTTGGGATTCTGACGTAACATGGTGGTGGCGCAGCTACAAACTGGCTGCCGAAAAAAGGGGGCTTCCACAGGAGGCGGAGCTAGGGTTGCCAACCTCTGGGTGGAGTTCTTCCGGAATCACAGCTGATCCCCCCAGGCCACAGAAACTGGTTCCTCTGAAAGAAATGTCAGACCTGGAAGGTAGCATCTATGGAATCACATATCCATTCCGTTCGTTCCCCGCTGCAAGTTCGGCCCTCCCCGAGCAACCCCCACCCCCAAATCTCCAGGAATTTCCCAAGCTGACCTGAGGTGGAGCCAGCCACAAAATGGCTGCCACGGCTCACCTTCAGGCACATAGTGAAGGTCCTTGTGCTGCTGTGGCAGCTGCTGCCAAAATGATGTTTTTAAAAATCTGCAATCAAATCTCCCATGGCCAATTAGACGGTTGCTGGGCAAAAGCCACACTTGGCCCCGCCCACTTCCTAAAGGCACCTGGGGAGCACCAGGAAAGGTGTCAGTTGGTGCCATGGCACCCGCAGGCACCAGCCACACTGGGGGCCCTTTGCCTTAGACACCTGCCTCTAATTCCGTGACACCTGCCTCTAATAGCCCCTTGCACTGCTTCCTCAGCAACTGGATCTCCTGCTAATGTACCACCGTTTTCTGTAAAGGGCAGACATGAAGGAAGCTCAGCTGGGCTCCAGGGGCCTGCATCCACTGCATATTAAGAGATGCGCATGTGACTGCCACACTTTGCTTGTCTTATCAGGTGCCAAAACTTTGTGACAGGGGCGTAACAGCATGAACTGGATCTAAGTGCCTTTTGATGCTAAAAAACATGTTTAGCCCAGTTGCATTTTGGTACATAGAAACAAGATGAATATGCATACCAACAAAGCAATAAATTGCGACAGGCAGTATCTCTCAGCGTCAGAATGCCCTTTCTGTCTTCCAGCCACTGTCGTGCTTCCGCTTAGGTAATACTGCTCAGGTTACACATCACATTCACAGTTCCGGGACGGTAACATTTCAGGAGCATAATGTGCACTTTGCATGCTCAAGTAAAACTTTCAGCTGCTATGAAAACCCTGGTGGTGCAGTGGTTCAGAATAAGATCTGGGAGATCCAGATTTGAATTTCCATTCTGCCACGGAAGCTTGCTGGGGGCCATAGGCCAGTCACACACTCTCAGCCTAACCTACCTCACAGGGGTATTGTGAGGATAAAATGCAAGAGAGGAGAACACTGTAAACTGCTTTTGGTCCCCAGTGGGGAGAAAGGCAAGGATATAAATGAAACAAAGGTAAAGGTTTCCCTTGCTCGAAAGCCAGTCAAATCCGACTCTAGGGGTGTTGCACATCTTCATTTCCAAGCCGAAGAGCCAGCGTTGTCCGAAGACTTTTCCGAGGTTATGTGGCCAGCATGACTAAATGCTGAGGTGCACGGAATGCTGTTACCTTCCCACCAAAGTGGTACCTATTTATTGACTTGCAATTTCTTGCAATATATGAGGCAGCTCGCTATTTGGATGCCTTCCCCAATGGCCTGAGCTGGGTAGCAGAGGCTAGCCTAATCTTATCAGATCTCAGAAGCTAAGCAGGGTCGGCCCTGGCTAGTACTTGCATGGGAGACTGCCAAGGGAGCCCAAGGTTGCTACACAGAGGCAGGTTAGTGGCCAACCACCTCCGAATGTTCCTTGCCTTGAATACCATACGGGGGTCATCACAAGTCTGCTATGACTTGACAGCCCTTTCCACCATCTTCGAGGCCACAAGCACAAATGCAACTAGCTCATCTGCAAAAGGGGGGAGGCCCCCCACAGCACGCAAAAGACTGAAACAGGATGAGAATCTCTTAACATACCATTCCCTTTCCTCTCCCCGATAAACCCTTACTATCCTTTCCAAGCACATGCGTTCAAAAAAAGCGATGTTGTCAGAGACTCATGCTAGGGGGAATGAAATAATCTTTACAGTCTCACCAAGGAAAGGCTTCTCTGCTTGGCTTAGGAATTTAGGGAGAAGGCTGGCATCTGCATTCCACCGTTGCTAGGCAAGCCCAGTGCCCCAGGCAGCAAAGGACTGCCACCGTGGTCATTAATGTGTTCATACAGGAGCAGGCAAGAATCTAGACAGAATTCCCTTTTACTCCCGTCACCGTCACGACCCCTCCTCCCCACTCAGCCAGGGAGCAGAAGTGGTTGTGACACAAAGAGCCGGTGGGTCTTATTCTTCATTATAACACAGTTAGAAAGGTAGCCTCGGGGACACGCTGGTTGAAGGTGAATGGCAATGCTAACAGGTAATCATACTGCCGAAGGAACTCTTGCTCCCTGGCAGCAGTCAAAAGAAACTACGTTCAGTCTCCCTTTGTCCATCGCCGGAGGGGATGTCAGCCCTGAATTTAAATACTGAAAACCACACCGAGCTAAGCGCAAAGGACCACATTTAGATAAAATTACAGCCTACTTAATTAAAGGGGAGCGATCCTGACCAATGCCCTAGAAAGGCCTTCTTTGCCCCTCTGGAACTCTGCTTTTTCTCGTTACTTGACTTTTTCCTTCCCGTGCTGCCTAAGCAAATCTTAGTTCCAAAACAGACAGGGTAGGGACAGCACTGTTTGCTTATCCAAACTTCTGCCCCATTCGTGTATACATGGGATGGGGGAATGGTCTGCTTTTTACACTAGAGGTAGGCTCAGGTAAGGGGAGCTGAACCTCACCTGCTGCTTCAGGTATGGCTTATGGAACCACAATGCTCAATGCAATATGACATATTTTATTTATTTACAGCCCTCCCTGCTGAAACAGGCTCATATGAAAAGAAAGGGGGGTGGGTGGGTCAACAATGGTAAAGGCGACAGCAGAAGACCTGTGAAAGTCGATGGCTGGGTGACCTGGAACACTGATAGGTGGGCAGGGCCAGCTCGCCCACTAGGCGAGCTAGGCACTCGCATAGGGCGCCGGCCCTGCAGGGGCGCCAAAATGCCCCCCACCCTGTGAAAAGCCCCCCGGGCCACCCAACGCCGGCAGCCCTGGCTTTCCTGGGTGCTGCGCGGCTGCGAGGCACCCGGGAGAGCCGCGCCGCTGCCCCTGGGAGGGAAGGGGGGCGTTCTAAGCCTGCCCCTTCCCCGGCTCTCCCAGGCCTCTCGCAGCTGCGAGGCACCCGGGAGAGCTGTGCCGCTGCTACTGTGAGGGAAGGGGCAGGCTTCTAAGCCCACCCCTTCCTCGGCTCTCCTGGGTGCTGGGCCATCTCCAGGCCCCACCGGGAGGTTGGCATCCCCGGTGGGGTGGGCACCCCAGGCTGTTGGTGGGAAGAGTTTTTGATCTGGAAGGGAGGTGTGTGGAGCGAACATGCAGCCTGAACTTCTACAAAACACTGTAAACCCCTGAATTAGGAACCTAAGAATGAATTTGGATACTCTAAAGCAACACTGGGAGAAGATTCTTTTTTGTTCTTGCATTTGGATCCATACATTCCTTTCTGCCCTGACCTGAATGGGCCAGGCTTGTCCGATCTCATCAGGTCTCAGAAACTAGGCAGGGTTGGCCTTGGTGAGTACTGGAATGGGAGACCACCAAGGAAGCCCAGGGCCATTATGCAGAGGCAGGCCATGGCAAACCACCTCCATTTGTCCCTTGCCTTGACATCTCTATGGGGTCGCCATAAGTCGGCTGCAACTTGATGGCACTTTTCACACTACCACATTTCTATAAGGCGATGCCGTGTGTGTTTCGTATCCCTGTGGAGGGAGATGCATAGGCTCCACTGAGATGCTTCTCAATGAGAGCATCTACTTCTTTGCTCCCCAAACTATTTAAAATATCCAAACCTGCTCTGAGGTGACCTAGTGCCAGTGCATGAAAATGGAGTCATTTGCGTTAAGCTTTTGAAGAACTTGCTGCCAACTTTTGGATGACAACAGAATGCTCCTGGTACTTTGCAGACAAGCAAAGCCTTTCCGAACTAACGTAGCTCTGTGCAGGTTTGATAGCAATTTTATCTTGGACACTGGCACAGAGAAGACACACAACGCATATATCGATTCGTTGAAGAAGAACTCTGTATCCACTCTTCACTGTTTTCCCTTGAAGACCTTCTGAGATTTTGGGACTGTGGCTCAATGGTCAAGCACCTGCTTGGCATTCAGAAGGTCCCAGGTTCAATCCCCGGCACCTCGACTTAAAAAGATCAGGTAGTAGGTAGTGCGAGAGACCTCCATCTGAGACTCTGGAAAGCTGCTGCCAGTCTGAGTAGACAATACTGACTTTGATGGACCAATGATCTGGTTCAATTTAAAGCAGCTTCACACGTTCACGTGTCATAAATGTGTCTTAATTATGACACAATTTTTCCGTGGAAAGTTTACATGATATTAATTAAATTGCAATAATTTTTTCCCTGATAAAACTGAAGACAAGGATGCAGGCTAAGACAGTTAGATTCTTCCTCAAAGATATACCTGATGTTTCATTGTCATTGAGTTCAGTTCCAATTAAGATACTTTACTATCCACACTGAACTATGACAGCATATTACTGCTGAAGGTAAGAAGTAATTCTGATGAGCAAATACCAAGTAATCTATCTGCACTTTACACAATAAAAGAGCAGAAATCTGGTTAAAATAATATTTAAACGCTTCCCTCTAAGGAGACGTGTCCAACACAGAGTGGATTCTTGCATTTCTTGGCAGAGGAGTACCCGTTCTTCCATTTCCGAAAAGCTCTGTGTATCAGGATGTTACTGATGCTTTTGCAAAAAAGGTTTGACAACAATAGAGAGTCCCCCGCCCGCTAAACGAGAAGTGACAACTCCATTTGAAAGCTGTCCCTGGATGTGTTTTATGTGCAGAAATTATCTGTGACAGTTCAAATCAAAACAGAGCTTTCATTTCACATGGGAGGTAAATGGACGGTAGAGGAGGGTGCTTTAAACGCTTCGGTCTAGTGCAATTAATGTTGCAGGAAATTTCTTTTGGGGAGCCTGATCTCTCCTAGCTCTAAACTTTGATGGAAAGAATAAAAAAACAACTCGTTCTCAGAACTGAACTTTGAAAGATCAAGCTAGAAGGTACTATAATTATATGAAAAAGCCAACGACGCAACCAACAACACAATAGCATAAACTTTAGCAACTGTGCTAAAGAAGTGGAACAATAAAAGCCGGAAAAAAGCACTTCTATTATTCTCTTAAGAATTACTTCTCAGACTCATTCCTCCCCGCTATTTTTTGAGTGCGTATGTATGTGCACTTCTAGGAGTGTTAGTGGATTTTGCAAAAGCGATCTCCCACCAAACAGAACACAACACTATTTTTGCCAAGCACTGTGTACCCTTTTCACGCCAGAGGGGAGGGGGAAGCCGACGCTCAGTGGCTGAAGTCGTTTGTTTTATGCAGAAGGTCTCAGACTGAGGGCCGAACCAGATGCGAGGGGGGCCTCATGCCCACCGTGCCACCACCATTTCACAGTGATTTAAAAATGCCGTCAGAGACCAATCCCGAAACAGGCCTGCACAGTGTGGTGCTCTTGTTTCTTTTGGGCTCTTTTGAGTGCCAGAACAACTGTGTGCGGGGTGGGGGTGCCGTTTCGGTGCTTGATAAGGGCGGGGGAGAGATAAGAGGACCTTGGCCTGCAGTGCTGCGGGACTGGTCAGGATTGGGTCCCTGTGGCATTTTAAAACCACTTTAAAGCGGTGGCAGCTGAGGGGATGTCATGTCTGGCTTGGCCTTGGATCCCCGGCATCTCTAGTCAAAAAGACCTCAGGCATCAGGACACCTGCTGGAAAACTTGGGGAGCCGCTGCCCATCAGAGTGGATGGACCAAAGTTTTCATTGCACTGACTGCAGCTCTGTACAGTCAGCCTTGTATTTATTTATTTATTTATTTAATTTATATCCCTCCCTCCCCGCCGAAGCAGGCTCAGGGCGGCTTACATAATATTATAACAAGATAAAACTGTTAAATTATTAAAATTGCAATAAAATAGGTCTAAGACAATACATAAAGTCCTAGCGCAATATAACGATGGCGGGCATCCAACACTCAGCTAGCAATGTGGTCTGGGTCGTATTGGCGGAGCACAGGCTATTCAGTTGGCATAATATTGACGCTAATGTTGAAGTAATATTGTTAATACTAGGGCCAGGGCCTGAGGAAGATGGGTGTGGCTCCCTAGTCGAAGGCCTGGCGGAAGAGCTCCGTTTTACAGGCCCTGCATTACTGCAAAAGGTCCTGCAGGGCCCTGATGTCTTCTGGGAGCTCATTCCACCGGTCTGTATAATTCTAACCAAACTGGCAGAATATAGTGCACAAATGTCTAAATAGCAAATGCCTGCATGGCCTGCTCTTTCTTAC
Organism: Gekko gecko; assembly: GCA_029375565.1. Classification (NCBI taxonomy): domain Eukaryota; kingdom Metazoa; phylum Chordata; class Lepidosauria; order Squamata; family Gekkonidae; genus Gekko; species Gekko gecko. Next base: position 24,452,032 of record JAPDNY010000003.1, read on the forward strand.
TGTTCTCCCAGTTAACAAATGGCCACCTCTGTCATATTTCAGTCCAAAAAAACTGAGCCGTCCGATATTTCAAACGGTTACCCCATGTGACGAGGTACTTTTTACTTTCGACGCACTCTTAAAAGATTTCTCTCTTCCTCTGACCATCACATTTGCTTTACATCACACGAAAGGCTAATGTGCCGAGTATACGGAGTGCCATCCCACATAACTTTCTGAGGGGGGCCGATGGGGGCATCAATAACCATTTGCTTTGTAGTTGTAAAGGGCTGCATAAATATTAAATGTTATCAGCCGAGTGATAAATCCGCATCTTGGGCCATCTCTGAGACATGCCAATGAAGCCTCACAGCGTTACTTCCTGTTGTATCTTGCTTAAGTAAAAGCCCTCTGAAAGCAATCGGCCGTTACATTTGCTGCAAACAAACCCAGACTTATGCACCTGTCAAACCAAATGCCTTTATTTAAAGTGCAGCAGAATGGTGAGGCTGGGCGGCAGCTACAGTGCTGGACGAGGAGGTGGGAGGTCCAAGTTCAAGTCCCTGCTCGGCCGTGGAAACCTGTTGGGTGACTCTGGGCCAGTCACACGCTGTCAACCTAACATGCCTCACAGGGCTGTTGTGAGGAGAACATGGAGGACAGGCCAACAATGTAGGGCTCTTTGGGTCCCCCCCTTGGGTAGAAAGGGAGGGAATAGAGGAAGAAAATAGATCAATACCTTCCTGTACCTCCAATTTGGTGCTGCAGAGGACATCAAGAACATAAATGTCAACTCTTCTGGATCAGATCCAAAGATCCATCCAGTCCAGCATCATGTTTCCACCAGTGGCCAGTCATGAGCACCAACCCCTCTCTTGTCAACTATCCTTAGGATCAATGTTCCCTCTAAGCTTCTACTTTGTGAGCTACTGGCACTGAAGTTGTGAGCGAGCGATTTGGCTACTGCATAAATTAGTTTGCTCTGGAGCCATTCTTCCTGAGCTAAGACAAAAAATGTGTGAGCCGGGGGCTAAAAACTCGGCTCAGAGGAAACACTGCTTTGGACCTGGCATTCAAAGGAATGCTGCCTCCAAACCCAGAAATTCTATTTAGCGCCTATTATGGTAGACTTATAATCCTACTAAGGAGTACAATCCTTTTTTTAAAAAAAATGAGCATTGATGTTGCTCTTCAGAGTGTGATACGTTACTAAAGTGACCCTCACAGCATAATTGTAAGGCCAGTCAGTATCTCCCCAAAATACCAGGGGCTGGAGAGCTGAGAGACAGCAAGGATGCATGGTTTTTCCCAGAGACCCCTAGTCAGCTCATGGCAGAGGCAAGACTTCCTAGCTCACGTTCTTAGCTAGGTTGCTACAGCACAGTTCTCTGAGCTAGCAGCCATCCCGATGTCAGTACATCTTCCAAAAAGCAAATTATGGGTCATGTGAATTCTCATCTCCGCTTTTCTATTCTGAACCTGCCACCCAGCTTCTTGCATTATGGGTGAAAGTAAGTTTTACTTGGTAGCTCCCTGTATTTTTATAGACTTTTACAGTGTCTCCCCTCTCCTCTATTCACATAGTGCTCTTACTGCCAGAAGACAATTTCAGGTGCAATAACTTTTGGTAATTTCCCCCCAAACATCTAGATTTTCAAGCTGGAGGTAACCAGTGCAACAATGATTTTTTTTCTAAGGATGGTATTCAATAAAGTGAATTGGTTTGTCAGACCAACGAGCTATCGTTGAATATCCTTGTTCCACCATGAAGCCCCCTGGGTGACATTGGGCCAGACAGACTCTCTCAGACTAACCTACTTCAAGGGGTTTTTTGCATGAATGTTTTACAGGAATGTATTTTACCCAAGGGGCCACGGTGGCTCAGAGGTTAAGACGCTGAGCTGCAGATTGAAAGGTCCGTAGTTTGGCAGTTCGAGACCCTAGTGCCATGTGACGGAGTGAGCTCCCATCTCTGGCCCCAGCTCCTGCCAACCTAGCAGTTCAGAAGCAAGAAATTGCAAGCAGATAAATAGGTACTGCTTTGGTGGGAAGGTAACAGCGTTCCATGCACCTCAGCATCTAGTCATGCCGGCCACATGACGACAGAAAAGTCTTCGGACAGCGCTGGCTTTTCGGCTTGGAAACAGAGATGAACACCACCCCCTAGAGTCAGATTTGACTGGCTTTCGAGCAAGGGAAACCTTTACTTTATGTTATTTTACCCAAAGTACACACTAACAGGATCCCAGCAGCTTAGGGATGTAGAAGTGATTAATCCTTATACATGAAGCTGCCTTATACGGAATCAGACCATCAGTCCATCAATGACAGTACTTTCTACTCAGACTGGCAGCAGCTCTCCAAGGTCTCAGGCAGAGAGGTCTTTCGCATCACCTACTGCCCGGTCTTTTTAAATGGAGGTGCTGGGGATTGAACCTGAGACCTTCTGCATGCCAAGCAGATGCTCTACCACTGAGCCACACTCCATCCCCTTCCCCCACCTGACGCTTTCTTATTCCAAATTGCTCCCCACCTGGATAAGGCATTCAACATACGTTTCCCTGAAAACAGCTTTTCTTTAGTTAAAAAAGTCATCAGGCTACCATATTAATGGGCAGGACTGGGCACAAGCTTCATGGAGGAAAGGCAGGACAAACATTTAATAAGTAATTCATAAGATCAGCAGCTCACCATTGTTTCAGTTCCTGACGCCGAATCTGCCTGCTATCCCCACTGACGGCAGACACGGTCATCTGCCGTGAACTGGCCATCACAACCCCCTGCCTGGCCGGCTTCCACAGGGAGCCGGCTTTGCAGCCACGGAGTCTCCAGCAGCTCTTCTGACCCACCTGGACCACCTCTTCTTGAAACACCTCCCCAAGACGAAGCCCTTCTGGAGCTCCAGTTTTACACACAGGGACAGCCATTCATCTCACGGGTTTGTAAATTACAAAAGGCTCACAGTGTGGTATAACCAAAAATTATGTAATGCAAACTACCAGTGGATTGCAACTGTAAATTGTATTAGTATCCATAATGAGTGTGTATACATAAATAAATTCAACAAAAAAACCCAAGAACCATATTTACATATATGCTCATTATTGATACTAATAATACAGAGAAGAAGAAAAAGAGAAGGAGGAGGAGGAGGAGTGGCTTACAAACTTCTTTCCCTTCTCCTCCTCACAACAGACACCCTGTGAGGTAGGTGGGGCTGAGAGAGCTCTGAGAGAACAGCTCCTGAAAGAACGGCTCTGAGAGAACTTGTGACTGACCCAAGGTCATCCAGCGGCTGCAAATGGAGGAGTGGGGAATCAAACCCGGTTCTCCCAGATTAGAGTCTGCACACTTAACCACTACACCAAACTGGCTTACAACTGCAGTCCACTCATAGTGCACATTACATCATTTTTGGCTATATACCTCACAGGGCCAACCAGTGTCCAGTTCTGTGGCATTTCCATGGGACTGAAGGAGAAGAAGGGTGAACACTCTCTGGCAGAGGGGGACCAGATGCAATGGTTAGGGGGTAGGGAAATATGCCCAAGACAGCAATTTAAAGTGAGTATAACCAGAAATAGCTCAGTACTTTCATTGAATTAGAGAAAAATACAGCTTAGTAGTGGCAGACATTCCTTGAGAATGAGATTTTTCTGACTTTCAAGCTCTACGGGCAGCGCATATCGCCAAAGGTGGAAGCGGCTTTTCAAAACCTGGCAGCGCGGAGGTCAGAGTGCCAGCGCTGATGGAGACAGTGGCATTTACAGGGAAAGGAGGAAAAGATCAGTCCCCTTCTTAGATGCTCTACCCCCGCCCCGCACACATAAGAGCAAGCAGCTGCATAAACACGGCTATTTTCTATACAGGCGCAAAACAGCCGTCCTGTTCCCTTACAAATCAGGAGCAGCTGAAAATATCAAAGGGAGGAAAACAAGACTTTCTTCAGGTGAGGGATTTGCACCGGGGGGGGGGGGCTACTTCCCTATAATTTGTGCACTTAACAATCAATAACAATTAGGGACAGGCTTGCGGCTGATTTAATGCTGCTCCCCAAAGTCCTCATCCCCCCCCCATCCCCCCTCACCCCTACCCTCTCCATCACACTGCAGAAGTAGCTCCTGATTTGTAAAGCAAGGACTTTGCCTTGCGACAGTCCTCCTCTATCATTACCTGTGAATGGATCAGAAGCACTTCAGGTCCCCTAGTTAGCAGAACACTTACGGCACAGGAGTGCTCAATTAAAGCAGCCCTTTCAGGCAATTATTGAGCATTACAGCCGCTCAGAAACGGAAAATAGCACTCCCCTTTACTCCGAAAGAGTGGATTTTTTACCCTTTCCATCGGGGCTATATTTTGTGTGTGCGTGTGCATTTGTGTGGGGGGAGGTGTTTTTAAAGTTGTGTGTGCTGCTGCGAACTTACATGGGTTGCAGCCACTTTCAAGGGGAAGGGGGATGTCAACAGGGGCAGCACATGATGTGCACACAGAAGGTTCCAGGTTCCACCCCCAGCACCTCCGGTTACAAAAGGAAATCATGCAGCAGTTCCGGCAATGACCTTTGCCAGAAGTCCTGGAGAGCTGCTGCCAGTCGAAGCGGACAATACTGACTAGGCTCCACAGGAAGCAGCTGCATTTGTTCCAAAACATCCTTCTCAAACTCAAAAACTGTTTATTTACAACATTTTCAGTTTACATCCCTAAACAACCTAGACACGCAGGCTGCCCCCCCCTCCTCCTTGCAATAAATTAAATTTGTCCCCTTTGACACACTTTTCATCATTGTGTAAGGCCCGTACGTACTGAGGAGGTAAACTCACATCTCGGGCTGAATGTGCTTAAAAGCCCAAAGGCAGAAGTGTTTAGAGCTGATAAATTCAGAAGCCGGCACTTGCTATGTTTTCCGTGATTACCGAGTTGACAGACAACACCCCCAAGTTACGGTTACACTGGAAATTATAATTTATCATCATTTAAAATTTAAATGAATGAGGAGAACTGAGCACAACAATGGGCTGTCAAAAGGGTTGATTATTCAGATTATTTTGTTAAAGGAGGTATAAATATCGGCACCTCCACTGCCCTTTGCTGTATTGTTACTGTGCTCTCGGTTCTCGCACCTTCCTGGCAAGATATCAAGGCTCTTATTCCCTCAGAGCTGAATTGAGAGGGAGGAAGAAACTCTGTGACAATACTATGTGACGGCTGTACAATGGAGGATGAAGAGACTTTTGGCCTCGGAGGGGGCAGGGAGAATGGCAACAGGAAAATGGACCAGATGTGAAAAGAAGGAAAAGGGACTGAACTCTGTCCTCAGCATTCAATGCTCTGCAGGCAGGCGAGATTGTTCTATTGCTGGAGTTTGTTCTGTGGAGGATCGCTCTATAGCCGGCCTGACCACACAACCTTTTTTCCCCTTTTTCTAAAAATGGGTTTTGGAAATTTATTCCTGAGAAGAGCAAATTGTTAAAAGCAGAAATACAATCAATGTCTTGTTAAAATACTTCTGGAGCAGATAATTAGCCAAGGAAAGCATAGGGCCCTTTAGACCACGACTGACTGAACAGAGGACAGAAGGAGATCTGGAAGACTGCAGAGCCGAAGTGAACGGGACTGCATTCGTTCTCCGTTGGTGGTGAAAGACCCGTAGCTGAAGAAGGGTAGCCAGTGAGGTCAACTGGGAGCCTAATTAGACATTAGATTTTCCTCAGGTTTTCCTGGGTCTGTGCAATTGGGCATGAGTTGAAAATTCTACACAGGGAATTTAATTCCTGGGCACAAGTGGGCCCAATTTGGATTGGGAGTGTGTGGGGAAATAATGCTTTGGCCTCCCTTCTGTGCCATCCTCCCAAGCTGAAAAGGCCACAAGGAGCTATTTGCCCTTTGGGGAAACTTCTATGTAGCCCATCAGCGCACGTGGTTCCTCCAACAGGGCAACTACTGCCCTTCTCAGGTTCGGAGGCTTACTGTCTCCCTATGTACAGTAGTCCTGGTCCAGTTTGTCCTGCAAATTAAGTTTCCAGCACAGAACCTGCAACACGAGTATGATCGCTTGAACCTACAGAGGACTTGAGGAAAATACAGAGTGGAATCAGGTCCTTTGGAACTGTCAAAAAAAAACTGACAAGGGACTAGAATTTTATAGCAGTGATTCTTAATGGGCCTATCTCGGGGGCATTTAGCACTTTCGGGGACAGTGTTCAGGACTTTAGGGGGCCTCTTTTCCGCTCACTTGCAGTGACATCTCATAGCCTGCAGCTCACCTTGACCTGAGGATAGATTTCTACCCCAAGGCCTTAAAAATGGGGTACACAGCACACAGCGATCAAGGCTAACATAAGAACAGAAGAAGAGCCCTGCTGGATCAGACCAGTGAGGATCCATCTAGTCCAGCATCCTGCCTCACACAGGGGCCAGCCATTTCCTCTGGAGGGCCAACAACAGGACAGAGAGGCGGAGGCCTTCCTGAGAACATAAGAAGAGCCCTGCTGGATCAGACCAGTGAGGGTCCATCTAGTCCAGCATCCTGCCTCACACAGGGGCCAGCCAGTTCCTCTGGAGGGCCAACAGGCAAAGAGGCTGAGACCTTCCCTGATGTTGGCTCTTGGCACTGGGATTCAGAAACTGACTGCCTCTGAATGCAGAGGTTCCCCTCAGTCACCATGGCTGACTTGAGTTGGCTGAATTAATAGTTATGGGAGAAGCCTTAGTAGTCATGGAACAAGAGAAGTTCTCTAACGGGTGATTAACTAGTTGAAAACCAGAGGCAGAGGATAGGGGTTCATGTATAATTTCCACAATGGAGGTAAGTAAGCGGTAGGATCCCCTAAGAACCTAGATAGGAACAGTGGTACTTAACCGATTCATAAATGAGTTGGAGAACAGAGAGTCAGCAAAGCTTGTGGATGGTAGTGGCTGATTTCAGATAGCGAAACACCATGCTAACTGTGATGAACTGCAGAAGGATTTCTCCAAGCTGGATGAATAGGCAACAAAAGGACAAATGAGATTTAATATGTTGAGCATAAGGCAATACTGTTCGGGGGAAAAATACAATCCTAGTTTCGTAGGCACACAGATGGGGCCATCCAAAAAGACTCTGGGGTCATGGCAAACAGTTCACTGAAAGATATCGGTTCAATGCGCGGGGGCAGGGAAAATGGCAAACTCAGTGCTGGGATGGAATTATTAGGAGGACTAAAAGTAAAGCCAGCATATCATAATGCCTCGAGACTGCCGGAGTGGCCTCCTGAGAAAACATTGCATGTAGTTTCAATAACTGAATCTCAGAAAGGATATTGCGGTATGAGAAAAGGCACAGAAAACAACAACCCTCTTCGGAACAGCTAAAACATTTAGGGTTGCTTAGTTTAGGGGGAAATTGATGAGGGGCAGGGAAGAGGCTATAAAATTATGAATGGCACAGACCAAGTGAACGGAAGATTTATCTTCAGCTAATACCAGAACTCAAGGTCCTGGAACGAAACTGATCACAGGAGCAGAAGATGTACTGTTCTCTTCTCCACTTTTTTATCCTCACAACAAGCCTGCAAGGCTGCCTTCTAGGGTCGCCAGGTCTGGGCTGGAAAATACCTGGAGAGGGCGGGGTTTGGGGAGGGGAGGGGCCTCAGCATGGGACAATGCCATAGAGTCCGCCCTTCAACGCAGCCATTTTCTCCAGGGGAACTGATCTCTGTCAGCTGGAGATCAGTTGTAAAAGCAGAAGATCCCCAGGCCCCAGCTGGGGGCTGGCAACCCTACTGCCTTCTCAAACAGCAAACTTGGAGGGATGTGTACCTCTTCAGCTTCCCAAGGAAGATGAGGTGCGTGTTAACTGCGATCTTGTTTTCATATTCATAGTCTCTGTTCAGTCGCTGGCTGAAAGACCAGAAAGCTCACTTAACATGAGATGGACGTGAGACACTTATGAGAAAGTGCCATGCAGTTCCCCTTCTACAGTTTACATCTAACAAATTTAAGAAAAAGGAAGGTTTTGTGGCTCAGTGCTAGAGCACCTGCTTGGCATGCAAACAGTCCCTGGTTCAATTCCTGGCATCTCCAATTTTTTATTTGACATAACCAAAACACCGTGACAAGCTGGCATTTCCCACCAACTTGAGAAGCAGAAACTTTCACTGGCTTCACAATCTTCTACTTTGGCACAGCCTTTGAAGGTGGTCTTTGTTGAGGATGGCACTGTCTTCTCCGTTGCCTGCTTAGTCTTTTTTTGCTTCCTTGGCAGTTGTAATGGCTTGCTCCTTTTGGGCCTTTCGTGCTTCAGGGTTCTGATTTCTCTTAGCCATTATTTCAGCCCAAGAGGCACCTGTGATTGCCCTGTGACCCTTGTAGGCACATCATGTATGTTTCGTTTGCACTGGCTTGCACCAGGACAGAACAGTCCAGTTGACCTGATGGGGGCTTCTCTTGGAGAAGAATGCATCAAGAAACTGAAAACCCCCGAATTCTGTAAAACTGATGTTTTATTAATTGTTTCTGTATCTGAATTATGTAACACATTTGGTAATATATTTGATTTTACTTGTTGTACGTAACAACTCATAATATTTAACAGACTTGTGGAATCTATATTTTCCCCTCTTCTTTTTCCCTTCTGTATCCCACTTTTTTCCCCTTGAGAAAATAATAAAAAATAATTTAAAAAAATAAACTGAAAAACTTTGGCCTTGGGCAGGGCTTTTTTTCTGGGGGAACGTGCCAGAAAGGAGTTCCGGAACCTCTTTAAGGAAACAAAATTATCAAAAAATGTTTAAAAGTTCATGAGGGGCATGGGGGGGGGGAGCATGACATCACTTGCGCACTCATTAGCTGGCTCCCCCCACTGCTTTCAAAAGAAGACACTGAACTGTCAAGGTGTGGAAGAGTTCTGGATTCTAAGAATTGGCCAGCCAACTCAAGGGACAACATTCTCTATGGGGAAGAAGAAATATGCACATTGGCGAGAAGATTTCAGCTCAATGACAGAGAAGCCATTTGAGCCTTCAGAGAACATCTAACGTTCGGAGAAGAAATGCCCAAAGAACTGTCTCGGATACAATATCTATTTCCTCCAGTGAGTGTGAAAGGGGATTTTCCCGGATGAACCTGACTGTCACTCCAGAAAGGTCCTCCTTGTCAGTCAAAACCATAACATCTTTATTGTTTATAAAAATTGCTGGACCTCCCTTAACAGTCTTTGATCCAACAAAGTATGTCAAAACATGGTTGGCTCCAAGGTCATCATTCGGCATTAGGCACCAAAAGCAAGACCCGAATAAAAACTGAGGAAGCTGGTGACATGCCTAAAGTTTGTAAACCACTTTAAAGTTGAGGTAAGTCTGTAGTGCCTGAAAACAATATTGTCTCAAAGAATCCCATGTGTTTCTCCTTTGCTGAGAAAGTCTTGAGAGTTCTGGCACCTCTTTTTCCAGAAAAAAAGCCCTGGCCTTGGGTAGCTCTTGTACCTGCTGAAACTGTACCACTTGACTTTCCTGATGGCAGCAACTGCTCCAGCACTGGCAACTCCAGCAGCAAAAAGGCAGCATCTCCAGTTAGAAAGTCATGGGAAAAACCTCCAGTTGAGACCTTGGAAAGCTGCTGCCAGTAAAGTGCAGACAATAACTGGCCTCGATAGACCCCAAGGGTCTGACTTCACACAAGGCAGCTTCACATGTTGAGAAAAGTAGGCGGCAACAGGAACGTTGCAGGCAGTTTTACCGATGTCTTACAGGGTAGTCCCTTTCAATGAAACGGCTGAAGCTTCTGTTCTGGTGGAATGTGCAAGAGCCTGGAACGAACATGACTCTCTTTCCAAGCATAACATGTTTTAATGATAAGCAAAAATCTTCCTTGTTTATCCGGTTGCCTTCTGTTTGCCCCTCTCTAACAATGAGAATGGTGAGGATCAGCCCTGAACTCTTGAGCCCTTTGGACATAAACAATAAGGCCTTTTGAACATCTGAAAGCCTTTCCCTTTCATCTCAAGCATCCGGAAAAACCCCCAACACCAGCAGAACAAAATCCTGATTTAAAAGAATCTGCCAAAGGACTTTTGGCAAAAAGACAAACATGGACATAAAAACCACCTTATCTAGATGAAATTTGAGGAACAATAAAGACCATGGCAAAGAGAGTACCGAGAGCTCGTAATATTGAAAGTGAAACTCAGACTTGGAGGAAGAAACTGAAGGGGAAAGTCAGCCCTGGGTTCAAATGGCTTCGACACCCATCTGAGAAGAAGAAGAGACAAAACTCTGGGTCTCTTATCAGAGGATGCACATTCAGTAAACCTTTCAAAAACATTAAGAAGAAGAATGTGCTGAGCTGACTTCCCCCGAGTGAACGGGAACAGCAGCCAAACGAATCTTAAGAAAATATACAGATAAATGTGAGTCCTTTAAGAAAAAAGCAAATAAAAATAAATCTTGTGTGTCACGACACAGGCTCTACTTGCCTCTTAACACACCCAATCCTTAAACCATTTCCACTTTCAGGAATATCATTTGCATGCATATAGCTTCCTTGCTTGTAAAAAGACATCCTGCAGTCATTCTGAAAATTCTTCTAATATATGGCATTACTTTCCATGCTGGGAGATGAAGTGATTGAACGTTACGGCAGAGCAGATAACATCTTCTCTGATTAATAAGGACGGGGAACATTCAAAATCTGTGAAACCAGCCTCTCATCAGCACCATCGGAGTTGTAAATCACGGCTGCCTCAGCTGGTACAGAACACCTACCACCTACTCCTGTCTTATTTTATGCAGCATTTTTTTGAACACGAGTTGTGGCAAAAAAAAAAAAATGCACATAAAAGACCTGGAAGTCACCTCTTAGGGATAGCTAATCACAAGTATTCTTCGTGCAAAGCTGTAGATATTTGGTGCTTGGTTCACAAATCAATCCAGGGCTTGGCTATCAACCGGAGCCTTTCTGTGGATAGAAGGACTTGCGCTCCCAAAGTGTGGCTTCCTTTGCCTCCTCCACTTCCCACTCCCAGAATGCTCCCAGAAATGCTGTTCTGTCCCCAGGAATATCACAGTGCTTCAGTGGGAAGACAGACAAGAGAAAGCTGGGCTCTGCCAGCAGACATGGGAAGACCCAACCCTGTATCTTCAAACATTCAGTCTTCAAAACTGGCCAAAAGACGTCTGCTGCCCAGAATCTGCTTGTAACCGAGTCCACCCCTGACCCACACAGGTAATTGATCAGCACACTTTTGGTCTCTTTAATACAGGGTTGCCTTAAAAGTGATCTGGTTAAGACTGTACTATTCTCAAATAAATAGTTATCTGGGGGGACGGGACCTGATCAAAACAGTATCCTCCTTGCTTTCTCACATAATACTTCAGCATCACATTGTTCATAGCTGAATTGTGTTACTTGACTGCCACACATGATGCTGAGAGCGATTTTACGCAGGAGCAATCTTAAGCTGGTCTATTTGGAAGTAAGTCTAATTGTCTCCAAAGGAGCTTACTCCCGGGAAAGAGTTTTCAGGGATTTTATTTATTTAAACTTATATCCCACCCTCCCTGCCAGAGCAGGCTCAGAGTGGCTTACATGGAGTATATAAAACAGCTAAAACAGAATTTGAATAAAATCATAACAATACAGTTATAAACATAACATAATCCTTCCTTATTATATAAAAGCGTAGTGGTCGGCTGGCATGCCCAAATAAGGCAAAAATGTGCGGCAAAATAGGTTGGCTGTGGGGCTGCCACTCACAATTGGGCCCTGGCTATTGGCTGGTGTGCCTGGCTGCATGGGCTCCGTCCTGCCCACACAGCCAGAAGACAGCCTCTTTGCCCCAGTCTGCCTCCAGCCGCTGGACTGGGCGGATGCTCCGGCGGCTGCGCGCTGTCGGCCCCAGTTCGAAGACGGCCTCCCTCGCCCTGGCGCCCCCCCCACCCCCGGTAAGCAACTGGGGCCGACTGGGGCCGGCGACGCCTAGCGCAGCGGGGAGGAGGCGGCGGAGCCGCCTGGCCTGAAGAAGGACACGGCCTCCCTCGCTTGCTGCTCCGCCACTGCGGGGTCATGCCGGGAGGGGGAGGCGGCGCTGGCCTCACCCTGCAGGCACCGCCGTCACAGAGGGGGACAGGGCCTCCAGAGGGAGTACGGCTAGCGTCCGTTGCATCAGACCACGCAATGGACCTTGCTGCTAGTATAATATAAAGTCCTAGTACACTTTATATCAGGATGGCGGACATTAGCAGCATCCACAGGCAACACCCGGCTAACATCATAGTCTGGGTTATATTAGGCTGGTGACGATGATGTTAATATTGGGGACAGGGCCTCAGTTTCTTGGGTGTGGCTCCCTAATCAAAAGCCTGGTGGAAGAGCTCCATCTTGCAGGCCCTGCAGAACTGTAAAAGGTCCCGCAGGGCCCTGATGTCCTCTGGGAGCTCATTCCACCAGTACAGAGTCACCTCTGAGAAGGCCCTGGCCCTCGTCACAGCCAGTCTGGCTTCTCTGGAACCCAGAAGGGCCAAACGGTTTTGGGACTCCAATCGTAGTGCTCTCTAGGGTACAGTTGTTATCTCCTTGTACCCCTATGGATACCCACATGGTGCATGCCTCTGTGTTTGGGGTGGCACACAGTCATTTCAGGCATTTGTTATGTCTGTTCTTGTGTTTTAGGTATAGCTAAGGAACCGAAAATAAAAAGCAAACAAACCTTGTACTTATTTTCTATCTTTCTAATAACGGCAGGTTAGAGAAAGCTGTTCAGGTGAGGAACAAAATATGAGTCCAGTGGCACCTTTAAGACCAACAAAGGTTTATTCAAGGTATGAGCTTTCGTGTGCATGCACACTTTTTTCAAATACATTGGAATGGTGTGTGTAAGGTTCAAACTTGTAGACAGGGAAATTAACATGTAACATGATGGTGTTTAAGATATGCAAAGTCATACCATGAATAAACCTTTGTCGGTCTTAAAGGCGCCATTGGACTCTAATTTTGTTCTACTGCTTCAGACCAACATGGCTGACCACCTGGATCTATGTACAGGTGAGGGCTGGCGACTTGACTCGACAAAAATTTCAAAGCATTTACTAGTTCAGAACAAAGATACTTCAGTGATATACAAAGGGCAAAAATGGAACCGTTAATGTCAAACAATGAAAAACTAGTTTACTTGAAAACTGGAAAACATTAGAAAGCAGTGGTTAAATAAAAGTTCTATAAATGTGAAAGATTCACTGAACATCTTTGAATCCACGGGCCAAATCTGCACGAATGCCGATCACTGGGGAATAAACAGCTCCAGGGACAGGCACAGCTTCTATCTTCCCCAAACCTGGTCATTGAAGGAGGCTGGAAACATGAACCTTTGGCTTCTGGGTGGGGTCATCCTATATTTTTAAAAATTAGCCCTGAGGCTAAAATTCTTTCCAGAACTTTTGTGACCAGCCTAGAATGGGCAGACCGATAACTGTCAGGGGTAAAAAGGTAAAGGTAAGGTTCCCTTGCTCGAAAGCCAGTCGAATCCGACTCAGGGTTGCGGTGCTCATCTCCGTTTCAAAGCCGAAGAGCCAGCGTGTCCGAAGACGTTTCCGTGGTCATGTGGCCGGCATGACTAAACACCAAGGCGCACGGAACGCTGTTACCTTCCACCGAAGTGGTACCTATTTATCTACTTGCAATTTCTTGCTTTCGAACTGCTAGGTTGGCAGGAGCTGGAACTAGAGATGGGAGCTCACCCTGTCATGCGGCACCCGGGTCTCGAACTGCTGAACTACTGACCTTCCACAGCCTGCAGTTCAGCGTCTAACCACTTGAGCCACCGCAGCAGGGGTAGCCTCTCTCTAAACAGCTACAATGGCCGCTGGTTTGTTTCCAAGTCCAATTCAAGGCACTGGTTATGACCTTTAAAAACCCTTCTGGCTTAGGACCCTGTGTATGGAGAGAGCCAGTGAGATGTACTGGTTAAATTGTTAGATTAAGACCTTATACAAAAACCAAGGGTCACAGTGTTAGGAAGACATACAAAAATATGTATCACTGTGTGCAATAAATATATGCTTATGGTAAAACAATTTTATGCTTTATTCTTTTTCTTTTTTCACCCAAACAATTCATAGAGAAAAATGTTTCACCCAAACAATACATCGAGTGCAGGTTTACGTTCAGACAGCACCTTGTCAGTAACATTATCACTCGGTCCCACGGACTCTAGTAATTTACCCGTTTCAAATTAATATTTTTCAAGGACTGTGATGTTTATATAAAGGACATAAGGCACAATCATTCTTCTTTGTGAGCACAAAAGCTCTTAAGATAGCAGCATTGTCTAGGGTCCCATCAGAACCCTTGTGGCAAATATAATAACCCATCTAAGACAGCATATCTTTCAAATGCTATCTGGTAGCAGCAAATCTGCCATGGAAGCTCGCTTGGTGACCCTGGACCAGTCACACCCTCTTGGCATAGCTACCTCACAGGGTTGTTGTAAGGACAAAATGGAGGAGAGGACAATGATATATGTTGCTTTGGGTCCCCATTGGGGAGAAAGGTGGACTACAAAGGTAATTTTTTTAAAAAAAAATGTCTCTAAAGGGCCCTCTTCTCCCCTCTATCCCCATGGGCCAACGATGGTCTTCAGACTGCCATCTACTGGCTGCTCCCCCACTTAAAGTATCCTGTCTGGCATGAACCAGAGCCTGTGCCTTCTCCACTGCACCTCTTACTTTGTGGAACAGGCTCCCCAAGGAGGCGAGCGGATTCTGCTTTTAGAAATTCACAGGAATCACTGCAACACCAGTTTGGTGTAGCGGTTAAGAGCGCGGACTCTAATCTGGGAGAACCAGGTTTGATTCCTCACTCCCCCACATGCAGCTGCTGGTGTGACCTTGGATCAGTCACAAGTTCTCTCCAAGCTGTTATCTCAAGGGCAGTTCTCAAGAGAGCTCTCTCGGCCCCACCTACCTCACAGGGTGTCTGTTGTGGGGAGGGGAAGGGAAAGGAGATTGTAAGCTGCTCTGAGACTCCTTGGGGTAGTGAAGGACGGGGTATAAATCCAACCTCTTCTCTTTTCTTCTTCTCTTCTTCTTTGCCAAGACTTTTTAACAGGGCCTAAACTGTGGTATCTTTTGAGGGGAATGGGTTATTTGGGGGTTAATGTTGTTGGTTTTAAATTGAGATATTTTAAATTAAGCTTTGCAAGCTGCCATGAGGTAGGGTGGGATATAAATATTTTAGGAAATGAACGTATTATTGATATATCCGTGCACGTACACTAGAGGACAAGTAAGCTCCACGCACCTGTTTCGCTGCAACTACCTTGCTCATGTGGTTCTGGTGACAACAGCAGCCATTCTCCCTACTGCTGCTGTGAAATGTTTTCCCTGTGCTTACGAGATGCCCAACTGGAGGTATGAAACGCTGCTCCCTGCCCTGTGGTCTGGCACTGGACATTATCATGTAGCCCAGCCCCGATGGATGTATGGAGTTATTATAAAGCCTGGTCAGCCAGAGAGCAGGAAGAAATTGTTTTCTAACGTCGCTCTGGCACTTTGTTGGTAAGACTAAAGAAAGGGCACCCCTAGCCAGTGGGAAATGGCATTGCTGCTGCTGCTATGTCACATCAGTGTGTAATCTCCCAGAAGTTGCCAAATCCCCACCCCCCATTTCTCAGACTACGAAATGGTGTGACAAAGCTGCAAGGAGGGGAGGGGGGATGCACTTGGGTTCAGTGCTACTTATAGCACCCTGACCTGGATAGCGCAGACTAGCCCGATCTCATCAGATAATGGAAGCTATGCAGGGTTGGACTGGGATGGTACCAGTGTTCCCTCTAAGCTGAGTTAGTGTGAGCTAGCTCACAGTTTTTTAGCCTCCAGCTCACACATTTTCGTCTTAGCTCAGGAAGGATGGCTCCAGAGCAAACTAATGTATGCAGCAGCCAAATCGCTCGCTCACAACTTTAATGCCAGTCGCTCACAAAGTAGACTTTTTGCTAACAAGACCCCACGGCTTAGAGGGAGCATTGGTTGGCACTTGGATGGGAGCAGCAAGGAAATCCAGGGTTGCTATGCAGAGGCAGGCAATGACTACACATTTGTCTCTTGCCTTGAACACACGATGGAGTCACCATATGTCGGCTGCAACCTGATGGCACTTTACACACACACTACTTAAAGCAGACGCAGAAGCCAAAAAAAGGGGGGGACCTGTTTAGAAGCATGAAAATGCTTTCTGCACACACCAGAAAGAAAGGCGTCTACACCTGTCAACAAGAACTTTTAAAAAGAACATGCAGAAACAATGAACAATGTTTAACACTCCCCCCCACGTCCTCCCTTAAACACAGGCGTGGCAGCCAGCCCAGGTGGCCTTCATCTCCACCACGCAGAGTGACCCGGGAGGGCTCTGCAGCTGTTTCCAGCTCGCTGTCCTCTTAATCATCGTGGTGCGTGTTCCGATCCTCCACTTCATGCGTTAAGACTTTCCATCACTGTCTTAACAAATCTTTTGCGGTAAGCAGCATGTAATCATTGCCAAGGGAGTTCTCTGGTGTGCTCCAAGCTGACCTCACGCTTATGAGGTCATCTGGTCAACCATAGTCTTTATTTTGATATATAGGGGAGGACGAGGCCCCCCGGTGTCCCTGCTTAATCATGGTAATCACTGCAGGAAAGCTCTGGGTTGGAAATGGTTTGGGAAGGTCTGGCAGGCCCAACCCTCCATCAGCCGGGTGCTTTCTATTGTTATCTATGTCTGGAAAGTCTCTGTCAACATCACTGCCATGATCTCACGGGTTACAGAATCGTGCGCTTGAATGTCATGATTAACACCAGAACTGCGGGTGTATTTATTCACCTAAAACTTCAACGAGTCTGTCCTCCCACTCATAAAAATGGGGCCCAAGTGATCTCACAAAAGCATCACATAAGCGATTGATAACAATAACAAAATGTAAAAACCGTAGCTGTGGAAATCATCACCACACAGTGTGGAGAAATGCATTTTATTATGGGGTTTGGGGCTGAAACAACTCCCACATTCAGGTTTTAAAGTTTTTCTCTCTCCTAGCAGAGGACGGCCAGGGGGAGGGGAGGGACTCAATTGCTTTCAAGCCTTGCCCAAGTACTGACCATCAATGCTTTAGACTGCTAATCCTGGCCAAAGACAATGAAATTGTCAGCTCACACCTTAACTGGGAAGCTGACACCTGCAATAGACACAGAGACTTGGGAATGTGAGGGGCTAAGCTGTGTCTTTCTGAAGGTTTCAGGAAAGGAAACCTTCAGACCACAGAGGGTGGGAATACAGAGATAATAAAATCCCTTGGCATGGACGGAGAGGAGTCCCCATTTTGCAGGTCCATCTTGACTGATTACATCTGGAGGAAGGGATTCTCAAGCTGGAGCTCCATCTCGATGGCTACCATTGCTACATGGGGCAGACAAAGGGTTGGCTGTCTAGAGCAACATGATGAAAAGCTTTCAGAATGTTTGTAACTTCTAAGTTAAAGAGCCTGCCTTAGAATAAGAGCAGCTAGGGCATGTACAGAGCAAGGGGCAGGGGAACTGTGTGTTTCACTTTACTTTTGGATTCCTTGCTCATTCTGTTGCTGTGCTGAAAGTATGTGGGTGGACATTTTAGTTTTAACAAACAGTTGTTCCTTTTACCAAAGACCTCCACCATTTGAACGCATTATTCAAAATGGGCACCAGGGGAATGGATGTTGTCAGTTGCCTAAACTGCCGTTTCCCCAAGAGTGTGCAAACGCAGCATGCCATTCCTGTGGTAACCAGTCACTGGGTAATGGCGAACATGGGCACTAGGCGGAGCCTTAGAATGAGAACACAGGAAAGGAAGTTGGGAGCACTTGCCCTCAGCTGTTTTCCTAAAATGGCCAGTTGCTGGCAGCAGTACCAAGAAAGAGAAATGGGCTGGGAGGACAGCATGGTGCCGGGGGAGACTTGGACAGCAGCCAGTGCCTACGTGTCTCAGGCCAAACAGAGCAGTGCTTATAGAGTTTTGTCAAAAGTGACATTGTGCTCCAGAGTGATATCGGTGCTCTTCTCCCCGCCCCCCAAATCCTCCCTGTGATCAACTCAAGTCAGCCACAAGCATATGTCAAGCATGGGTCACGACATCATAACACAAACAATACATGCAAAACCACTTTGCTAATGAGAAGGGGAAGGTATGCTAGGTGAAGCACAAAGGGAAACCTGCTGCAGATATCAGTGATGGCAAAATGAGGCCAGTGTTGGCAGTGTTTACTGTTTATGTGTTCCTAATGGAATGCTAGTAGAAAAATAATGTAAAAGTTTTATCGCTCAGTTTTCATGACATTTCATTAACACGATCCTGCACTAAAGTTCCACTGACCTGCGCACCAGGATTGCCAACCTCCAGGTGGTGGCTGGAGTCCTCCTGCTATTGCAACTGATCTCCAGGCAACAGAGATCAGTCCACTTGGAGAAAATGGCTGCTTTGGAAGGTGGATGGCATGGCATTATAGTATGCAGAGGTCCCTCCCCTCTCCAAAACCCGCCCTCCTCAGGCTCCACCCCAAAATCTCCAGGTATTTCCGAAACTGCAGCTGGCAACCCTACTGCGCACATTAATTAGGACACCTATCTCTTACTGTGTATATCTGGAAAGGTATGTTTTAGAGTTCGGGCGGGGGGGGGGATGCTTCAGGAGGCCGGCCTGCAAGGTGGAAACATCACACCCCTTTCCTGGTTGCACTTTTCGTATGCAAAGTGACTGGCCTAAAAACAAGATTTTTTTTTTTAGCAGGTTCTCTTTTGAACAACTCTGACGATTTAATTAATCTTCAAGCCATTAACCATTCATTTAAAATGCCACTTATGAAATCTTCATTTTGCACATTATCAGCTGGTTCACAAATAGCTATCCATGAGCAGGGGCGTAATGATCTCCCTCTCCCATTCTTACAGCTTACCAAACTCACAGACAATTTTGGCTTCTTAATTACCCACATACATATTAGCATTTAAAATTAAATGGCAGGTAAAAAAAAAAAAGAATATGCACACACACGCAAAAGTTAACATTCTTATTACTATCCTGGCTGTTGAAGGAACCAGAGTCTTCTTTTGGGCAAAAAATTATGTCATGCAAAGAAAAGATAAACAGAGAAAGAAACACTGTGATGGATTCAGCCAGCTCTTTTACTCCGTCTCACTCAGTTCCCTTTCCTACCATAGGCCCTGTTCTCAGGTGGCTTCTGTCCATGGAGGTCTCATGATCCCTTAGCGTAGGCTTTGTGGTGGTCAAAGGGGACTCCCTTTGTCCCCTTTTCATCACTGAAAAAGCTGGCTGGATCCAACCCTTTTGGAGAAGGTATTATTGAAAGGAACCCATGCCTTTACTTTTGCAATGTATTTAAGAGAGCCAGTTTGGTGGAGTGGTTAAGTGTGCGGACTCTAATTTGGGAGAACCCGGTTTGATTCCCCAATCCTTCACTGCTGGATGACCTTGGGCAAGCCATAGTTCTGCCAAAGCTGTTCTGGAAAGAGCAGTTCTGGAAAGAGCTCTCTCGGCCCCACCTCCCTCACAGGGTGTCTGTTGTGGGGAGGGGAGGGGAAGGGAAAGGAGTTTGTAAGCCACTCTGAGACTCCAAGTGAAGGGCAGGGTATAAATCCAATCTCCTCCTCCTCTTCTTCTTCTCTTCACTTACTGTGATCCTGTGGAGATTAATGAATTGGGATCTAGGAATACTAGGTTTAAATTCTCACATAGCCATGGAACTTGCTGTATTGATGGAAGCTTAGTTAAGATTTGGCCCTGCTTATACACAGACACAGAGTTTTGCAATTAATCAGAAACCCTAAATGAGAAACCACGGGTTGAAGCATGCTTGCTAACTGCGGTTCGTACTAATTATGGGTTAGCATGATATCTGTAAAACTCTAGTTATGGCTGCTGAGCGGGCTCAAGAGTACCACACAGATGGGAAGGCTAGGGAGTTGGAAAACAAAAGCAGACAAGCCCTGTCCATTTAAAAAAGCCAGTTTGGTGTAGTGGTTAAGAGCGCAGACTCTAATCTGGGAGAAACGGGTTTGATTCCCCACTCCTCCACATGCAGCTCTTGGTGTGACCTTGGGTCAGTCACAAATTCTCTCAGAGCTGTTCTCTCAAGAGCAGTTCTCAGGAGAGCTCTCTCAGCCCCACCTACCTCACAGGGTGTCTGTTGTGGGGAGGGGAAGGGAAAGGAGATTGTAAACTGCTCTGAGACTCTGAGTGAAGGGCAGGCTATAAATCCAATCTCCTCTTCTTCTAAAAGTTGGTTTGGGATCTAGAGCACGGTTATAGTATAAACCCGGGGTCCCCAACCTTTTTGACCCTGGGGCATCTTTGGAATTCTGATACACTGTGGTGGGCACAACCACAAAAGGGCTGTCACAAGAATGCTGCCACAGGAGGCGGAGCCAGCCACAAAAATGGCTGCTACAGATTACCTTCAGCCACCCAGTGAAGATCCTTGTGCTGTGGCAACAGTTGCTGGCGAAGCAACGTATTTATGAATCTGCACAGCCAATCCTATCTCCAGTGCTCAGTCAGAAGCCTGGCTGGGCAAAAGCCACACCGGGCTACGGCCACTTTCTAAAAACACTCGGCGAGCACAGGAAAGGTGTCCGTGGGTGCCACAGAGCCCACGGGCACCGTGTTGGAGGATCCCCAGAATGAACTAAGGTGCAGGCTGATGTCTCAGTTGATCCACCGTTTTAAGCAAGTTGCAGTGATACTTTCCCAGAGCTACCAATGCGCAGTGCTTATCAGTGGGGCCCAATGCAGAATCATATCAATACATTTTCACACGCTCCTTCGCCTACGTCAGCTTTCAAAAAGAGGCAAACGATGCATTAAACAGAGGCTTATTTGCGCTACTGAATTTATTACTGCATCTTTCATTACTTTTTTTCTGCACAGAGATAATGGTGCTAGAAAACTGGGGGGAATGTAATGCGTCAGCACGCATCTGTTTTTACCCACAGAAAAACCACTTCTACAGACATTCACAAATTACGATTTACCTGCAAAAGTACCAACTGAAATTGAGAAGATTACATGTGAAATGGTGCTGAGATTAAGATGATAAAACACCTGGAAAACTTTATCACACATTTTCATCACACCCTTGCTCCAGTGAACAGCTCCAGTCTACTGTGAATGGCCACAAGACATGTATATTTGAGACAGCCAGTTTGGTGTAGTGGTTAAGTGTGCAGACTCGAATCGGGGAGAACCAGGTTTGATTCCCCACTCCTCCACTTGCAGCTGCTGGATGACCTCGGGCAAGCCATAGTTCTCTGGGAACTGTTCTCTCAAGAGCAGTCCTCTCGAGAGCTCTTACTGGGTGTCTGTTGCGGGGGGGGAGGGGAGTTCGTAAGTCGCTCTGAGACTGAGTGAAGTGCAGGGTACAAATCCAATCTTGCCTTCTCTTCTTCTTCTATAGACTCAACATATGCCAGTATGGATGTGGCCCACTTCCCAGTGCAGAAACCCACAGTGAAATAGCCTGAGCATAAGGAAGACTTTTTTTCATCTGCTGCCTCTCACTCCTGGAAACCGCTGGCTTAGATTTTTACACCCTGATTAAAACAACTCTCAGATCTTTGTAGTGATCCATACAACAGTACTAAAGGGACTAACTGGTGAGTTACCACCACGTGTTGGGAAGAAACACCGAGACCCAGATACAGTGAAACCAGACATACAATTTTATTAAGAGGAATGCTAAATATATCTGGGCTGATAAATCAGCAAATCTCACTCGGCCTTGTTTGTGGGCTCTCCAGGGCAACTGGTTGGCCACTTTGTGAAACAGGATGCAAGACTGGATGGGCCCTCACTGGTCTGATCCAGCTGAGGTCTTCTTATGCTCTTCTAAAGAAGGATGACTTTGCCACGGCCTCGATAGGGCCGGGCAGCCTGTGTTTAGCTAGGTCAGCCTCTCTAGACCTCAGCAGTTCAGGGATGCTCGGGCTCAGGGGGTTGCCCTCCTTTAAGGAATGTGTCTGGGAGGAGAAGGAAGTAAGAGGCTAGTTCTGTTTCCAGAAAGGATCCAGTGCAGGATAACCTGAAGGGGATGGGAAGTACCCTATATGGTACCAGAGAGCCAGTTTGGTGTAGTGGTTCAGAGCAGTGGACTCTAACCAGGGAGAACTGGGTTTGATTCCCCACTCCTCCACATGCAGCTGCTGGTGTGACCTTGGGTCAGTCACAAGTTCTCTCAGAGCTGTTCTCTCACGATCAGTCTTCAAAAGAGCTCTCTCAGCCCCACCTACCTCACAGGGTGTCTATTATGGGGAGAGGAAGGGAAAGGAGATTGTGAGCTGCTCCGAGACTTCTTCGGGTAGTGAAAGGTGGGGTATAAATCCCCTCCCCTTCTTTGTCAACCAAGACAGTTTGATAGGGTAGCTCTTCCACCTTTAGATCTTTAGCAGCTTTGCAGAGCAGGGGGTTCCAGCCTTTTTAGCCACAAAATGGCTGCCACAGGAGGAGGAACCAGATACAAAATGGCCACTGTAGCAGCTTACCTTCAGTCACACAGCAAAGATCCTTGTGCTGTGACAGCAGCTGCTGCTGAAGCTACATTTTGCAAAATTTGCACAACCAATCAGAACCCTCGCTGGAGAAAAGCCACACCTGGCCCCGCCCACTTTCTAGAAACACTTGGCGGGTGCCAGGAATGGTGTTGGCAGGTGCCATAGTGCCCATGGGGATGTCTGTTGTAGAGCAATTTAGCCTACCAAAAATATGCCCCTCAGTCTTCTAGAATAAGGAAGAAATACACACAATCCTTGGAGAGCCAGTACTCATACACAGTGTACCACACACGCACACCACTGTTTGTTTGTTTGTTTAATTTATACCCCGCCCTCCCTGCTGGGGCAGGCTCAGAGCGGCTTCCATAAGAGATAAAACACCTAAATAACAATTACAATATCATAAAACCTTCTAAAACCATCCAATATTATAAGGTGCTAGCAAGATCTGTAGTAATAGTATTGCTTGAGGATGATGGTGACAGTCATATTAATATATCCGTATATATCGTATATATTTGCAGCTCGCTGTCAAGTACTGGATACATTTACAATTTTGCCCAGTTCTGAATTTTAAAAAACCAAAAGTGCTAAATACAAATTAATTCACTTACCATTCACATACCTGAACATTAACCATAAATGGCAATGTCTGCAAGCACAAATTAGCTGCAAAGTGCAAGAAAGCATGAAGGGATCCTTAACTGGAGAACAAACATTAGCATACCCAGTGAATGTACGAAGCAGCCTTCTGCTGAGCGAGACCCTCTAGCCAAGCACTGGATGGGATTTGTCAGAGATAACAAGGGTTTCCAGCCCTGTTATCTCAAATTCTTTTCATAGGGATAGCTAGGATTGAACCCGGGACATACTGTGCATCTGCTCTTTCTTAAAAAGTTCCGAATGAGGTTTCAAAGGGAAAGCTACAAGGGGAAGAGTGATGAAACCGGCAACCCCCATACCAAAAAGAAACATTTAGCCAAGGCAAATGTGTGAACCAGCAAACAAGTATAAAGAAAACAGTCGTGAGAGTCTGACCCACAAATCAAGACGCCTGGGATCCATTAGAAACTTAGCAGCATATTTGAGCCTGAACATTTACTGAGATCAGCGTCCCATCTGAATGTATTATCTCTCATGCCTTGTTGTAAAGCACTTTAAGAAAAAGAGAACTTTTGTACCACTCTAATATCTCCAGAGGAAGATCCAATTTTGAAACGTTGTTATACAGTCCAGAGACGGCGTTGATGATGTATTTTGCACTAGGATCTTCTTATGACTTATTTATGGTGTTGAAGTGCTTCAGACTGTAATACACAGGAAGCTTTTTCTTTGCATGTCTTGGTGACTGCTTGATTCGTGGGTCAGACTCTCACGACTGTTTTCTTTATACTTGTTTGGTGGTTGGGTCGTGTTTGTCCACATTTAAATGTGTGAACCACACAAACAGCAAGGTCTGTCCCCAGTGACACGCGTTGGAGCTGTATTGAAATAGAGAAGACCATACGGTATACATTGAGATTCCAAGAGGATCCCGACAACAGGAGAGGTTAACGCCGCAGCTCGTCTATTCAGGATTACTTATTTTCTTTTGAAGTCTACCAAAGCGGCTCATGACTGGGGTAGTTGGGGACACATAAGAACTAGGACATTAAATTAGGGCATTTTGCGAGGGGACTTGGGGCTAATTGTGAATCAGTTACCAGCTATGCTGATCAAGCTGCAGAGATCCTTTCATTATAAGCAGCCTCATAATTTTATAAAATCATTAAAAGGACGATAATACATTCTTCATAGGGGGAAAAAACCCAGATTGCTTGGTTCAATGCATGCGTTTTAATTCAATTCTCTATGGTAATGGCCCATGACTGGAATTCCTAGACTGAGATGAGATCATCTAAATTCTGTTTGTTGAAACTAAAAAGGGGGGGAATAACTCATTTAAAGCCATTTCTCAGGTCCTCACATCCTGTGTCACAGATTATGAGTCAGAGGTGGGAGGGGAAACCCCCCCTCACTAATCTGAAATAA
This sequence comes from Gekko gecko, assembly GCA_029375565.1. Classification (NCBI taxonomy): domain Eukaryota; kingdom Metazoa; phylum Chordata; class Lepidosauria; order Squamata; family Gekkonidae; genus Gekko; species Gekko gecko. The sequence continues at coordinate 24,476,580 of JAPDNY010000003.1, forward strand.
TATTAACTGTGAAAAGTCATGTGAGAGGGAAGAAAGAACGGGAGCAAGAAAGTGAGGAAACGGGTACATGAAAGCGAGGAAACAAGTGCTAAACACTCAGCCAGAATATATGTGAAATTACTTCAGTCGACTAATAAAAGCACCGCTATGATTTTTCTGCTTCTTGGTCCAACGGACAGAGCTCTATGGGGAGAAAGCTCAAACAGGAACAATGTAAGATGGCACATGGCGCTTTTGGGAAGGGCTGTGGCCCAGTGGTGGAGTATCTGCTTGGCATTGCTAGAAGGTCACAGGTTCAATCCCAGGTACCTCCGGTTAATCTGACCAGGCAGTAGGTGATGGGAAAGACCTCTGCCTGAGACCCTGGGGTGCTGCTGCCGGTTGGAGTAGACAGGACTGTCCTTGGTGGACCAAGGGTCTGTGTCAGTATAAGGCGGCTTCATTTATTCAACATGCATAAGATGTATCTGCCTTACACTGATTCCGGCCATCTCACTTTTCTCTGGCTCTCCAAGGTCCCAGGCAGAGAAAGGTCCCAGATTCTGCTCTCTGAGGATCATTTAAACAGCATGAAGCCAGGAAATGAACCAGGAGCCACCTCCAGGCATGTGTTCCAGAGCCAGTTTGGTGTAGTGGTTAAGCGTGCGGACTCTAATCTGGGAGAACCGGGTTTGATTCCCCACTCCTCCACTTGCAGCTGCTGGATGACCTTGGGCAAGCCATAGTTCTGGCACGGCTGTTCTCTCAAGAGCAGTTTCTGTCAGAAGTTCTCTCAGCCCCACCAACCTCACAGGGTGTCTGTTGTGGGGAGGGGAAGGGAAAGGAGTTTGTAGGCTGCTCTGAGACTCCCTTGGGTAGTGAAGGGCAGGGTATAAATCCAATGTCTTCTCTTCTTCTTCTTCCACTGAGCCAAGCCCCCTCCATGTTCTATGTGCACTTTATAGAAGGAGAAGAAGAACCTGCCATCGAGTCACAACTGACTCACTGTGAATCTACGGGGCGTTCCAGGCAAGAGATGTTCAGAGGTGGCCTGCCATTGTGTTCCTCCGAATTGCAACCCCAGTCTTCCTTGGTGGTTTCCCACCCAAGTACGGACCACGAATGACTCTCCTTAGCTTCCAAGCGCCAATGAGCTAGGGCTAAGCTGTTGCTTTTTTTTAAACTGCTGCGCCCCTTATAATTGATCTGTAATTAGGAAACCACTCATAAGAATTCCTGGTTTTTCTTCTCTAACATAAAAAACAGCAGGTCTTCCTTTCATCCAATGGAGAAACACCATTTGTCTTTTTTCTCTCTTGTTCAGAGGAACTTCATGAGCTTACGTCAATGGCACCAACATATATATACTTGCCCCCACTTTTAACACAGACATGTTGGTTAAAGAATCCCTTTAAAATTGTGGCCAGGAGTCATTTTTTTTCTCCCTAACCCTACTTCTAATTTTTTAATTTTTTAACATCAAACCTGAGGAAGAGTTCTGGTGCACTTTAAAGCTTGTGCACCACTTGGTGTTATCATAGCTAGTCCTAAAAGAATGCATTATGTGGATTGTTGTTGTTATAGTCTGCCTTTCTCACTGGGTCAGGAAGGCAGGGTACAAAGGAAGTAAGTAAATCAGTAAAATAAATATGCAGCATAGAACTGATATGGCCAATAACCACCCCAGTAAACAAATATGCCTTCCTCCTCAACTGGGGAGGGGCTGTGCCTCTATCACGGAGCACCTGCTTGGCATGCAGGAAGTCCCAGATTCATAGAATAGAATCATACAACGATAGAGTTGGGAGGACCTTGCAGGTCATCTAGTCCAACCCCCTGCACTCTGCAGGAGCATAGCCAAAAGACAGCCCTGCAACTTACCCGAAAGATGGTCATCCAGCCTCCGCTTGAAAGTGTCCAGCAAAGGAGCATCCACCACCTCCCGAGGCAGACTGTTCCACTGCTCAACCACTCTTACAGTTAGGCAGTTTCTCCTGATATTTAGCTGGTAACAACTCCCTTGTAATTTCCACCTATTAGATCTAGTCTTTGAATCTGGAGCAAGAGAGAATAGATCTGCTCCATCTTCTACATGACAGCCCTTCGAATGTTTGAAGACTGCAATCATGTCCCCTCTAAGCCTCCTCTTTCTGAGACTAAACATACCAACTCTTTCAGCCTTTCCTTGTAAGACCTGGATTCCAACCCTCTCACCATCCTGGTTGCCATCTTCTGGACACGCTTGAGCTTGTCAGTCCCAGGCATCTCCAGTTAAAAGGGCCAGTTAGCAGGTGATGCAAAAGACCTCTGCCCAAAACCCCGGAGAACTGCTACCTGTCTGAGTATACAATAATGACCTTGATGAACCAATGTCTGATTCAGTATCAGGCAGCTAGATGTGTATTCATGTGATATGTTCCTTTTACCTACACTTGCAGATACTGCTGGGAAAACAAACACAAAAAATCCAAACACTGGACTGGATATCTTTCTAGACACAGGAAGCCTCGTCAAGCGCTGTATTCCTTACTCCTCCTAATGCCAGGAGGGGCCTGCTTTCGAAATCTCCCAGTGATGGCTGCACGACTCTGCTGCAGGAATGCAAGTTTCCCTTTTTTTAACTCATACAGAGGGGGGGAAATTACTGTATTTCTTAACGCTCTCTACCTGGACGCTTGACAGTAAGGATTAAAAATGGCTCCTGCCTCCCCACTTGGTTATTGGAAAGGCCCTGAAAGGTAATCCGTCTTGTGAAGCCAAGCTTTACAGTCTGCGTAAAAGTGCCAGGGCTCTCGGTCCTTCCTCCAACCTAATTGAAAGCGCGTAATATCACACAACGGGGGAAATGTAAATTGTAAGCATACATAGTAAATCACCGTATGTGCTCCAAACACTGGTTGCTAATGGGCACCAAGCGGTTGTGGGGGGCCAAAAAAGCCATCCGTGTGCTCGAGGCTTAGGCGACTGCAGAACAACAACTACTTCCAAGCAGGGAAAATAAAACAGCTCCTTCAGCAGTGCCACGGCTGGACTGGAAGCGGGTCAGTTCAGTCAATGTGCGCCACACAGGAGTCCTCTTCAGAGCAGTTTTGATTTCACTGAGACCCTGTGAGAATGGCAAGGGTGCAAACACAGGGGAAATGTATGGTCTCCTCTTAAGCAAATTTAAGATCCCGGCCGTCTGCACTGTAGTCCGTTGGAATGAGGGAACATAACTTTGTGAGCAGAATCACTCTTCTTTAGGTGACTGAGTGGCCAATACGGACCTTAATGGATCAAGGGTCTGAGCCACAATAAGGCAAATTCAGGGCTCGATTTCACTTTGAGGAAGGGCCGGGGCTCAGTGGCAGAGCACCTCCTGTGCAAACAGACGGTGCCAGGTTGACTCTGTTAAAAGCGGAGTTCTACCATTCGGTCCACTGAAATCAGTGGGAGAAGGAGAAGGAGGAGGAGGAAGAGGAGGAGGAAGAGGAGGAGTTGGTTTCTATATCCCGCCCTTCACTACCCGAAGGATTCTCAGAGGGGCTTACAATCTCCTTCCCCTCCTCTCCCCACAACAGGCACCTTGTGAGGCAGGTGGGGCTGAGAGAGCTCTGAGAGAACTGTGACTGGCCCAGGGTCACCCAGCTGGCTTCACGTGAAGGAGTGGGGAATCAAACCCGGTTCTCCAGATTAGAGTCCGCCGCTCTTACCCACTACACCATACTGTAGGGTGCAGCTCTGCTTAGGACTGCAGTGTGAGGAGTTAAGAAACATAAAACTAGTTTGAGATCACAGCCATCAGCTCACTTGCCCATCCCAAAGTCAAGTGTCCATCTTGCCAGCCTATGATTGTAACCGGTGATGGCCCTCAGGCTAGGCTGCCAACCTGCAGGTGGGGCCTGGAGATCTCCCAGAATCGCAACTGATCCCCAGACTACAGAGATCAGTTCCCCTGGAGGAAACAGACAGTTTGAAGGGCAAGCCAAACTCCATGTAAGGGATGCCATGTATTCGAGGTGATATCCCTTCCCCACATTTCTACCCTCGACAGGACCTGCCTCCAAACCCCCAGGAATTTCCCAGCCTGGAATCGGCAACCCCATATTGAGATGGCACAACCATTTGGAGTGCCACAGCCAAAACGTTTACGTGCTTATGTGTACCAGGTCGAAACGGCAGCTCATTTATTCTCCAAAACCACTCTTCAAAATGGAATATGGGCTCAGTGCCATTCTGTTATGTTTGGAAAAAAAAAACCCTACACTCTTGCATAAATAGGTTCCGGGATAGGAACGTTACCTCTCAACGGGAGCATGCTGATGAGGCGGCTTGTTTACCCTCGCGTAGAGGCCTTCCAGGTGGTCTTTGTCCCCCGGCACTGGAGGGTTACTGCACCCAAAGTTCTCTGGAAGAGGTGGAGAAGATGGCCTGTAGGCAGTGACGGCTGGATACCTTTCGCGGAAGTGGTTCACCCGTGCATAGTTTGGGTCCGTCTCGTCATCATCGATATCGGGAGGAGGTCCCACAGGGCCAGTGGAATACTCAGCCAGGCTTCTCACCTGCTTCTGCCGTAGCTCCTGATGCTTTGCACCGATCCTGAAGGACCAAGCAACTGAGGTTAGCCCCTAGGTCAACATCCAATGCTCTAAAGAGCAACCCTCTTTCACAAAACAGTTCTCGAAAACAGTTCCTCCCTGCCCCCCGCCCCCCCATACAAGGCGCCACATTCTAAACAAACACCAGCTAATATCTTAGGGAACATTTGATGCTTTATAATCATGCTCTATGGCTTAGCTGGAGCAAGCAAGCGAGTATTTCACCACAGGACCACCATGATTACTACTGAGAAGCGACTCCCTCTGCCCAGGTATTTGCAGACTGATGACACCTGAGAATCTGTCCACAGACACAATCCCAAGTGGCATCAAAGTGCACTACTGTAAGGGTTTTGAAAGAGATGTCTCTACGACAGGCCCACACTAAATCACAGGCATTGATTTAAGGCACTGATTTTGATAGATGCCTGCCAAAAGTCCTGCTTCTCCCCCCTCCCCACCCTGCATTTGAATTAATTGATCAGGGCACTTTCTCCATATCCCCTCGCAACTCCAAGATTCTCCTAAATAAATTAATTTATAAAAAGTGCATTAATGTGGGAACTGCAGGCTTGGTTGTCTGTAAAGTCAAGAGGAAAGGCAATTTACTTGAGTTTTCTGTGCGCCCCCCTCCCTTTCTTTAAGTGGGGGGGGGGGACATCATACCTCATTATACAGAAGCTAGGGGCAGAGTAAAACAGGGAAGAAATGAATAGGAGCCTGACAGAGATGAATTGGTACATATAAGTGAATTAAAGACTATTACTGGCAGTACTCCACTGTGATAAAGCCTTAACTGGTATTACAAAACGGTGCTGCTAATCAGCGCCATTGTATAATCTGTTGGGAATAAGAACGATAAAAAATATATATATAATTTTTAAAAAAACAAAAAACGCCCAGGTATAATTTCAAAACCCAGCCAAATCCAGACGATTCAACATTTGCTTTGCAACTGAAAACTTTAAACAAGGAGCTATTAATAATACACAACTTTGAAAAAAAAATCCTTTGGCTGCCTCGCTCCGTAATTAAAGCAACGGCAAAGATCACAGCGGCAAGATGAGCCTGGCATGGAGAGCGCAGAAGAATGAAAAGCAGGAGAAGGATTAAAGCACAGGAGATGCCAATTAAAAGAAGTCAGGATTTACCCACCATGATTAAATTCTGCGGCACAGAAGCTTTTCCTGGAAGCAGATAGGTATAGAAGATGCATATATTTATACAGATTTTTTAAAAAAAAATGACAAGAGAGTAATAAACATTGTTAAACAGTTACCTTTTGTCACTAGAAAATATTAAGAATAGTAAAAGCAGTGGCTGAGTGAGGAATCAGAAGGGGAAAAAATAGGTTTATGGTAGAGGGGAAAAAATAACTATGGCAGAAATCAAGGAGGACAGACAGAAACAAGGCATGGAGATGTCAAGATTTAAGCATGACTTTCAGCCAATACACACACTGCACTAAGAATGAATGCAAAATCAGAGGGACTCTGAATTCATTATGGGTCTTAGCTCCCCCTCCCCATTTAGCATGCACCTAAAAAGGTAATGTGTGAACTGGACAAACTAGCAGGAGTTTGTAGCCCATGAATCCTAGAGTCATATTTGGTCTCATTTTTCGACTATCTACAATTCTATGTTGAGGGTACATTCAGGGCCCAATCTAGATGTGATGGGTGTTCCTGGGTTCTCCCTGGGGTCATGCCAAGATTTAAAACACGGAATTCCCAGCTGAGTGTTGCTTTATGTTTTGACGTGGCCCAATTCTGGTTGAGACCATCACAACATGGGGGGGCCCTCCTGCTTCATCCCCACTATTTTTCATCCCTGAAATGGTGCTGGAGGGCACTATTTGCCTGTATGTTCCCTGGTGCCATCTGGAGGGGAACATTTTGGGAGAGGGCAGGATCCCCTTCTCCCTCCGGGTGGTCCAGACAAGAATTGGGCCCCCATGAGAAATTTTAAGATAGTTCCTGGCTGCAAACTCACTTCTTAAAATGACAGTGCACCTCTGTGATGAGCCCAGCAATGCCTGTCATATCTAAATGGGCAAACACCTAAAAAGGTAATATGCGAATGGGGCAAAGAAACAGAGGTTTGTAGCCCATTAATCGTACTGTCATACTTAGTCACAAGGCTTTGATTGGCTGCGATTCTCTGTTGAGCGTACACTCAATGGAAAACTTGGGTTTATTGTGACATGAAAAGTCACCATCTGATATTAGATATGGATTTTTCATTAAACAACAGGGGGGGAATGAACAGAACACAGCTCCCCAGTTTAAGCATGGGTGACAGAAAAACCGATGTGTGAGACTATCACCTGTGAGGTCCACAAATTTTGGCTTGGCTCACCTGCCAGCTGTTGTTTGTGGCTGCCTTCTGCCCTCCTCTTGCGTGCCCAGTGGACTTGGGGAAGGCTATGCATGCTGCCTTCATCTCAGTGGGGGAAAGCAGTGCCAGGGATTCCCACTGTTTCCACCTGCTCTAAAGCAGTGAACAGTACGAGAGGGCATGCCATCAGTCAATCAAACCCAATGGATCTGCCAGAGGCCTCAGAAGAAATGACGTGCAAAGTCTCTGGTTGTGCTGGGCTTCAGAGTCAGTAAAAACTTCTGCTTACTCAGAACAACACGAGGTTCTTGCTAAATTTCTCCATCGCTGTGAAAGTCTTTGTGAAGGGGCTGTGCTGCTGGGCAGCCCTGCCAAACTACAAGGTATGACTGGACGTACTTCACAAGAGGAATTTCCATGTCAGGCACACAGTTACCATGGTACTTCCGACATGTGATGTAGCCTTTGATCTTCTTCATGGACAGCTGACGTGCAACTTCCTCTGCATGTAACCTAAAATAGTGCTGAAAAACTTCTGGGGCTGGCTTCTTCATTTTTTTTGCCATCAAGTCAGGGCCCAATTATGGTGAAAACCACAGGGATTTTCAAGGCAAGAGACAAAAAGAGGTCCTTTGCCATTGCCTGCCTCTGCACAGCACCCCTGGACTTCCTTGGTCATCTCCCATTCAAGCATTAACCAGGATCAATCCTGCTTAGCTTCCGAAATCAAATGAGACAGGGCTAGCCTGGGCTATAAAAGCCATACAAAATCCTACTTTGTCCATTCTCAAAACACATGAGTGCCTTTCACAAAACCCTCCTGCTAAATTATCTGAATGCAGGTGCTTACTACCTCTCAGGGTGTCTGTTGTGGGGAGGGGAAGGCAAAGGAGTTTGTAAGCCGCTCCGAGACACCGAGTGAAGGGCCGGGTATAAATACAATCTCTTCTCTTCTTCTAACAAGGGAATTGACCTGTGATCAGGGGCACTATTCCATATGCCAAAGGAGGCACAAAGCTTTTTTCAAGAATCAGAGAATCATGCAGTTGGAAGGGTACTCCAGGGTCATCTAGTCCAACCCCCTGCACAATGGAAGAAATTCATAAATACTTCCTCCAGAAACACCCAGTGACCCCTGTTCCATGCCCAGAAGATGGTAAAAAACCTCCAGGATCTCCAGCCAAACTGGCCTGGAGAAAAATTGCTGCCTGATCCTAAAGTGGTGATCAGAATTTCCCTGGGCGTGTAAGAAAGGGCTACAAGAACTAAGCACTGAGGCAACCCTTCCTGCCCTCCTTCTCAAGGATCTGCCTAAGTTCACACAATCAGCATTGCTGTCAGATGGCTGTCTAGCCTCTGTTTGAAAACCTTCAAAGAAGAAGAGCCCGGCACCTCCTGAGGAAGCCTGTTCCACTGAGGAACTGCTCTGTCAGGAAGTTCTTCCTAATGTTTAGCAGAAACTTCTTTTGATTTAATTTCAATCTGTTGGTTCTGGTCCGACCTTCTAGGGCAGCAGAAAACAATTGTTCAGCATCCTCTATATGACAGCCCTTCAAGTACTTGAAGATGGTTATCATATCACCTCTCAGTCTTCTCCTCTCAGTTCATTGTGATTACTTTTAACACCTCCTAATAACCCCAGATGTGCTTCTGAAAAACAATGATGGTTTTGGGGGAGTAGATCTGTACAGTTTGCAGAGACTGCTATTTTTCTGGTCAAAAGTGCAGCTTAATTTAATCTAGGGGATGGTACAGTTTGTTCATCACCACTTCTCAGAATAGCCCAAGGTGATGTACAACATTAAAAGAAATAAACATCCAATTAAAAGTAGCAAACACAGAAAATGGCATTAAAACACACCCATAAAATCAATCAAAACTACTTCAATCCAATCCCACTGAAATCGCAGCTGCATCTGCCCGATACTGATGCTGACTCTCAAGGAACCACATTCCAATTATTGGACATGGGGAGGAAGCAACAAACTGAGATGAATGCAGCAATTTCCGAAGCAAAAATAAATTACCCTTGAATATGTGTCTGCTAATGGGTCATGGTCAGGTCAAGGGCCCTTTTCAGGGTCTGCTCCTATTTTATGAAATATTTAATTACATATGTTTTAATGGATTTTTAAAATTGTACATTGTTTTTATCACCGGCTGGAGTCTGGTTTTGGAGAAAGGCAGCAAATAATGCTCTCAATTAACTAATTAATTTCCAGAGAAGGGTAGTTTGCTTGTAAGTGTGCATTTCTATACAACTGTTACCTGCCTGGAAATTCCTTACCTTTGAAGCTTACTTACTATGTTCTCTACTTTTTTACTTTTAACACTTAGATAAATAATGACTCTTATCCACAGGATTTCTTTCTTCACTGCGGTAGATCAAGATGGGCAGCCGTGTTAGTCTGTCTGTAGCAGGAGAAAGGAGTAAAAGTCCAGTAGCACCTTAAAGACTAACAAAATTTATGTCAGTGTATGATATTTTGTGAATCACTGCTCATTTCTTCAGTGAAGAAGACCAGTGAAGAAGTGAGCAGTGAGTCATGAAAGCTCACCCCCTGCCACAAATCCTGTTAGTCTTTAAGGTGCTACTGGACTCTTGTGCTTTTCTGTTTCTTCATGTGATTCTCTTTATTTTCTACAACTTTCATAGCAGTTGGAATCCATGGTACCAAGTGGTACCAAGATTTGGCCTCTTGGTCCAGCCCCCGAACCTTTCCCTCTCCAGTGTGAATCTTTCTTCCTGTAAAGATGGAAGCTAGTTTTCAAACCATATTAAACAGCAAGCCCTGGTTAGAGTTACACATGTTTAAAGCCAATGCTGGAAATTTGCGGTAGTTGGGAGTGGTCTAGGAAGGACATACACAGCCCCTCCCTCAAGCCTTTGACTTCCTTGAATTACTGAGATCTCTCTCTCTCTCTCAAATACTTATTTATGTGAATTATTAGAGGCAAGAGCACAGTGGAATTGGTCTCTAAGAGAGGGAAAGTCTCTTCAGAGACATATAAGCCTTCTGAAGCTGGAAGAGCAGGAAACGAACACAACCCCCCCCCCATAGGACTGAACAGAAATTTTGAGGTTACCACAAATAAAAAATAAAAATCCAAGAGCACTGCGTCTCTACAATGTAACAATTCTTAGCGCGCAAGTAATTAGTGAGCAGATTAAAAAAAATGCAAGAGGCGTAATTCTCCGAGGGTTCTGGAATGAAAGATGAAAGCAAGATCACACAGCGGGGGTTGGGGGGTGAGGGGAACGAAGGGGAGGCCAGCTTGCCCATTCTGCGCCCCGATGGAATAAATTCATTATGTGAAAAGTTAAACCCTGATCAGTTTTGGTAAACTATAACCGCCCTTCCTGAGGAACTGCAGTGTGTGGGTCCCAGTGTCAGAGAGTGCCAACCACATGACAGCCACTAAGATGGATTTCCATTGCAAAGAAAGCAAATAACATCAATACAGAGAAGGACTATATGTATGTGAGTCTGTGTGTGTAGGGGGGAGTGTTGAACTGGTGCTCTCTCCCTCCTTTCTCTTTCATCCATGGAGTGCTTTCAAGAAAAAAAAATGGTTCAGAAAGGTTAATATTTTACACCTCTCCATCTTGGACCGTGGGGCTGTGTTTAGAAATAAGAAAGATTAAGGCAACTTTGCCTTTCTTAAAATTGACATTTTGTCCATTTGTTTGTGCCTCTTTCTGTGCATTTCTATTCTCTGCCAGCAGAGTGTTAAAATACATCTGACGTGGGGGGAGCAGAGGACATGTGCAAATGTGGTTGATTGACTGAGGCATTTATTGCTTTACATCCATACAGTCCCCCGGTCTGCCTTTTCACTTTCCTGTGAATGAGAATCTGGCCCATTAATGCTATGTAAGATTCCTAGGGCAGGAAGAGGAGGAGGAGGAGGAGAAGAAGGAGGAGAAGGAGACTGGATTTATCCCTTACCCTTCACACTCAGAGTCTCAGAGCAGCTTACAAGCTCCTTCTCTTCCTCTCCCCATAGCAGATGCCCTGTGAGGTAGGTGGAGCTGAGAGAGCTCTGAAAGAACGGTGACTTGACCCAAGGTAACTCAGCTGGCTCCATGAGGAGGAAGAGTGGGGATTCGAACCCTGTTCTCCAGAGTAGACTCTGCCGCTCTTAACAACTACACCAAACCATGGCTTTATTGAATTAAGTATGACTAGTGCGATTCTCCATGATTCTGTGGTGAGTTAGGATCCATCCCTAACCAGGATCAGAAGTTGGTTTGTTACAGAGTTGCCAGCACTGGGTTGGGGAATTACTAGAGACACGGGGGTGGAGCCTGGGGAGGGTTTGGGGAGGGGAGGAACCTCAGCAGGGTATGGTTCGTGTCCACTCTCCAAAGCAGCCATTTCTCCAGAGGAACTGATCTCTGTAATTCCTGGAGATCTTCCGGCCCCACTCGGAGGTTGCTAATCCTACCCCAGCTGGTCTTAACTGTGGTTCCCCATAATATATGAATGTGGACATCCTGGTTTAATCATGGGATGTTCCTTGGTGCTGCCTTGGTACTCTCCAGCTACAGAAACTCCTGGCCAGACCAGGGCATAGGCTATTAACAGATCAGCCCTAAGAAGAGCTACACCAGTGGTACTTATGAAACCTGAGAAGTGTGACTCTGTTTAGGATTGCACTATAGACCAACATTTTGTAAAGCTGAACCAGGACTGGAACGATTGTTTGTGCGCTGTACAGGTTTTGCGAGCAAAGCATAGACAAAACAAACCACGACTTTGTATTTATGTCGGAACTGAGCCCTAGAGTTTTGTGCTACTCACAGTAGCATTCCTACTAGTATACTCTAAAATCATATTGAGTTGAAAGTCATTCTCATCTCTGTAAAAATAATGTGGAAACTATATATCAGGGTAATCTTCCAATACAGAGGAAGAACTCTGGATTTTTGTTTGTTTGTGTTCAAGGTTATTTCGGTGAAGTGCCTAAAGCTAGATATTTTTATTATAACAGCTGCTAAAATGGAGTCTTCTTGAAAGTTGAAACTGATACACAGGAAACTGCCAAAGCCAATGGTCAAACTGATAAACCTTGAGTCCCCCAAGGTAGATGTGTGTGTAACAGTTACCAGAAATATTTGGCTTAAAAAAAATTATTATGCAGGGCATTTTGGGACACTTGGTGCTTTATTGAGAATAGACTATTTACATAATTATCTTCCAAATACATTTGGAATATATCCTTAATTAATTAGTTTTCTAAATGAGGGGGTGCTGCTTCATTATGCTAGCCACTGATTAGATCTGTACAACCAGGACCTATGGAAAGGAGATTTTAAAATCATTACTCTGCCATTATAGACCAGCTCTGTCTGCTGGCTTTATGATCTTGCCATTTTAAAGTGCCAATCTCATGCTACCAAGGTAGGTTTTGAATCTTCACTACAGGACTCTGATTGAAGGAAGCAGAAGAGAGTGAAGTCTACTCAAGGTGCTTATTGGGCATACATGTGTACATTTAAAAGACTGGCAGTTCCACATTGACACCAACAACATATAGCAATCCTTGGTCAATCATGAAGTGGGTCTGTAGGGTGCCCACATTGTACCCCAAACTGCAACACTTGAGGCTTGATGACTAGAATCGGCATTGCCCTCAACCTCAGGGACAGCCGCAGCAAATACGTGGCACGTCCAGTTGACCACCTCCCATTTAAATACTGCACTGCTTCCAACTGGAAGCTTGGCCACACCAAACTGCACTCCGCCATTGTCCTTGAAGGCGTCAGCCAATTAGCCCATTGAGTGCAATAATGCACAGTGATGTCACAGAAGGGAATGTCCAGCCAGCATCAGTCTAGACCAGTCAGCCTAAGGTCCCAACCAGTGTTCCCTCTAAGGTGAGTTAGTGTGAGCTAGCTCACAGTTTTTTAGCCTCCAGTTCACACATTTTTGTCTTAGCCCTGGAAGGACGGCTCCAGAGCAAACTAATTCATGCAGTAGCCAAATTGCTTGCTCACAACTTTAATGCCAGTAGCTCAAAAAAGTAGAATTTTTGCTCACAAGACTCTACAGCTTAGAGAGAATGCAATATCGCATCAACCTGTGCTGTAATAGGGAAAAAGTGAGCACGGCCTACATCTTATTATTTTGACCAGGCTCAGTCCTCTGTGTGGCTAATGGACTCTAGAGGAAGTTATTTTATGTTGGGAAGCAAACATTCTTGTAAGGAATGTCTTCTTCTTTAAGGAAACAGCACAGCCAAAACCACAAGTGTGTGAAAAGAAGGTATAAAAGACAAAGTAACAGGATGAACAATACAAGAGTGGAGATAAAAGGCGCTATAGCCGACCATGGAGGCTAAGATCTCTGAGTCTTGGGTGGGAGACCTCCAAGGAAGTCCAAGGTCACGACGCAGAGGCAGGCAACGGCAAAACCACCTCTGTTCATCTCTTGCCTTGACAACCCTCATGAGGTCACTATAAGTCAGCTGCAACCTGACCACCACCAGTGAAGCCAACAACGTCTGGAAAAAAGGAACCAATTTTACTTTCCTCACTGTGGACTCACCAAAGCAGGGATCTGCACTTTTTATGATGCGCTAATTATAAGTATAATGTTAGCATAGTGTTGGGCCCTTTACATGCCTGCTACGGTGCTACGAGACTTATGGAATTCCCAGGCAAGTGTGTCCCATGGTCAAGGGACCGATAGCCCTGCTGTCCTGTTAGAAAAGTTTTTGCTGATCCAACTTATACAAGGACCTGGAAATACAGACACTGACCAGAGAGCTAAGGGAAAAGTCCGAACAACATCCTGTAGCTTTCTCAACAAAATCTGAGTACCTGAAACGGGCCCCTGAATTCTTTGTCTGTTCCATATACTGTTGAGATACAGCATCACAAGTGAAAGTTTTATGGACGGCAAAGAGCTCAAGCAGCATTGCTTTTGAATGCAACAACCTGATTGGCATCACAACAGGTATTCTGGCAATGGAGGCCCACCAGATGCCAGTTCCTGACCTGGGCCTATTGACAGCATTTGCAGCAATAAATTTAAAACGAAATGCAAACAGTAATGTGGGTATGTAGGTGAAAGTCTGCCCCAACCTGGATGGCCCAGGCTAGCCTGATCTCATCAGATCCAGGAAGCTAAGCAGGGTCAGCCTTGGTTAGTATTTGGATGGGAAACCACCAAGGAAGTTCAGGGTTGCTAGACAATAGGGTTGCCAGGTCCCTACTTTTTGCCAGCGGGAGGCTCCAGGCTCCTCTCCTTGTGTGTGCAAGGCATGTCACGGGTGTGTGTTTGTGACATCACCTCTGGGTGACATCATTGTGCTGGGCACGTGGGAGCCGTGGAGCTCTTCCGGGGCAGGGTTCCCCCCGCCGGCTGGCCAGCAGATCAGAGGGCCCGAAATGGGGGGGAAATCCCATCCCCATTAGGGGGATGGCAACCCTAGCAGACAATAGTAAAATACCTCTGAATATCTCTGGCCTTGAAAACCTTATGGGGGTTGCTACGTGTCAGTTGAGACTTGAAGGCCAAAAAAAGAAAACAAGCTGAATGCTTGAAGGTCAATCAAAAGTTCTAGGCCTAATTTTTACTTCTCTCAAACTTAGAAATTTATAAAACTGTATTCAAGGAAGAGACTACTGCCACCTCACATGTAACTTCGTTTTGGGTTTGGTAGTGACAATAACGTGTGCTGCGGTCAATGCAAGCACTTTGTATACAACAAAAAGGAGAAATGGGTCACAACAAATTGCCTTTGTCACTACAGAAAAAAACACCCCAGCTTCTCCAATTTCCCCCCTAATAAATGCAGCCCGGCAATTGCTCTCACAGCTGCAGGGTGTACCTGCTCAAAAACAATGACTTCCTTTTGATGTTGTACTTGCCCAGCCAATACCAGGCGATGTGGATTTCTCCATGATCAATGCTTCATCTCTTCGACAGGGCCATTATAATTGCATTAATATTTCTTGTTTATTTCTCACTCCTCTGTGTAAAATCTATAGAGATTTGTCAATGATGTCTCTTTTATCCAGTTTATTTTTCATTTCAGACAAAGCTCGGCTGTTCCGATACAATGCCTGAACCATCTTTTGTGCACGTTTCTTGTCCGTTTTACCGTATTTATGCTACTTAATGTCTGATGACTTTTAAAGAATCATTCTGCTGCTTTCCAAACTTTAAAAAAAATCCTGATCAAATTCCTAGGAAAGGGATACTGTTACATAATGGATATGGAAAGTTTCTGCCTTATTATTATATTCTTTTCCTACCTGCTTTTGGAAGCTGACCAGCAGTAACCAATAGTTCTACAGCATTTCATTCGATTTCAGCAATTTGTTGTTGTGTTCGTTACTTATTAATACAGTGCCCATAGAGTTTCACGGGCAGGATTAGGAAAGGAATCCAGAACTGGTGTCTCCCATTATTGTTACTTCTGTTCCTGACTTCGCCCATACTTTGGCTCTTGCCCTCATTGCTCTGAGTCTTCTCATTTGCTCTCCTCTATGCTATTAGCCCTGACCTGGATGGCCAAGGCTAGCCCAGTCTTGTCAGATCTTGGAAGTTAGGCAGGATCTGCCCTGGCTGGTCCTTGGATGGGAGACCACA
Source organism: Gekko gecko (assembly GCA_029375565.1). Lineage (NCBI taxonomy): Eukaryota > Metazoa > Chordata > Lepidosauria > Squamata > Gekkonidae > Gekko > Gekko gecko. The sequence goes on from JAPDNY010000003.1 coordinate 24,492,076, forward strand.
ACACAGGACACCTCTCTTCATCTCTTCCCCTCGCCATAGGTTGGCTGCCACTCGACAGCACTTTCCAGCCATGCTACTGCTACTGCTGGCACCTCTGCTGGCAGCTTGGTGTAGCGGTTAAGAGCGGCGGTCTCTAATCTGGAGAACCAGGTTTGATTCCCCACTCCTCCTCCACATGAAGCCAGCTGGGTGACCTTGGGTCAGTCACCGTTCTCTCAGAGCTCTCTCAGCCCCACCGACCTCACAGGGTATCTGTTGTGGGGAGAGGAAGGGAAGGCAATTGTAAGCCGCTCCGAGACTCCTTTGGGTAATGCAGGGTTGGGTATAAAATCAACTCTTCTTCTTCTTCTCCTCAGTTAACCAGACTTCAAGACCAAATGCCTCAAGGTCCTGGGCCTGGGAAGAAGGAGAAGGAGAAGGAGAAGGAGAAGGAGAAGGAGAAGGAGAAGGAGAAGGAGAAGAAGAAGACTGCATTTATACCCTGTCCTTCAGTCGGAGTCCCAGAGCGGCTTACAAACTCCTTTCCCTTCCTGTCCCCACAACAGACACGCTGTGAGGTAGGTGGGGCTGAGAGAGCTCTTTCAAGGACAGCTCTTGTCAGAACTATGGCTTGCCCAAGGTCATCCAACAGCTGCAGGGGAGGAGTGGGGAATCAAACACGGTTCTCCCAGGTTAGAGTCCGTGCACTTAACCACTAAACCAATTTAAATTTAATTAATTTACACCAATTTAAAGTTAATTTAAAACTCTTGGTGGGAAAACAATTTCCCTCAGAGTCCCCCAGTCTTGTTTATAAATTGCTAGGCCCCACTGAGGGTTGAGAAATTAATCCATGGTGAGTTTCTTCATTCCCCCCCTAGTCAGCACAATCCTAAAAGGATTAGAATGAACTCCCAAAATGCTGCTGCAATCTTGAATACTCTTGAAGCTTGACAGCAAAAAGGGGATACTATATGGGAGGGCAGCAGGGACCTTCCTGCTGGAGCTGTCTGGGTCAGAGAACTCCACTCCCACTGACATCTGGATGGGGACAGCAGCAAGATGGCTACCAGCACCTTGCTGTCACCTATTCCTGGGTGCAAGAGGGCACATTCTGACTGCAGTAGGGTGAGGTAGTGGAAGGCATCGCTTCCCTTGGCTTCTCCACTTACCATAATTTCTTCTAAAGCAGAGTTTGCTTCAGTTTGACTGTCTCCATTTCCAAAGGTCTTGTGGGCAGGTGGGGAACCTTTGATACTTAACTGCTGTGTCCGATAACCCTGGACCCTTATAGACCCTGAATGGGTCACTTCCAGTTAGGAGAAGCTTAGGTATACCTTGCCCAGGGCTCTATCCAGAAATGCAATACTCAGGGATGTTACTCTATATTAGAATGAGTTCTTTCCTCATGTTCTTTGCAATAGTAACTCATATGTAGCAGCCTTCACTACAGGAACTCCCATAATGTCCCAGCTTCTTGGTTCCATCTTCCTATATCACTTTACAGGCCACAACTAGCTTTCAGTTAATCTTTTCTGTAAAACTACAGCCAGATCCCTCATACGCTATCTTCCACCAGAGAAAGCTATGCTGGCTAGAATCCACTACGTGTCTTTTGCCAACAAGGCGGCTGGGGAGGTGGGGGGAGATAGATATGATTTTTACTCTGGGAAAAACTGGTCCTTCCAATGGATCTCCTGTAGTCAAATAAGCTATTATGTTTTTATGGCAAATACTACATTTGGAAATGTTTTGCTTTTTATGTGACTGCAGTACTATGTTCTCATGTTTCTATTTTATAACAAGCCTAACTTGGGAACCTGTGTGTTTGGGGGATTCTGCAAGTTTCTCTTGTTTCACATTCTTATATTTATTCCTCATTCTATTTATTCTTTTGGTCAAACTATTTCGGAAATGTGCTACAATTTAGAAATTAGTGCGATTCTGTCTCCAGAGTCGTGTTCCCTCTAAGATGAGTTAGTGTAAGCTAGCTCACAGTTTTTAGCCTCTGGCTCACATAACTTTGTCTTAGCTCAGGAAGGAGGGCTCCAGAGCAAACTGATTTATGCAATGGCCAAATCGCTCACTCACAGCTTTGATGCCAGTAGCTCACAAAGTAGAATTCTTGCTCACAAGACTCCACAGTTTAGAGGGAACACTGCTCCAAAGGAAGGATTATATGGTTAGAAATTAAAAATTGGCAGGATCCATAAATAAACACAACTGATTACATTTATAATTGAGATTAAAAAATGTGCATTACTTGCATTGGTTCATTGAAGTCTTTCTACTGCTTTTAAAATTAATAAAAGAATCTGTAGAGGGTGGTAGGCTACTGGTTTATACTGCATTTTTAAACTAGTTGTAATTTCAGCGATGGAGTTATTAAACCTTATGTCAACAACAGCCCCTTGGCTGAGAGTGCTGCCCTGGCAAGAGTCTGGGTTAGGATTAATTGGGGTCCTATCGCACAAGAGATCTGAGGAATGCAGAAAGAAGAGACATGTAACTGTAACTCAAGAGAGTGTCAACTGAAGTCCAATTCAATCACCGCCAAGGCTTCAGGGAACAGGGATGCAAGTACATAGCAAAGAGAAAGGAAAGCAGGTGGCCAAGAAAAATGGAAGACTGGGACAGAAACAAGATGGCCGACAGTCTCCTAACAAGTTACCAGGGAACCAAACAGACAAATTCAGATAGAGACAGATCAAGATCTTGATCTATCTCCATGGAAGGCACCACATTTAGCTGTACAGAATGGAAATCCATCAACCCTGTGAAGAAACTGGCACAGGTACAACAGACATCATCTTTCTCACCAAACGAAGAAGACTTAACATTATACCAAAGAGACTGAGAATAAAAAAAAAACATTACAATCCACTTACCCCACAAACTATAGACAAATTCAGATTTGGGTCGTTACTTGGACAGAATCTATGTTTGACTAGGCAGGCTGTATAACCAGTCCAAGGTAAGATCAGTCTCATGGAAGGGAAACAATGCTGGGACCTGGGATGACATCATTCCCCTTCTTCTTTTGCTCAGCAGCCTTTACTTAGCTCATAAGGACTACCACGGCAAAGATGAATCCCAGCTGATCCTGACTCAAAATGGTCTTCAGAGCAGAATCTAACCAATGACCCATCTAGACCAGCATCCTGTTTCACATAGTGGCCGCTCCTTCTTGTTGCCCTCTAGCATACTAGCATGTAGAGGTTTACTGCTCATGAACAAGTTGGTTCCAAACAGCCATCATGGCTTATAGTTATTGACAGGCCCATAACCTTCATCTGCTTTTCTATTCCCTTTAAAAGCCATCAATAGCTTTTGACTTGAGTTTGGAGAGTTCCATATGCTACATACTACTTGTACATGTGTTCTTTTTACAAGTTAGTACTGACTCCATTAATATAATCTATGTAGCTGGCATCTTTCAGCGCTACCATCATGAAGCAAAGGGAACGGGCGGCAAGGAGACAGAGCGTTCCAACAGTAGTTGCCAATTAACTAGGCTAGTTGCGTTTGTTAATTTATCTTTAACAAATACGAGAGAAAAGGCCTGTTGTGACTACAAAAACAAAGATTATGTCAGCCAATGTGTGGAATTAGCAACACCAAAAATCAGGTAAAGGTAACCTATCATTAAGAAAGTTTTTGCCTATCCAGAAAAGCAAAGGGGTAAAATCCCTGTTCTTTTTCCCTTCCATCTTGAGACTGATGAGAAATTGGTGAATTGTACCAACAGGCATAGACTGTGAGGCCAGAGAAAAGATTAGCAAGGTGAGTGGGAAATCAGGAGGCTGAAAATACAGTACGTCTGCGTTGGAACAGTAGAAAAGATTTATGGTCAGCTACACACATAGCATGCCTCCCCCCCCCCAGCTCCTTAAAAAAAACATTTTGGGGCTGGGAAAAGAATATCAGCAGAGCTTGTGACTCAGAGCTGCCTCTCGCAAAGTCAGGAATGCCATAATCTCTTCTGATCTATAATTATCATAAGTCATCGTTATTTACCTTCAGAAGACGTCCAATGCAAATACTATGAAGGAAGACATTTGACAACCAGAGGATCAATAGGAAATGATCTATGATGCACGTCAGCTCAAATTCAGTTCAAATGCAGGCACAATTGTATTAAGTTCTCGCAAGCACTTTTGGTATGTGATTAAGGGCTAACAATAGCGGGGGAGGGGGGGTCCGTGGTGAGTTCACAAATGATACCAGGCACCTGCCCTTTCGAGCCTGGAACACAACACTTGCCAAGTGTTGTTAACGAGGGATGGAAAGTAGACGAGACCAATCTTTTTTAAAAGAACACCCCTTACATTCTATCTTACATAAGTAAAATAAGCTCTGTTCTGCTATGCAAGCACTGCTCCCAAGATCTATCAGGGCCCAACTCTGCTTCAGCCAGCCCAGCGGCTGCTGCTCTATTCTATGTGCCATGTCATGATCTGCGGAAGGAAAGACAGAACTGTTTACATCAGCCTGCCAGTTCCCTAAGTGGTCCACGGGGAAGCTGCTGCTACGTGTCCTGGCGTGTCAAGCAGAAGCAGCTACGTCTTGGATCAGTGGGATGGGGCTCATCCCTCTCCTTTTGTCCACCACTTGGGCTGCCACCACGGAAGACAGAAACCAGAGAACATCACGCAGTCAGCATAAGGCAAGAACAATGACCTTGACTTGGGCAATATCATCCAGCATTTTTTCCCTGTCATACGTTTCATATACCATAACTTTGCCACTATGATCTAATAGAGAATCTAAAAGTAATTAACTGGATTTAAGGGGGGGGGGAATCCGACACCTTAATCAAATATGTATTCTTATCAGGGTTCCAAGGCAGCAGTAAATCGGGACATTTAAAAAACTGGGACATCATCCAATCTGTGATCTGATCAGGGTTCAATGGTTATAATAAATTGGGACTATTAAAACTGGGATCTCATCCAACACTTTATTTTGTCTAAACCGCACAACCTAGCAATGCTGCTAAGTCAGGAATATTCAGTGAATAGAAATGCTATGTGAAATTAACCCTTAACCAAATAAGAAGAAAATGTACACGGATTTTTGATGGGGCTGCAGTCATTCTGAAGTTGTTGTGGTTCAAATAATGCCAGCTAGGTTTTGTTAGGTAATCAATACATAAAATATCCCCCCCCCAAATAACCATTTGCAATTCTGTGAGGTTATATAGGCATAAGTCCGATTGACTTTAATGGGCCATAAGAAAGAATAATTTTGGATTACAACTCTGGTTTTCTTCCTGGCCTTCCCTTGAATTATAAAAGGTAAGAGACACCAGAAAAACAGAGCCTCATACAATGGTTAATTCAGTGTGCATTAATACATCTAATTCTCAACATGGCCCCATCCATGGATAATTAAATGCAGGGACTGGGGCCATGGGCAGACTGGACAGATCGTTCTGCAAAAAATGAGAATCTCAGGTTTGCAGAAAATTCTCAAATCTTTTTTTTTAAAAAACCCTAAAATATTGGGAGCAGGGTTTTTTCAAGCTCTCCCCAATAACAGAAGTTGCACCTGGGCCTTTCAGAAATAAATGCCCTCTGAAATCGTGGGTGTCACTAGGCAACCTCAACCGTACCGCTTGCTTTCAAAACTCAGTTTCTCTCACTAAAAGGCAGAGGGCTGTTTCCAGGGCTATTTGGGCTCCCAAGTCCATTCTCTCCCCTTTTCCTGCCCTGGAGGGAGGGCTCCCCAGGGCCAGGGCCATCAGCAACCACTGGTCGACCTGCTAACTTGCATTTTTTGTGCAACTCGTCCAGGTGCAGAGGTGGCCATGATTGATGCCACACAACTAGCTTGGGCTCAGCAGCTACCTCTACACAACTTGCAGCCGTAGCCACCAAATTCTCCCAAGTGACTTGCCACAAGATGATGCTTGCAACTGGGACAGACTTTTCCTAGGGAGAGGCTACCAGGGGGAGGGAAGGAGGGAAAGTTCAGAGCCAGTGTGGTGTAGTGGATAGACTGTCAGGCTAGGATCTGGTAGGCTCAGTTCCAAATACCCACTCTGCCATGGAAGCTGGCTGGGTGACCTTGGGCCAATCTCTCACAGCCTAATTTACCTCAGAGGGTTACTGTGAAGATAAAGTAGAGGAAAGGAGAATGATGTAGGCTGTTTTGGGCCTCTGTTGGGGAGAAAGTGGGATAAACATTAAGTAAATAAATAATAAATAAATCTGAAAACTGAGGGGCGGATAAGTGGAAGAAGAGAAGGAAGCAGACCAAGGGGGGAGGAAAGAGGAAAACACAAGGAGAAATGAACTGAACCCTACGGTCTTTGTGGGTTCCTTGCTTGTACATATTTAGCAACTAACTATAGAATTTTAAATTGTACAAGCAGGGGACTTGTGAGGACTTGCAGGGAACATCTAATTTCCCCCATATACCCCCCACAGTATTTCTTCTTTCCATCCCCAAGCAGCCCCCACAGTCTCCCCCTTCCCTGTTTCCCATCACCACCAACATACCTTTACCACCCCTTCTCTTCAGCTTTCTCTCCCTCCCTCCACTTGGCAGCCTCTGCCCATTACTTCTCTTCCACCAACCTACCAGTGTAGTGTGGTGATTAAGAGTCGCAACCAATACTCCCTCTAAGCTGTGGAGTCTTGTGAGCAAAAACTCTTCTTTGTGAGCTACTGGCATTAAGGTTGTGGGTGAGCGATTTGGCTACTGCATAAATGAGGTCGCTCTGGAGCCATCTTTCCTGAGCGAAGACAAAAATGTGTGAGCCGGAGGCTAAAAAACTACGAGCTAGCTCACACTAACTCAGCTTAGAGGGAGTACTGGTTGCAACCTCTAATCTGGAGAAAAACAGGTTGCTTACCAGTAACTGATGATCTTCGAGTGGTCATCTGTGCAGTACCACATATGAGTTGGGTGCCTGTACATGACCTTGATTGGAGAACCTTCTAGAGCTTTGCCTCAGAACACTTTTGGCGGGCTCTCTTCCCGCCCTGGTGAGCAGGCATGCACTGCACATGCCTGGAGTGGGGGAGAGAGCCACCTCCCACTCAGTTCCTTCAACCACTACAGGTAAGTCCCATCAAACCAAAGAAAGGAGATGCCAGCAGTGGGGAAGGCCGGGTGGGATTGTGGTACTGCACAGATGACCACTCGAAGATCATCAGTTACAGGTAAGCAACCTGTTTATCTTCGTCATGGTCTCTGTGCAGTCCCACACATGGGTGATTACAAGAGCTGTACCAGTTGGAGGAGGGAGCTGGCAGCTGAAAAAGACACAAAAAATACTGGTTAGGACACAGCATCATGAGCGAAATATCACCCAATGGTCCTACCCGAGGAAGCAGCAGGGTCAAGCGAAGAGAGATCGCAGCACCGACTGACCGAAGGTAGCATCCCATCGAGCTCGGACATCAAGTGCGTAGTGGGTCACGAAGGTCAATGCCGAGGACCACGTAGGAGCTGCACAGACTTCTTCCAATGGGACACCAGCCAGGAAAGCGGTGGATGTCGACACCGCCCATGTGGAATGGGCAGTGACACAGGTAGGGACAGGTTGACGGGCAAGCTCATAGCAAAGGGCTATGGCGGAAGTTACCCATTTGGACAAGCATTGAGAGGAAATTGGCTCCCCTGCATGAGGGGGGCCAGAGGCTAGGAACAGCCAAGGAGACTTATGGATAGGCTGAGTCCTATGTAAATAGAAAGAGAGCGCTCTGCGCACATCGAGACAGTGCAAGGCTCTCTGAGGTGCATCAGCCGGGTTGGGAAAGATAGTAGGTAAGACAGATGACTGAGACAGGTGAAAGGCAGAAATGACTTTAGGAAGGAAAGAAGACTCTGGTCTAAGGACAACCTTCTCCCTATGAAAAATTGTATAGGGGGGATCAGCCTGAAAGGCAGCTAGTTCCCCTACTCTGCGAGCAGTAGTAATTGTGATGAGGAAGGCTGTCTTCCAGGAGAGTAACCGGAGATCGGTTGTAGCCATAGGCTTGAAGGGCTTGGACATAAGTTGAGCAAGAACAAGTGACAAACTCCACGAAGGCACCAGAGGCTTCCTAGGGGGACAAAGCCAGAGGAGACCCTTGAGGAATGACTTAGTGAGGCGGTGCGAAAAAACTGTGGAGCCCTGTATCAGAGGATGGTATGCAGAGATGGCAGCTAAATGGACCTTTAAAGACAAGTATGCCAGGCCATTGTTCTTTAAAGAGACGACATAGGAAAAAATCTCATGGAGAGATGACTGGACTGGATCGAAGGAGTGATTCGAGGCATCAGACTGAAACCTCCTCCACTTCAAACGATAAGCAACATGAGCAGAGGGCTTCCTGGCACTGAGGAGGACTTCAGACACTTCTGGTGGGAAGTCTAGTGCAGGATCTTCCAGGCTGTCAACTGGAAGAAGCCAGGATCGGGGTGCTGGATCCTCCCTCAGGCCTGAGAGAGGAGATCGAGAATGACAGGCAGGGGCCGGAATGACCGATTGGAAAGACGGAGGAGGTGTAGAAACCAGACTTGGCGTGGCCACCAGGGAGTGACAAGGATGCACGACATGGCATCGGCCACAATCTTCTGAATGACCTGGGAGATGAGAGGGAACGGAGGGAAGAAGTAGAATAGGGTCCTGTTCCAGGTGTGGAGAAAGGCATCTCCCAGCGACTGAGCAGACGGGGGACCCCTGTTGAAAAAGAGGTGACACCGGGCATTGGCTGCAGTTGCAAAGCCATCAATGAAAGGATGACCAAATTTGACAAAGACATGTCTCAGATATCGAAGGTGGATGGACCATTCATTGTCTGACAACTGGGAATGGCTCAATTGATTGGCATCGATGTTTTGAACACCCAGAATGTGTATCGTGGAGAGCGTGATGGAATGGCAGAGGCACCAACTCCAGAGATCAATGGCCGACTTGCAGAGACGAAGGGAGGCAGTCCCGCCCTGCTTGTTTATGTAGTTGGTGGTATTGTTGGAAGCAACCTGAACGATCCAGCCGCGAAGCACCAGGAGGAAAGAGCAGAGAGGAGGTGAACAGCATGCAGCTCCAGGACGTTGATATGAAGGGTGGCCTCATGACGAGACCACATCCCCTGTGCTGAAAGCATCCCGCACTGGGCTCCCCAACCCCAGAGAGATGCATTGGTGGACAGCAATACCTGCGGAGGAGGATGCTGAAAGGGCATGCTGGAGAGGAGGTGCTGAGGATGGGACCACCACGTGAGGGATTCAACAACGAGGGGTGGGTTCAACAGGATTTTGTGCCACAAACTGCAGAGAGGGTTGAAGGCACGAAGAAGCCACAGTTGAAGGGGACGCATTCTCAACCTGGCATGATGGACTACGAAGACAGTAGACACAGAATGCCCCAGGAGTCGCATGACAGACCACATGGACTGCTGGGGAGAGATCTGGAACTGGGACACCAAGGAGAGTATGTCGAATGCCCTTGAGCTTGGGAGAAATGCGGTCTCGAGGTTGGTATTGAGCTGGGCACCAAGAAATTGAAGGACCTGGACAGGTTGGAGAGATGACTTGGGTAGGTTGACACAAAGGCTGAGGGCACAAAGGAGAGAGAGAGTCATGTGGACGTCTTGGAGGAGCTGATTGTGTGTAGCAGCCACGAGAAGCCAGTTGTAATATAGGGATACAGAGCAATCCCTCGATGATGAAGGTCCATAGCCACCACAGCCATCAACTTGGTAAAAACCCTTGGGGCAGTGCAAAGCCTGAATGGGAGGACTCGGTATTGGTAGTGTGTGTTTCCCACAGTGAAGCGAAGGAACTTTCAATGTTGGGGATGGATGGTGATGTGAAAATATGCATCTTGAAGACTGACTGATGCCAGCCATGCAGCCTTGGGAATCAGTGGAAGAATGGACTGTAAGGTGACCATTTGGAACTTGTGGCATCGGACGTATCGATTCAGATCCCGAAGATCCATAATAGCTCAGAAACCACTGTCCCTCTTCGGTACGAGGAAATACTTGGAGTAGAAGTCTAGGGTCCGTTGCACCTCCAGGATGATCTCGATGGTGCCCTTGGCGAGAAATGTGGAAATCTCGAGATCAAGGAGAGGATCCGGGGGCATGATGACAAAGTGAGGTTGGTCAGGAAGTGAAATGAACTCTATGGCGTACCCAACCTGTAGGATGGTAAGGACCCAGGAGTTGGTGGAAATGTCTTCCCACGCTGGAAGAAAGGGGAAGAGTTGGGTCCGGATGGGCAGGGTGTACAATGGAGGAGATGGCAAACGATGGAAGCAGTCAAACGGACTACTTGGGCTGCTGGGGCTTTATAGATGTCTGTTGGCATGGCCTAGTCAAAGGACGGGAGTCATAGGGCCACTTCTTCCACTGGGAAGTGGACGCGAGAGATGGCTGGCACCTGGAATAGTACAGCTTCCAAGAGCGGTATTGAGATTGAGGTATCAAGGTCGATACACCCAGGTTTCGAGCCTGCTTCCAGCTATCATCAACAGCCTTCAAGGCCTAGTCAGTGGTGGAGTGGAAAAGACCCTCTCCATTCAACGGGAGGTCCTCCGTCAAGCGTGACGACGGAGGGCAACAGAGGAGATAAGGACCTTTGAGGAGCAGGTGACAGCATGACGGACTGAGTTGATTTGCTGCTTGGAGATCATACAAATTTCTGACAAAGCTCCTGATAATGTGGGATGGTGTTCCTCCAGAACAAACTCCAAGACAGGACGCATAGCATTAGCTACACTGAAAGCATAAGCTGAGAGGCATGACAGGTAGGTCTCAATACAGAGACTCATGGAGGTGAAGGAATACATCTTCCTTGCAAGAGCATCGACCTTACGACTCTCATGATTGGGCGGCGCCGAGTGCTGGACAGGCTGCTTTAATTTTGTCGAAGAGTGTACCACCATCGAATTCAGTGGAGGGTGACAGAAGAGAAACTTCCCCAAGTTCTCTTGGACCTTGTAAAGAACATCGTACCATCTGGAGACTGGGGAGGATCGGAGCAGGTTGGTCCCACGACTCCTTGAGGGCAGAAAGATGGACCGGTAACAAAGGCAAGACCGTAGATGGTGGGAGGTCGGCCTGAACCAGCTTGTGAATGACATCGGTCACAGCAGGGGACTCAGTTGATCCCTGGATCTGAAACGCAGTTGCCATCCTGGTCACAAGCTCCAAATAAGCTTTCGGGCCCTCAATGGGGGAAATAGAACCCGAGCGTCGAGGCTCATCATCGACGGGGAAGACATCGGGATCGAGGTCTCCTGACTCCGAGTGCTTGGAAATCGACATGGGAGAGGAGGATCTCAGTGGTTGAGTGAGATCAGCCGGCGTCTAGTCATCAGCAGGGGGACGGTACCGAGGTTCTAAGGGAGAACTCTTCAGGGCATCCCTAGGTCTCGAGAGCTCAGGACGCTGGTCAGGAGCCACAGAGCGAGCCGAAGCCACGGATCGAGAATGTCTGGAGTAATCCGGCATGCGCTGTTGGTCAGTACATTCAGAGTGACGGAGTCGATGATAATGGTGCCGTTGAGGGGTAGGAGATCTCAAGTAGTAGTAAGAACAATAAGGAAGGCGACAGCATTCATTGGGGACCAATATTGGTTGTCAGAAGGGGATCCAGACGGGGAGGGGGCTGGGCACTGAATGAGACACTTCCGATTGTATGGAGACCGAGATTGAGAACGACGGCCCACAGAATGCTCCCTGCTGTGGATCGGAGTATGGGAGTGTCGAGATGGAGATCAAGAGTCCCAATGAGACAACAATTCGGGAGGCGATCTCATAGACTGACCGAGTGGAATAAGGCCAGACGCCGAAGAGAGAGTAGGCGTAGGCGTCAGAGGCTGCAAAGTTGACTTTTGGGAAACACTGCTACTGCAGGAGCCGAGGTCGTTAAACCAGTGATGACAACTGGTTCAACCACAGAAGTTGAAGCCGATGTCGAGGGCTTGACTTTCGATTTGGAAGCAGACTTATCATCTGGCCTTTTAGGTTTAAGCTTCGGCTTCCCATCCGGTCTTTGAGGGAGGGAAGAATGAGAAGCGGCCAAAGACATTGCAGGGCGTAATGCTGCTTCTAAAAGTACAATCCTAAGCCTAGCCTCCCTATTACGTCTAGTTTGCCTAGAGAAACTAGCACAGCTATCGACCCGATGGGATTCACCGAGACAGAGGTGGCAAAAATCATGACCGTCGTTGGAAGATATCTTGGCTGGGCAACGACGACACACCTTAAAAAACTTTGTTTTGCCCATACAACCACCACCCCATCCACCAAATGGGGGGGGGGTTTAGAGAGAAACGAAAGTCAAGAAAAAGGGGTACTTTTTTTTTGTAAATGGAGAAGAAATAGAGGCGAAAGAAGACACGAAGTAAAGAAAGAAGACCAAAAGGAAGATGAACAGAGATAATCAGCTGAGGCAAATACGGAGCAAAAGGAACGGGGTGTGAACACAGAGGCGGTCGAAGAAGAAATGAGTGGGAGACGGCTCTCTCCTCCCCTCCAGGCATGCACAGTGCGTGCCTGCTCTCCGGGACAGGAAGAGAGCTCACCAAAAGCGTTCTGAGGCAAAGCTCTAGAAGTTTCTCTGATCAAGGTCGTGCGCATGTGTGGGACTGCACAGAGACCACGACGAAGATCTGAGTTTTATCCCCCACTCCTCCACATTAAGCCTGCTGGGTGACCTTGGGCCCGTCACAGTTCACTCAGAACTCTCGCAGCCTTGCCTACCTTACAAGGTACCTGCTGTGGTGAGAGAAAGGGAATGTGATTGTAAGCCACTTTGCAACTCCTTAGGGTAGAGAAAAGTGGGGTGTAAAAACCAACTCCTGCCCCTCCTCTTCTTCTCTGTTGTACCCCCTTTCACTTTTCCTCCTCTCCCCTTTCCCTGCTTCCTTCCACCCCTTCCTTAGTTTACCTTTTCAGGCTCCCCCCCACCATTGCCTCTGGAATAAAAACTTGAAAGATTCAGCAACATTGTTGTGGACAAATGGCCACAAAAATCTCAGAAGATAGTGTCACAAGACTGCAAAGGGCATTCATCTGTTAAAAGCTACAACTGTTGTTCCTCTTACTGTGGGACTTTTAATCTCCCGATTTTATTTCTATATTTCAGATTTGTCTGTATCCTCCATTTTATATAGGAATCCCCTGTCTGTCTGTCCCTGGCCCTATGGTGTGGATTTTTCAATCCAAACTTTACGGTCTGGTTCACAAATCAATATGATGATATTAGAAACAAACGGGCTTCCAATATAATAAACTTCTTCAAATCACTATCCTATGTGCAGTTCACTTTAACTCTCATTCTTATGGAAATAAAATTCACCAAAAGAAATACTGATATAATAGGAATATATATTCAAGTCACTAGTATTCATTCAAAGTATAATTGGAGTTTAAATGCTTTCAAGTCTGTGGTATCCATTTAGTTTGTGCAGGGCACTCTTTGCTGCAATATTCAATTGCAGTTTGCTAAATATTTTTTTTAAAAGTATTATTGATTTAAAGTATATTAGCATGCAGCCAAAGCTCAGGTCTGATAAGACAGAAGAACACCTCTATGGCTTTGGAAAGCTTCCTAGAAAGAAAACCACAAACTTGAAATAATTTACAGTTTAAACGCTCAACCCTAGCCAGCTGCTGAAAACAAGGGCCAGGTGCAATCTTTATGGGTATACTTTTCTGCATGCAGAGCTACCTTCTCTGGTAAGAAACCCGAAGATACAGCATTGCCATTCATAAAATGAGGCAGCTACCTTTCATAAATGAACCAGCACGATACAAAATCTGGTTTATGGAGCGTTGTTCTATTCACAGTTGACTTACTCTGTAGAGGGTTTTGTTTTGTTTTTTTTAATTAACAACATTTGGATTTCAGTAAATTACTTTAGTTTTTAAACATATATATATATATTCTCACAGTAGCAGGACACTGGGTTCTGCTAGAAAGAGGACTTCTGTCTAAGTAGGGATATTTATGTAAAGTAGGTAAACAACCAGGCAAAAACAGCTGTCTTTTGGCTGATATTAACATTACATATGGTTGAAAAGAAGGTGTATTGTTGTAAAGCACAAGGTACCTGATACATCTGGTTTACTTTAGAAAAATCTTCAAAGGCAAGAATATTAAAAAGCAACAAGAGCTGCCCTATTGTTAGGCTTAGACTGGGTGGGTGGGTGGGTGGGTGGGTGGGGAGAGTCCTTTTCGTTTCAGAACAAGGAAGTATATACTTCTTTCCCATCTTGAATGTTAAATCTGCACTGGTTTAACTTTAGGACTGAATCATTTCCATAAAAGATATTAAATTAAAAATGTTTCCCGTTTATGGATATTGTTTTTTGGGCCTTTGAAAATGATCTAGCCAAACTTCAAAAAGCAAGAGAATTTTGCATGAACCATAAAACAGGCACTCTGTCCCATGATTTCAATTACTGGATTAGGAAGGACTAACCATTTGCTCTGTGAGAATCACACCGTGTGGCATACTGTGGGAGAATCACTTCATCTGACCTGGTTATGATGCTCTCATGGTCTTGTGCACAGATTTAAAAAGAGGCGCCTCATGGAGAAGATGAAAAACCAAAGAAGAATGAAAACAAAATGGAAAACAACAACAACAACAACAACAACCCAAAAATGTTTTGGACAAGGCATCAGCGTAAAATTCAGTTAGGTACAACCAGGGCTTTTTTTGTAGAAAAAGCCCAGCAGGAACTCATTAGCATGATAGGCCATGCCCATCAGCAGGAACTCATTAGCACATTAGGCCACACCCCTGACAGCACAGCTCATTAGCATATTAGGCCACACACACCCATATTACCAAAAGTGTGGTCATCCAGCCACACCCACTTTTTGCTTCTTTATTCTGTTTACCTTGTTTGTTATCAAAACCCCAGGGCTTTTTTGGGTGGCAGGAACTCCTTTGTATGTTAGGCCACACACCCCTAATGTAGCCAGTCCTAATGAGTTGCTGCTGTTGGGTGTAGCCTGTTATGCTAATGAGTTCCTGCTGGGCGTGGTCAACTCGGGAGCCAGCCGGATCTCCGTTCCTGTGAGTTCCTGCCCAAAAATAGCCCTGGGTACAAGAAATGGTGTTGCAGAAAACATATTAGCCCCTGCATACACAATTATATTAACAATTTAAAGTTGCAAATTTGTTTCAGATATATTTCAGAGGCCAGTTTATTTAAAAACATACATATTCCCCTTTTTTCACCATTCAAGGCAACCAACAATCGGTTTTGACACAATGCAACACAATTAAATTATGGATTTAAAACAGCCTCCTGATTATTAGACTATATAGTACAGAATTCCCCAACTAAAACCAACTGCTAGGCACTATCCAAAAGCCTGAGGAAGCCTGGAGATCATGGAGGTTTTTTGTCATCTTCTGGGCATGGAACAGAGGCCATTGGGGGTTTGGGGGGGAAGGTATTTGTGAATTTCCTGCACTGTGCAAGGGGTTGGACTAAGTGACCCTGGAGGTGCCTTCCAACTCTATGATTCTATAATTTTAAGCCATACAGTGTTGCACTGCTGGAATAATGGGGTCTTGGCACCCATGGCAAACATCCAGAGCTGCCATTGGGAAGGAACCCAGTCTGGCAATTAGAAGGTGCCACCACAAGGGCTTGGTGGGCAGATATTTGTTGGTGGCACAGCACACCTGGAAAACTTGTGGTACTTAGTGTGCAAGTTTGACTGGTCAGCATTTCAGCATGAAAACAGCATGAAACAAGACAGAGGATAGCTGCGCTGCTATGGGTGCGCACTGGAGGAATCAGCATCTACATTTCAGAAGCTGGATGTCAATAATCTAAGAGGGAAATTAGGGACGTGAGGGAGACTTGTTGCTATGGAGTTTGGTTGATTTATCACGTCTTGCTTTTTATTGCTCCTGAGCTGCAGCAGCTTGAAACCTGATTCTTCTTTGCCTGCCAACATGATCCAGAATATACTGGCATGACAAGGTCTTGAAAACCATGACCTGAAAAATCTGCTTTTTCTCCTCTTCTTTATTTTGTAACATCTGTCCTGATAAAGAATTCCGGTGAACTCAACAGCATGTGTGCAGAGAACCCAATGGGCCATTGTGTTGGTCCTAATGAAAGGTATAACATGGATCGTGTCAAGTAACCTGCCTGTTTCAGAACGGATGGCTGAAGCTTATGTGTTGAGCACTGTTTTAAATGCTCAGGATGTTCTGCACATGTTATGCTGGGGAGTAATCCCAGTTGCATCACTGCCATGTGAAGACCTGGAATGGAAGGCTGAAGTTTCTCAACTGTTGGCCAGCACAACACTTCTCCATATCATGTTGTCCTGTACATTACATGCTCAGATCCTCCCACAGAGGGCTAGAAGGTAACAACCAGGAAATCTTTAGCCTTAACTTGGTGTCTCTCTGCTGTTTTCTCCAGTGTGGACCCCCTTTAGTCTGCGCTGGCGTTTCCATAGTGTTTTGTAAAGCACAACAAGCTTATTGCTTGAGTGATACTGATATGATGATGCTTTTGGAAGAGGAGGGAAACTAATCAGCATAGAATTCGGGCTGAAAAGCTACCACTTTAGAGCTGGTGGATAAGAGATGTGTATGACAAATACCTGGTGCAGAAATGGAAGAAGTACACTGTTTGAAAAATGCACTCGTGAAAGCAACAGTATACTCATAATATAGTGGGCCAAGATCTACATGCATCTCTTCAGCCATAACATTTTACATCAAACTGACTGATGAATTATTGGATGATCATCTTCCCTGCCATATGTCAGATATCTTACAATTGTGGAGATACATTAAATCTGTGCTACTATTTTATCATTAAGGTAAGTATTGTATCTCCTTAACTATAATTGTATATTCCTATTAAGTAGTTTAGAATGAACTGTTAAACCTTTGGTTATTTGTGAAAACAGGTGATTTCCTAGAACATTTTATCACAGGATTTCTTCCAACAGTGAGCCAAGTCTGATCCAAGATGGCTGCCAGAGCCTGTGAACATTAAGCAATGTCCATTTTGTCTCTGGGGATGTCTGTCTCTCCAAATGAACTATTTTTTGACTGGAATGGAGGAGGAGAAGAGTTGGATTTATATCCCACCCTTCACTCAGAGTCCCAGAGTGGCTTACAATCTCCTTTCCTTCCTCTCCCCACAAGAACTCTGAGAGAACTGCTCTTGAGAGAACAGCTCAGAGAGAACTGTGACTGGCCCAAAGTCTGCTAGCTGGAGAAGTGGGGAATCAAACCCAGTTCCCCAGATCAGAGTCGGTTGCTCTTAACCACTACAACAAAACTGTGTCTCAAACAAACAAGCTTCCAATTTTATCAGCTTCTTCAAATCCCTATCCTATGGGCTAGTTCTGACTCAGGGGGCTTCTGGAGTACTCCTCAGAGGCATTTCACAAGGAAGCAATGATCAGAAGGAAGTGGGCAGAAAGTAAACTACATTCCCTCTCCACAGAATCTAGGAACTAACACAGCAAGATCTGAGTCCTGTAGCACCTTAAAAACCAACAAGAGCCCCAGGTTATAAGCTTTCAACAGTTGAAGCTTCCCTTGTCAGAACTGACAGAGGGAGCTTTTATTCTCAAAAGCTTATGCCCTGGAGATCCTGTTGGTCTTTAAGATGCTATTGGACTTGAGTCTTGCTCTTCTACTGAAGATCGGCATGGAAACTAACATAATGAGATGGTGACAAAAACAAGAGAGAGGTTGATCTTTAAAAACAAAAACCAGAGTGACTTTCTGACACGGTATTAAGCACTAGACCCAGGACATCCTTATTCCCCAGGCATAATGGGTGACAATACCAGTTGACTGTCATCTTGCCGTTTGGGTGGGACCCTTACCACTCAAGGAGTAGTAGCCTATTCCTGACTGCCTTTGGCTCACTGGCGAGAAGAGGAATAAGTGGATGTGACAGGGGACCCACACAGCCTCCTATGATTTTGGGGGACCCAGGTTTGTGTTAAACTATACACCTTCCCCTTACTTACCAGGGGTTCTAAAGGTAGCGAGTGCCTAGGCTTTGGGTTCGCTGCTGTGAGGTAAGTTTTGTGATGCACAAGTAGAATATGGAGGTTGCTGAGGCAGGAATTATATATTAACAACAAAGAAGATTTATGTATTTACAAGTGGGTTTCAAGGAAGGGATCAAGGAATAGATCAGCAGCAGAGGTCTCTAGAGAGACAAAAGAGAAACCTAGTTGAGGAACACCAATTTAGATGGAAAGTTTCAACGTTCTTTAATTCTTTCAAGCATAAACAGGCTTCTACCAATTACCCACTAGGCTGGATCCTAACACACACACAGGATCCCACCCAGACAAGCCTGCCGATCAAAGGCAAAGACCACTGCTGTTCCCCCCCTGGAAAGCCTCAGATCTGTTATGCTGACCACGTCCTTCAGAGCCTTATAAACAGAAGCCCTCAACCTCTATAGAGGAAGCCAAAAAAGTATCAGAGCTTTCCTTTAGGAAAAGGGCACGGAGTTAGGCTAGCACACTCAGGAAAGTCTAGGCAACAAGCACTCAGGAAAACTATTGATGCAGAAGCACCAACCTCTCTCCATTCCCCCTTAAACAATAATAATAATTTCTAAAAATCTGTCATGGTACCAAGCAGGGGGAGTTAATAGGAGAAGGCTAATGAACTTTCACCAATGACAGTAATTAGGAAAGCAATTAAAATCTCATACCAGGCCAAGTTGTTTGTGTAGCTTTTGCTCACTGTGCTGCAGTGTGATTTTTCTTCCATCTCTAGGTACCACAATGGTTCGTTTTTACTACAAATTAATTTCTCTCCTAATGTGGAATGAGCAGCTGAGTGTGCAGAGTCTACATTCTAGTAAATCTTCTTTTTTTTCTTTTTTCTCCTGAAGCTTGGTCTATTCACTAGGCCAGACAGAGTATGCAGAATTGCAGTAAGTGAAGTCATAGTGGCAGCAAGATCTATGGCACAGACTCACTGGTGTGGCTGTCGTTGCCAATATGTGCATTAAAATCTTAGGCCTGAATTACATTATACATTATGGGATTAGTGAATCTTGGGACAGAGTTATAAAACTCATCTTTAATGTCTGCGTAAGCCATCATTAGGGTAACAGTCAACAACAACATGAAGCATTAAAGTTCCACTCAACTGGATAACTTGGAGCTTATCTTAGTCAAATTCTCCTGCAGCATCCCCCCCCGATAATATGTCACGAAGAAGCCAGCTCCCCTCCACTATTGACAAAATCATCTGTTCCAACATTTTAAGAGCTGAACAATAAATTAATTTGATCCACCAGCATTACTTCAAACTACACTCTCGAGTTTCTTCAGTCAGATATCCCCTAGAAGCTAGTTCATAAATGCATGGGCATCATTTGACGGCTGGACCAACAAGGAAGGGGTGACTCACCTGTGCGGGTGAGCTTTCACAGGTCAGCCGCCATAGACAGAAACTTTCACATCAACTCAAACGCAAGGATTTCAGGGGAGCCAGTTCGCAATATTCAGAAGTGAGCGAAATGTTCAGGAATCAAGTGGTGAGAAACCAAGAGAGGAACATGCACATTTGAACTGTGCCTTCTACGTGTTCAGCATAGCTGCGAAACTGAAGATTTACATTTTGCCCTGCTCAGAGGGGCCAACAGAGCATCAGTGCAGAAGGCACTATGAATCTGCCTTGACTAGTTGCCACCTATTTGACTGGACCGAAACTCGATTCAAATTTTACCTCTTAATGTTAGTTTTGTTTAATTTGTTTGTTCTATTTAAACCCTAATGTTTTATTGTTATTATGATGTTGATCGAAATGCTGTGATCCACACTGAGACTGCTTGCAAGTGAGGGCAAGATATAAGTCAAATAAATCAAGATGTAGGCTGTGGTCACACTGCAGGCTCAGTGCAATCTGGCAGCACCTCTATTTGCAGCGGTTGAAATTGTCGTGGGAAGGGGTGACCAGACAGCACACCCTGAAGTGGCTCTTCTGCTCACAGGTCCCACGCTGAGGCATCCACATTACCGGTGCCTCAAAGATGGAGCACGGTCCTTGCTGGCAATGGGGGTCGCATATGTTCATATGCACTTATGGCCACATCCCTACCGGGCGAAAAAAGAAACCCATGACTGAGATGAAAGTGACTGTTCACACTTCCCATCTGGCATCCATTCATGACAGGGGATTCAGATGTCGGGAAAAGCAGAGTGGAAATGCTGGCATACTAAAGCCAGGTAGTATAGCCAGGTAGTCCAGAAAGGGAAGAGAAAACTGGAAATCACCATCTGGGATTTTATTCTGGTTTTATTCTTATTAATTGTATTGGATTTTAAAATGTTTACTTTGTTTTATGGCATTATGCCTCTTTTGTACATTGCCCAGAGCCTGGCATAAGTGATTAATAAATTGAATAAATGATGATGATGATGATGACAATAAAGACTGCACTTTCCCCAGTATCGGCAAACTCTGTGTCCAGGATGGGCCAGACTTGGGTGCCGATGACAGGGGCATGGAAGGCAGATGGTGTGGTCTGATCATGCTCTTTAAATTTGCAAAGGTAACACAACTATATTGGTAACACAACACAACTATTGCAGCTGACCTGTGATACCTATACTGTGAAAATCTGGGACTTTTTGAAGGAGGTGACACTGCCCTACGCTTTGTTGTGCTGAAGTCTTAATGCCAATCATGCATAGTTTGTCGGGAGAAGGCCATACAAATGGTACCTGGGGAGTGAGCAAGCCTGAACTTGAGAAGGAAGGTCACGGGCACATAAGAGGCTTGATCCACTCATGGATACACAGTTTTGAAATAGGATGGTCTGAAGCAATGAAGATTAATTTTGTCACTGTGCCCCAAGAATCGACTGTAGAGTCCATGAACCTTGGGAGCACAGCGACACAATTCATCTCCACTGCTATCCTAGTTCAAAAGTTAATGAGTCTTCTGGGTTATCTTCACTGTCTTGCTCAGCCCATCCCCACGAGCCGTGTTGTGTGGGAATTTGTCAGATCCTGCATGATTTGCATTGCCCTGCACATTTGCCAAGTTAATCTGGAGAGCTCCCTATGACAGAGAGAAAACTCTCATGAGAAGTTTGTTGTTGTTTGTAAGGGAGGGCAAGACCAAAGAGGGTAACCACCATACCCAGTTTTGCATAGGGCCGTGCAAGCATGCATGGGCAGAGGATGTGCTTGTGCAACAAAAGCATCATACATGACAGAAGGTGACTTGATACAGATGCTCATAGCAGGACTCTGGAGCGCAACCTTAATGAGCAAGGTTTGCCTCTGATGCAGAGTCAGGTCCCTCCTCCCGCTGCTTCTCATGCGCAGCTGCCTGTCTCAGAGGCAAGGCCCTGGGGCTGTAGGTGTAGCAGAGTGGGCATTAGAGCGGCGCTTGATCATGCGCTGGGATTTGACTTATGACATGCTGGCTGAAAGGCCAGCCACCACTACACTTAGAGCAACCCCTGCTGCCGGATAAAAGCAAGGTTAATGCACCTGGTTGATGTGACTGAGTAAACACAAATTATCCGCTTCTGTATATGGTATATTTAAAGGCTACCTTTGGGGGTTTCATAAAGATATTTTGTTTTCTTAGGGAGAATTAAAGGATAAGAATTGCCCTTTTGAGGGGAAAGGGAAAAAAAAGGTGAGATTTCTGTTCTTCTTAATTGTGAGATGAGAATCAAAGGCGCGAGTTAAAAATATCAACCAGGTTCATCAGCTTCTAAGCACACCTGCTGTTCTCCATTTCAATCTCAAACGTTTCCAGGTCAGAAAGGTGAATAATTATTAGAGAAGATAAACCAGAATTATAAAGACATTGAACTGACTGTTTTTAATAGGCTCTTACCAATTAACTGTCACTCCAGGGAATAAATTCTATTCCGAAAGAGAATTTATCACGAAAAGAAATGTTAACAACAATTACTCCACGTCCAATTGGAACATTAGCCTTAGAAACAGAAGGGATCGCTCCTTGGAGGCTGCCAACATTTTAGCAAATGACACTGGCCCTTTAACAGATGGGATGCTACTTCTTAGCTTGCCAGGATCCTAATAAAAGACACTGGCTTCTGTACAATGAAGGACACGTATCTCTCAAAGTGCCAGCATCCAAACTGGGAGTGGGAAGTTTAAAATAAGGAAAGGGAGCCCGGCTAACAATGGCAGGCATATGCTAAAGGAATTTCAATACCATTGGTGCAAACCCTGCCCAAACACTCATCCATCCCCTGAAGCTCAGAGTCCGTGCAGTCAGGATAGAGACCACAACTATCACGCAGCCTGCTAACTGTGCCTCAGTAGATACTGCTGGCTGCATTTCGCTTTTTGTTTCCTTTGGAAAGACTGCTATCAATTGATTTGGTCGTCAGCTGTTGGCTGATTTTATAACTAGGGCAACAATTTGAATGTATTTATTTCCACATAGGAAAACATCTTCTAAATTAATACACTGTTTTTTTTTTTAAAGCAAGATCAGGATCAGGTCTGGGCTTCGCAATATTTGACCCACCACCAAGTCCACTGATGGCCCCCAGGTAGGCAAGGTAGCCTACCAGGGGCTTAAGAAGTATTCCAAGTTTTGCGTGCAGCCTGACCAGAACTGCAAAAACAGGAGGATGGCCAAGTAACACAATACACAGCGGATGGGCTATCGGTTGTGTAGTTCTGCACTAGAAGAAGAGTGCTGGACTAGGATCCAGGAGTAAAAAGTAAAGGTGAAGGTTTCCTTTGTTTGAAAGCTTGTCGAATCCAACTCTAAGGGGTGGTGCTCATCTCCATTTCCAAACTGAAGAGCCAGCGCTGTCCGAAGACATTTCCATGGTAAAGTGGCCAGCATGACTAAATGCTGAGGCGCACGGAACGCTGTTACCTTCCCACCAAAGTGGTACCTATTTATCTACTTGCAATTTCTTGCTTTCGAACTGCTAGGCTGGCAGGAGCTGGGGCCAGAGACTCTGTCATGCGGCACTCGGGTCTCGAACTGCTGAACTACTGACCTTCTGGTCTGCAGCTCAGCGTCTTAACCTCTGAGCCACCACGGCCCCTTAGGATCCAGGAGACCCAGGTTCAAATCCCCATTCTTCCACGGAAGCTTGCTGGGTGACCTAGGGCCAGCCTTACACTCTCGGCCTAACTTACATCACAGGAAGGAGATAAATGGGAGGAGAGGAGAATGATGGAGGCCCCCTTTGGGTCCCCACTGGGGAGAAAGATGGGGTATAAATTAAGTTAAATAAATAAATAAGCAAAACCAAAGTAATTGCATTATCTTGGGAAGTCTGTTAGGAGACAGAAGAGTCTGTGGCATACAGCAGCAGCAACAAATGAGGAACATTTTGTACACTCAGAGGATTAGGTGTGCAAAAGACGAAGGCAGCTGATGCCTGTTCCTGTCCAGATGCCTACCAAGGATTCCTCTGTGAACGAGCCCCTGCTTTTGCCCCCCCTTCCAAATATGTGATCACAGACGGCCCCACCAGATCGTCCCATCTCTCCCCATAAACACTGTTTCCCAACAATGGCTTTAGCACAGAAGGCATGATCGCCAGCCGCAGAAACAACAAAATGTCTCAAAACAGAACAAAATAGAGCAAAATACTAGACTCGTCGGAACAATCCTAACAGTTGTTAACTGTGTTCGAGTTTTTATATGGATTTCTCTGGGTTCAGTGAGCCCGCAGTGTGGCTTCAAGTCACTAAAATGGTGGCCAAGGCTCTGACTTGGAGGAATTCAGAGCCCCTGCCTTTCTAGGATGCTAGACCAGAAGCCAGGTTTTGATGCACACTGCAGGGTTTGTGGATGACAGCAGGGAGATTTGTTCGAGTATGAAAACAGCTGCCTGAGAAAAAGGACTTGGGTCAGACACTTTGGTCTGAAACCAGGAGGAGACATGAGCTCTGGCTCTGGCACACCATATCCCTACACCTCAATTAGAAATGCAGTGAGTCTGCTGACCCATTATGTGTGTGTAAAGTGCCATCAAGTCACAACCAACTTATGATGACCCCAGCAAAGGGCCATCAAGGCAAGTGAAAAGCAGAGGTGGTTTGCCACTGCTTGCCTCCTCGGAGCCATTAGGGCCCAGATGAGAAAAGTGAATTCCAGCAAGGAGCACATTGGTTGTGGAGCATATTTTATGAACAACATCTGTGGCAATGAGAAAATTAATAGATTAGATCAGGGGTGTCAAACGTGGCCCGGGGACCACATCAGGCCCCCCCGGAGGGCTTCCATCAGGCCCGCAGTGGAACTGGCCATCTCCTGCTTCCAGTTCTGCTGCTGCTGCATCACAGCTTGCTTCGCCAGACTCTCGTAATCACTCAGCCATTTCATGTTCTCCCCTGGGTCCTGGATTCAGAACTCTGAGCATGCGATTTTTGTGGTGAATGTCAATAAATCAAAAAGTAGGTTTGCAGTTTACAGAGCTAATGTTTTAAGCATGTTTTTATTTTAAGTAAAAAAAAAAAACACTTTGTGTTTGTGTCCTGTATAAAGTTTATATCTCCGCTACCTGGCATCACATTTTATGACACACGTGGCCCGGCCCAACAAGGTCTCATTTATGGTCAGATCCGGCCCTCACAACAAATGAGTTCGACACCCCTGGATCAGATTCTTCCTCACTGGACCACAACTGATATGCTTCTACAGCAGGTATTTTTTTCTCGAGAAAACTTCTAAAGAAGCTACCCACTCCTCGGGCAAACAGTGTCTGTCTGGAGAGCTAAACGTCGGAAGAATGCCACACAGCTGTTCCCTAAGGCACTGAGTTCACTGACTCAGTATGTCCCTTGTACCCTCACAATCAACTCACTTGGGTGTTCTCAGGGAAGGAAGAAGAAATAACATGGGACAACAGGCTTCTCATCCATCCCCATGGCGTCCTCTGTGGGCAAGCAATGCGACACAGCAGCCGAAGAACACGGATGCACAGAAATGAACATGGGACCAGTGAAATGGGGCAGGAGGAGGAAAGAGCTCTTTCCCTCATCCAGAGATTCGGGGCATGAAGGGCCTGCTTCGAGTGGAAACGATAGCAACATACATTGCTAAGGGAAACAAGGAATCAAAAGCCAAGGATGGCTTACAGCTGTGCAAGAATGCAGAAAAAAAGACTGAAGAATGGGAAATTAAATCTTGGCATTAAGGGCTGTAGGTCATATGATGGTTGTGCTGGTATTTCAGGACTAGCGGTCCTACCCTCCTTCAGCCGCTGGCTGTCCCTGTCTTATCACTTAACACAGGAGAAAAATGCACATGCTCTGCTCAGCTCACCTTTCCCGCTCCTCCTTCATCTTTTCCAGGTCGTCTTCTTTGAGCGTGCCATGCTTTGAATTTCCCTTCTGATCACCTTTTGCACCTTTGTCCTCTTTTTTCTTGCCAAACCTGATGAAGAAAAGGAGGAAATGTTATTGGAGAGGGTGGATGGAATAGTAGGAAAAAGCTGTGTTTCCCCTTCCTCTCAACACACCTGGAGATTTCAAGAAGAGCGATATGATTTATTTACTTCAATTATACCCCACCCTCCCACCTGAGAGCCAGTTTGGTGTCGTGGTTAAGAGCGCGGACTCTAATCTGGGAGAACCGGGTTTGATTCCCCACTCCTCCACATGTAGCTACTGGTGTGACTTTGGGTCAGTCATGTGTCCTCTCAGAGCTGATCTCTCAAGAGCTCTCTCAGCCCCAACAACCTCACAGGGTGTCTGTTGTGGTGAGGGGAAGGGAAAGGAGTTTGTAAGCTGCTCTGAGACTCCTTCAGGTAGTGAAGGGTGGGGTATACATCCAATCTCTTCTACTTTTACTTCTCTTCCCCTAATGGAGACCCAAAGTAGCTTACACTGTTCTTCTCTCCTCTGCTTTATCCTCAGAACAACCCTGTGAGGTGCATGGCCGGCCAGCCCAAGGTTGCCCAGGAAGCTTCCATGGCAGAGTGGGGATTTGAACCTGGAGTGTCCCAGATCCTAGTCCAGCTCTCTGTCCTCTATACAACAATACACTCCACAATACACTTTGCCCCAGCTATGCCCTCTAAAATAAACGTGATACACCATTTAACAAACTAAACACTCTCAGAGTACATGTTAGCTCATTTTCTGTATACTCGGAACTTAATTTTCCCCCAGGACGATGTATGTTAGAGAAGTCTCAAGATGCTAAATGAAGGGGAGGGGGGCTTCAATACTCAGCCATAATGAGCATCAATCTTAAAAACAGCTGAAGGGGCTTCTTTCCCCGAGGGCAGTTTGTATGTAAGCAATCCTTCAGGCCGGCCTCAGAAGCGAACCGCATCCCATTCTGCTCTCCACCATAAACGCAGCTAACTCCATTACGCAGGGCCCAGATTTCACTCGGCTTACCTTTTAAATCAAGCTAAGGGTGAAGCCGGCATCAAAATAAACAGCCCTCCATTACACGGACAGAACAAAAAGCTAATTTAAGAAAACCACTTTGCAAAACTCAATGCTCTTTCTCACTATAAACAAACAGCTCACGTATTATAATGACTCGGAGGCCTTCCAAATAGCAGTTTTCAAGTATGCTAATACATACATTGCCTGCACTAAATTAAACCTTTACAGTGTAACTAATGGCCACAGTTGATACGGGCTGCAGAAAAATATGTTCTGCTCCTCCTATTTAGATGAACGCACACTATTCTTTCCAACTCAAACCTATAACCCGGATTGCTTCACTGAAAATTTAACCAAGCCTTTTTTAAAAAAAGTATAAGCATACTATATACTACACTCGTTTAAAACTGCAGGTATGGCTCATGCAAACATTTCCTACTACTCTACCTTTTTCATTATTATAGGCTTTAAAATGAAGGCATACAAATCGTATGGAAATGTAAATGAGCATGTAGTACCTAACAATTAAAATGACCCATGAGCTATAGAATAGATTGTTGGCATTAAAGCTGGATTCACAATTCTGGAAACTCTTAAAACTCTGGAGCTTAGGAAGAAAAACAATTGCTTAAATTTAACCAAGGGTTTGTTTTCCGTAGCGCCAGTATTTATTCCCAACATCACCTTTGCAATGTAAGTGACACATCTTTCCATCGTTCTACAAAACGAGGGATTGGAACCGAGCATCTGTAGCTTCCTTATACTCAAATCTCTTCATTTTATTTTATCTATTGATTTAAAACATTTCTTGCTACCTTTCTATACAAATAGGGACCCCGAGATGGTGGACATCAAAACATCATAACATTTAAAAACAGTAAAACAACAATTTCAAATGCATATGTAAAATATTAAACCATACAATCAAAACACAAGAGACATACAGATGCAACACAACCAGGGAGGAAGGCCACTAGGAGTTTATTGGGAGTACGCCAGGCAAAACCAAAAAGGTCTTCACCTGCTGGCAGTTGCCAGCTCTGGGTTGGGAAATACCTGGAGATTTTGAGGGTAGAGCCTAGGGAGGGACCTTCAGCAGGGTATAATGCCACAGACTCCACCCTCCCAAGCAGCCATTTTCTCCGGGGGAAATGATCTTGGCTGTCTGGAGATCAACTGTAATAAGCGGAAGATCTCCAGGTGTCACTTGGGGGGGTGGCAACCCTAGCTTATGAGGCACGGCCCCTCCCCCAGATAAAGATCCCTCTTACCCCAGGATGAGGCTGCAGAACTCAACCCCAGTACCTCAGCATTACTGGGCAGGAAGATACTTCCCTAAACACCACCTGTCTGCTGCACAACTGAGCCAGATTTGAATCACTGAACTCCTTCAGCCCAGGAGATATCCAGACTCTAAAACTACGAGTGCAAAAAATGCATCCGGTAAGCACATTTCACATTTATTGGAATAATCTTCGGGTGATTCTTATATATTTTCTGGCAGTTCAGAAGATGTTCTTTTATTCATTGAGCGTGTTGGCTGAACTATATTTCTCTTGTACAATGGCATTTCTCCAGTGACCAATGCTGAAAAACTTGGATTTCAGCGCAGCCTTATATAACTTTGGCTACTAATGGATTCAAGCAAAGAGACCACAGTACAACCAAGTTAGTCCCTGAAAGGCAAAAAAATACTGCAAAGGCAGGTCTTCAAGTTTCCACTATGTCTATAACTGAAAAGGCCTCAGCAGCAAGAAATAATGCCACTCTGCAATGCATATATAGCACTCCCATCCCTAAGCACATATAGAATGTATATGCAATGGATACGTCATTTCTTCTTCTCCAGTGTGGAATTCCATGGTAGATCTTTGCAATGGGAGACAGAGGAAGAATGAATACACCAAAACAGAGATGTAAAACTTCCAGAAATTCTGAAGCCCTGGGGGAAAATGGAAATTTTTGGGAAAAGCCCCTCAACCCAGAAATGTTAGGAAAAATTGAAATATGTGCAACACCTACTGTCCTTTTAAAGCAAAGCTACACATTAGCACTTTAACAGCATAAAATGTATCATGTGTAACTTACTTAGCATATAAAATTGCAATATTTGACATCTTTATGGAATTGAAAGTTATGAACACCTTAGTTTTGAACAAGCAAAATTGCAAATATATTCAATACTTGAGAGAAAATGGCAAGCTGATGCTATCTTAGCACATACACCCTAATTGTTGCTATCTGGTTAGCAAGAGCTAAGTTCTCATTGAAACTGTCAAGAGTTTTCGTCTGAGACTTTGGTGCAGTTCCTGCCCCACCCTCTTCAGATCTTTTTTCTCCTTCCTGCAATGCAGGGCAATATGTTACTTTTTACCCAGTCTGTGGGTATATTTGTCACAGTGGTTTGAGGGAGAGATGGAAAAGGTCAACCACAAGTCAGGTCAAAAGGACAACAGAAGGTATGCAACAGCTGAAAAGCTTTGTTTTACCTGACTGCGTCCTGCTGTTCATGACAATGGCTGAAGGAACAGCAAATGAATTGGACTGGATTGGAACAGCTGAACAGCAGTGAGAGCCCTGCATGCTTCCTTCATGAAAACCAGGTATCCTTGCACTTGGATTTAAGAGCTGTATATATATCTACAACATGCGCACCTTGTCTTTAAAAGCATTTTGCTCATTGGAAAAGAGAAAATATTTCACTGGAAGAGTCCTTTTTCAGTTCTCCACAGAATCTCACTTTTTTCTCCCATTGGAAAAACTGGGGGGAAAGGCCTTGGGGAAAAAATGGGGGGGGGAGTTTCCCGAATTTTTCCACCACACCCCCCGGGCTTCATCTCTCTACACCAGAAGAACAATCAATGTGCTATGCCTGGAGATCACACTCTGAAGGCGTTTTAGCCAGGTATACCCTGACAACCCTTGCCTGAGACGTGTAAGCATTTAAGAACATAAGCGAAGCCAATGTTGGATCAGGCCAATGGCCCATCCAATCCAACAATCTATGTCACACAGTGGCCAAAAATACCAGGTGCCAACAGTGGGGCCATGACACTATATACCCTCCTACTGTTGCCCCCCCCAAGCACCAAGAAGAGAGAGCATCACTTGCCCCAGACCGAGAGTTCCCATCTATACCCTGTGGCTAATAGCCACTGATGGATCTCTGCTCCATATGTTTATCTAATTCCCTCTTGAAGCTGTCCATGCTTGTAGCTGCCACCACCTCCTGTGGCAGTGAATTCCATGTGTTAATCATATATATGTAGTGAAGTACTCATTGCATTTTAATGCATGCTGAAGTATTCCGCCATTCCCAGGTAAAAGAGGGGTGTGTGCAGAGAAGAAAATTAAAATGTGTAAACCGCAGTACGGAAAAAGGTATGTTTAAGAAGAGGAGGAATCTGTAAGGACAGTGGTTTTACTTCCAGGACTAATTCTCAAGGCCGTAAAGTTCTAGGCCTCTTGGCAGCCTGCCGTGTAGGGACACTGCTTCCTAGTTACTGTAACCAATGGAATGGGTTCTCTAAGGCAGTGTTTTTCAACCTTTTTGTGCAAAGGCACACTTTTTTCATGAAAAAATCACAGGCACACCACCATTAGAAAATGTTAAAAAATTTAACTCTGTGTCTATATTGACTATATATAAAGTAATCTCTTGAATAGGAATCAAATAAACACAAAGAAATTATTTTATAATTACTTTATTATGAAATAATAATACTTTATTTTATAATTGTTCATATGTTACGGATGAAATTGGAATTTTCCCACGGCACACCAGACAATATCTCATGGTACACTAGTGTGCCACGGCACAGTGGTTGAAAAACACTGCTCTAAGGAGGTTTACATGTTATCTCCTAAAGAGGAAGCCAAATGTGTTACAGATGATTGGTCCAGCTATTGGACAGTCTACCCTCATTGGTCTTTGGGTAAGAACCAATGAGCCAGTGGTCTGGGACACACCAGACAACAGGATGTTGTTGGACTCCTGGGAATGGCATATGGGACAAAGTGCGGGGGCGGGGCGGGGGGGGCAGTGGGAGGGGAAAATGAATGGAAATAGCCATTGTCTTTTCTGAAGGCAGAAGTGTCCTTAAGTCTTCAGAATGGCAAGATTGGATAAAAGGCACAGTCATCAGTTGGGCGGCAGTGCAGAAATCACTGGGTCTTCAGAGAAAATCCCATTCTCTTGCCTGTATTCCAGGCAAGCAAAGTTTATATGTAGATCCAGATCTCCTGCGACTCTCCTTCAAATGGACATATGAACTCTTGCTACATCAGAGTACATGAGGGATGCTAACCTTGGGTTCGGAAACACCTGGATATTTGAGAGTGGTGCCTGTGAGAGAGGGGTTTATTGAGGGAGGGACCTCTGTGGGGTACAATGCCCTGCACTCGACCTTCCAAAGCAGCCATTTTCTACAGAAAAAGTGGAATGAATGTTTTAAATAAATAAATAATAAATACGTGATTTATTTAATCTGGAGGTCAGTTGTAATTCCAGGCGATCTCCAGCCCCTTCCTGGAGACTGGCAACCCTAGAATACATCCATTCAACACTTCCCCCTATTTCATGGAGGCAAGAGGATTACAAATCACGCACAACAGTGTACACAGTTAGTGATGTTCAGACTCTCATTATTTAAACACATAAGATGGTTTCAACCAACCAACTCTACTGCATTTCTTTGCAAGAAGAAATGGACTGGAGAAGGTAACATGTCCCTCAAATAAAATTCTGGAAAGGTCAGAATCTCACAGTCGCATAGGAGAACACTTTCACACAGAACACATCCCAAGTCAATGGAGAATTCATTGCTTCTAGAGAACACACATCATTTTTTGCACTCTGGCCCCATTCCAGATCATACATTTCTTCTACTGGCCTTCACCTCCCACAAAGTTACATTTAAACAGGTCTTGCGGTCTAGCATTAGATTTTGCATTTATAGATTTTTGAAATTATTCTTGCCTGGGTTATTTTGTATTACTGCAGAGAATAAAGTGAAACATGCTTACATAATAAAAAAGATGCAACAACTGCAAGTTTTCATACATCTTTCTTTTAAATCTAGATATTGTCATTCACGTATGGAGAAAAAGGCTTTATAAGAACAATAAAATGACAATTTTAATCGTAATAACTGATCAGCCTGACAAAGCATTGCCGCCAGGCAGTAAAGTTTCTGATGCCAAAAATGCTAAGTTCAAATGAAATTATAAACCAGCAAGTGATTAGTACATAGTACATCCATTCAAAAACAAGTTTTCCAGCTATTTTTGGCTTCACACCAGATCTGTGTGAAGTGACAATACACACCTGCTCTATTAAACATGCAATCTGTGGCTGGAAGCTGAGCAAGTACTTGGGCATTTTTTAAAAATAATTCTTTGTTTTTTTACTGTACACTAAAAATACTTTCACCTTTTTAGTTTTAAAACGAAATCGAAAAATCTCCATGAATGCTGTATCATTCATCAGATAAAACCCTAATTCTCTCACCTTTTCTTGTACTATTCCAAAATGTTTATTAGCAGTTTTCCATTCCTCACTTGCCCCTAGGGTTGACAACCTCCAGGTGATGGCTGGAGATCTCCCAGAATTACAAATGGTCTCACATGGCAGAAGTCAGTTCTAATGGAGAAAATGGCAGTTGCCATTTTGGCCTTGGAGGGTAGACTCTACAAGGGGCAGGCCCGTGAGACTTGGGGGGAGGAGTCCCATCTCTCCCCCATTGCAACTCCAGGCCCCACCACCCACCTGCAGCGTGCCCTCCACAACCACGGCTGGCTCCAGAGGCTCTTCTGGAGTCCTCTGCCATGCCGCTGGGCTCTGAGTGGCTCCCAGAGTGCACTGCTGTGGCAGTCAGGAAGGGAGCGGCTCCTAGAGTGCTCCATCAATGCTGCCGGGCCTGGAGCCTCTCCCAGCATCCACCGCAGCAGCAGCTGGGCACCAAGCTGCTCCTGGAGTCCACGGCTGTAGCAGACAAGCCCATAGCCACTCCTGGCATCCTCCACAATGGCAGCCAGGCTCAGAGTTGACATCTTTGGCAACTGCCACCAGCTCTACCATTAAGTGCATTGTCTGCGCATGTGCAGACAAAGCTTTAACATTTGGATTCAGAGAAATTTCAACCCTCAGGGTATTTTTTTAACTTTTCACATTTTTCTGCAAACCTGGTTAGCACCCCAAGTTTGCAAAAAAATACGTGACTGTGGTCTCAATCCACAGATTTAGGGATCTGCAGATGGGGCCTATTAGACACATAGATGGCATTATACTCTGCTGATCTCCTGCCCCCAAACTTCCCAGGTATCTCCCAGCTCTGAACTGGCAGCCCTACTTGGCCGCTGGTCAAGCATATCAATTCCATGCTGGTCCACCATCTATTATAGCGTCCACCTTTATGAAATGCAAGCAAAATGCTCCTTTAAAAATGATAGTATGTTACTGCATGAAGGCGTGGGTGCCTGGATTATCAAAAGTTAGGAACTCATGTCACTCTGGAGGCAGCAGATTTGCCAGAGTTTAATAGGACTCTTTATCATATTATATGTGGATGATAAGCCTGAAAAGGACAAATGTATGGTTTTGAACGGCCAGACTGAACAGGGTTCTCTCCTCTGGTGGTCATTATCTTGAAGGGTAAAACCGAAGACATGGGGGTTTCTTTTGTTTGTTTTTGTCTGCAGGCAGGCTGGGGGAAGGGACGTACTAGCAGGGGCATGAGACAGATCTGAGAGACAAGACAGTAAGTGCTGCATACATAAAGGTTGAACTAGAAAGGGATAGTAGGTTTGGGGTCAAGCCATGAACTGTGTTATCTCTTTACAAGTAGTGCCGCAGCCCTCATCTCCTCTCTTACTGAATCCACTTACTTCTTTAGAACATTTACACCCCACTTTGTGTCCCATTAAAAAGGAGCCCAAGGAAGCCACGGCAAACAGAACTTATCCTGAACAAAATCATGGTGTGCAAATCCTTAATCCAAAAAAGAGAGAGGATACAGTGCGTTATATGTTGACTCCCCCTGTCAGGATCCTGGGCTTCAGGCTGAGGAATGAGCGGCCTGCAGGCCTCAAGGAAGCCTCTCTTCCACCAAGGCCTGAGGCCTTTCCGACAGTCTCCAGGCATCCTCTAAGGCGCCTCATGACTGGGCTGGGTAAAAACTGGAGGGAAAAGCAGAACCCAGTCCCTGGCGAGGAGCCGGAGCTCTCCCAGAGGCCCCACAATGAGAAGGAGGGGGTCCACTTCCTGATGACGAGCAGCAGTGAGGAATGCTTTTTGGAGGAAGTTGACCCCTCGGACCCTCGCCCTTGGTGGGGTGAGTCCAGCCTACCGGGATCAGGTAGTGAAATACAGCAGGGACTAAATAAATCAGTTCCACCAGGAAACTTTGTTATTTCCCAGCCAGCTTCTTCTGTTGTGAGTTGTACCCTGAGTCTTGCAGGGCCCCTGTGTTAATTCTGCCCCATGTTTGCAAATTTTTGCCTATTTACTTGTCATAGTATTTGCTTAATAAACTGTTTCTTGTTCACTTTGCCTGGGTTCTTCACACCTCCAATTTGGCCATACATCAGGGCATGCCCTGACAAAAGATGGGGTTGCCTGGGGGGAGGGGGGATGGTGCTCTGGGCCTTCTCTAGTAAAGCCCTAGGACCAGAATGGTGATATTAGTTGCTGTAGATTTTCCAGGTTGTGTGGTCATGGTCTTGGCATCGTAGGACCTGACGTTTCGCCAGTAGCTGTGACTGGCATCCTCAGAGGTATAACACAGAAAGATGGAGTACTCTCTGTGTCAAGATGGAGTACAGAGAGTACTCCATCTACCTGTGTTATACCTCTGAGGATGCCAGTTCCAGCTACTGGCAAAACGTCAGGTCCTACAATGCCAAGACCACGGCCACAGAACCCAGAAAATCTACAGCAACTAATGAACTCCGGCTGTGAAAGCCTTCGACAACAGAATGGTGATAGTTAGTTGAAGCCTTTCTTTGTTCCAGGCCAGAAGGGGGCAGGAGGAAAGGAGGGTGAGCTTGGGGAGTGGGGAGATCCCTGGAAGGGATATCCTGTCTGTGGCAAACCTGCACAGCCCCACACCCTTCTGTGACACACCAAAGATCTACCAAACCTATCTCGGAGAGTGTTGAAAACTTCCAGGATAAAACAATGAGAATAAACTTCAGTTTCCACAGAGAGAAAGAACTGATAGTCATGATCAGATGACACAGAATCAGCTCCAGAGAGGGTCACAGAAATAATAGTAGGGATGATTGTGAACCTTTATTATATCAGATTTCATAATCAATCACCGTGCTCATTGAATCAGATAACGATACATGGGATTTCTGATAAGCAGCTGAAGGTGGATTCATGCAATGCTGGATTTTTAACCTGTTCCCCCCATCACATCCCCAGTGTCCATGAACACTGTGGATTTTTTTTCTAAGTGCCACAGGCACACACTTCCATGACTCTCATGTTGGGGGATCTCTGGAAAACTACATTCAGATATTCAGTACAATTATCTAACATGACATATTTTTAACATCAAAGTGTCAGATCCATGAAATTCTCTGATGTAATGTTAAAATTTATATTAAATCAGAAAATCACTGGTTTGAATTAGACAACACTGCTGAATTATTGGGTGTATTTATCCCTGCCATCATCTAATCACAAAAATGTGCTCCTAGGGACCTCGGGGGGGGATATCCCCTGATGTCTGTGCTTGGCAGATACCAGGATGCCTTAGCCAAGCCTCGGGGGTGCTTTTCCCATCATCTCTCACCCTCCCCCACATGTCCTGTATCTTTGCAGACACTGCTAAAAAACAAACCAAAAAAACCTCTGTGTATTTATTGCAACATATATCATAATAAGATATGGGGAGACTTCAAGAATGTGTATTTATTGTAACTACTTTAAAATATATCACAATAAGATATGGGTACACCTCAAGGATGTGGTCTGGAAACAGAGGAAGGGGAGAAAACGGTGGAGGAAATTGCTCCTGGCCTTCCCTAACGGAAAGGGTGACTCTGCAATCAGGTCTCTGGCCAAAGATCATTGGCTGAACAGAGAAAGAAAATACTAAAGGGAGGAGGGGGGGAGAATAAAACTACACAATATGTATGTTAAATGTTTTTTTAAAAATTAAACTATTTGAAAATAGGGACAATCAAGTTCGGAACATCATGGCTTCATGATACTCTGTATGGTGTTTTGGCAACACAGGCAGAAGCTCGCAAAGCGCCACTGAAAGCAGCTGTAGGCACAAAGCTATCAGTATGCTGTCTACAGGAGAAGAGCAATACTCCAGATGCACCGCAGACACAAGGTGTGCATACAAAAGCAGGAAGGGGATTCTCTTTTGATGTGACTTGCCCTCCAAAAGGGAAAATTGGGTGAGTCATCCTAATGTGAAAGCCAATGTACGGCACCCTGAGAACAAGCTGCGCAAGTACAATAGATCTGGCTTTTCTGATACGGGCTATACAAACAAGAACCTGATAATCAACAACTCTACCACAAAGCCCCAATTCTGCTAGTCGGGTGGCACCATGGTTCAGTGGCAGAGCATCTGCTTGGCATACACAAGGTCCCAGGTTCAGTTCCCGCAATCTCCAGTTTAAAAAGGGCCAGGCAGTAGCTGATGTGAAAGACCACCATCTGAGACCCTGGAGGGTCTCTGCCAGTCTGAGTAGAGAGTACTGTCCTGGATGGACCAATGCCCTGCTTCAGTATAAGGCAGTGTCATACGTGTACTGTAGCACAAACCCAGTGGCTCATACCTCTCAAAAATGTGCTCTAATGAGAGGGGTGCAGGGTGGCTCCAATGCAGTGCATTCTGGGTAGCTCTTCCAGGCGCTGTCTAAGCAGCGCCTGCCTGTATATCCCTTCTCCACGCCTCAGGCGTGGCTAGAATTGCGTCACAGAATTCAGTGTGCACATACGCACAAGTGGTTTGAGCGGCAAGACTTTCTTTCCCATTGCAAGATAAAATTGGAATCTGTCATTTGAATAGCAGACACGGGATTGTGCATACAGACACACGTTGCTACATATTCTTTGCCTCTGATGTACAACAAAGTAATACTTCTGTTGCAATGGCTCAGGCAGTCTAAAGAGCTGATCCGCTGCCCATGCAAACCGACACCGTCTTTCCTTTGTTTGGCTTTTAATTTTCAGGCAGGCTTATAAAATGAACTTGCTGTTCCGCGAGCCTCCTCTGTCGCTCCCATGATGAATTTCTTGAAGGCAAGACCTAAAAGCGGTGGCCATGGTAACATTTCATTTCTAGGCTGAAGAGCCAGTTTCCACATCTCAAATGTGTTGATATTTACTTTGAGGATTAAAGAGCAGGGAGGTCTACAAAGTCCCCAGACTTCTAATGCAGGGGAAAAAACATCTGCTGGACTGAGTCCTAAGCAGATTGCCGGCTAAATTCAGCAATGGGGGAATTCTTTTGGTTAATTAGGTTCTCCCATATCAGTAGATGTCATTGACGCTAACTGAGACCACAATGGCATTCAAAGCATTTTGCAGGGGAAGAACATAAATTAAAAAGGTCACCCTAAAGGGCAGAATCCCCCTCCCCCAATTATTCATGAATAACTCACACTTGGTCATCTGTGGAAGTGATCTTTGTTTTTATAAATCTAAAGAGATTTGCCCTGAACTGGATAGCCCAAGCTAGCCCGATATCAGATCTTGGAAGCTAAGCAGGGTTGGCCCTGGAGAAAATTTGGATGGGAGACCACCAAGGAAGTACCAGGGTCATGACACGGAGGCAGGCAATGGCAAACCACCTCTGAACATCTCTTGCCTTGAAAATCCCGCAGGGTTACCATAAGTCGGCTGTGACCTGACGCACTTTCCGCCACCACAAAGGGATTTACATGTGGAGGGGGAAATGGAAGAAGAGTCCCAGCCCACTCAGAGCTCTTGCTGCTATTTCAGCTGGAACTCGCCTCCCTCAGAGACGGCCTTTCCAAGCCTTCGTAACCCTAATGCAACATCTTGGGGGTGATCTCTACTGGGCTAAACCTGATAGGATTGCAGCCCCCGAGGTCCCTAGGAGCACATTTTTGTGCTTAGATGATGGCAGGGATAAATACACCCAATAATTCAGCAGTGTTGTCTAATTCAAACTAGTTTTTAAAATGAACATATTTATGTGTGTCAAATGCCAAAGAACTTGCACATCTGAGGTCAGTTCCATTTCCTGTACCACAGCATAGGGCAGGGTTGTCAAACATGCGGCCCAGGGGCTGGATCAAGCCCTCGGAGGGCTGCAATCCGACCTGCAAGGCCCTGGCTGTTTCCTGCTTCCTTTTCCAGTTCTGCTGCTGCTACATGACAGCTTAATATACCAGACTCTCTCAATCACACAGAAGAGCTAGATAGGCAAGCCTCTCCTCTGCAATTGAGAGAGTCTGATAAAGCACTGGCTGAGGCTCCTCCCCCTCCTCCTCCCAGGGGGAGGGAGGGAACCAGCCAGAGCTCACTTCCTGTCTAGGCTGCCTCAATCGTATTCAGGAGACAAAGGGAAGCCTTTCTTTCCTTCCACTGGCTGAGGCTCCTTCCTGAAGGGAGGCAAGGAGTGAGAGCTTGCTTTGCTGGACTGCCTCAATTGCATGGCAAAAATACCAGGCACCTTTAAGACCAACAAAGTTTTGTTTAAGGTATGAGCTTTTGTGTGGTTTGCTACAGTGTGTTTGTATTCTGTTGGGCTCCTTATGCCAGGGCTCTCCTGGGTGCAACTGGGTTCCCTCCTCCTTTTCACTGTGTTCCATGCCCTCATGATCCAGTCTTTCTCAGTAAGAAAACAATGTGAAAGTTAATTGTGTTTGTCTGTGTTCTTTATAAAGTTTATTATATCTCTGCTACCTGGCATTACATTTTATGACACACATGGCCTGGCCCAACAAGTTCTCATTTATGTCAGATCTGGCCCTCAGCGCAAATGAGTTCGACACCCCTGGCATAGGGAATTGAAGGCACAACACAGACCAGAATCATTTTGGTTCAGGGAATCAAGTGATCCTAAGCAGCGAATTTCATACAGCTGCAGCTGTATAGGTATACTATGTTTCTTCCGCCTGGGCAACTCGCTGCAGAAAAGAAGCTACTAGGCTAACCTTCCACACGAGACATGCAAAATTTCCAAAAGTTCTGAAGCCATGGGGTGTGTTTGTGTGAGATATTAGTTATCGGTTTTTAAAAAACATGAGAAATTCAGGGAGAAACTGAAAAACATGCAATACTTTCCTATCAAATCTAAACTTTCTGCTTTAACATAAAATACAGCACTCATAACTTACGTAGAATCTAAAATTGTAGTATTTGGCATATTTATGGACTATAAAAGTATAAATGCCCTACAGTGCAATCCTAGGCAGAGTTGACTTAACACCATTCTAAGTCCATTAAAGTCAATGGATTAAGAATGGTGTAACATCACTTAGAACTGAACTGTTAGCTTTCTATGAGCAAAACTGCAAAGATATCCCATACTCAAGAAAGAATTGTGTACTGCTGCAACTCTTTGCTGTTTTAGCACATATATCTTAATTTTTGCCAACTGAGAAGTAGCTAGTAAAAAAAGAACACTGAAATTAGAAAGAGTTGGTAGTAAACAAATGAAAGGGCATTAGTTGGACAAGAACGGTTACAATAGGATTACCAGCACATTTGAATATTTTGATACACTGAATTTGTTAATAACATACTATTACTAAACAAGCAGCACATCCTTGAAAATATGGCCTATATGTCTATAGAAAACACAGGAATCATTATTCAATTAAATAATTACCATTACCTGTACATTATCTTAAATAAAAATGTTCATGTTATATCTCCTGAGTAAATAAAGAAGATTTGTCTTAATTTCATTCTTTCAAAAAGATATTTTGTAGGAGGGTTTTTTGTGTGCTTTGTTAGTGCTCTCCAAGATTTCCCATTCTTCACCCATTGGAAGGATCGAAAAGAGTGCTAAGAAAAATGAGAAGAAAACCAGAAATAATCCTGACACCGGCCCTCCTCCAAGCCTTCACCTCTCTACTCCACTCTTTTAGATTTTTAATGCTCACTGGTCCCGCCACTGGTACTTGTTACTCCACAGAACTGAGTGTGACACTGGGTTATTAGCTGCCTTTCGCCACCAGGAAAGGTGGGATACAAATATTTTAATAAATAAAGATAATAAAAATGGTATATAGCCAGTTATAAGGTTACTTTACACAATAGTATTTACCAATACGTAACCATCCTCCAGATGGATCCTGGAGATATGAAAACTGATCTCCAGATCAGTCGTTCTGAAGAAGACGGTTGCTTTGGAGGGTGGGCCGTATGGCATTATGCCCCACTGAGGTCCCTCCGCAGGCTCTGCCTCCAAAATGTTCAGGAATTTCCCAACCCAGAGTGGTAACTATAAACGAAGACAACAAGGTACCTTTGCATTTTCTGCCAGAGGCAGAAAAATTATGGCCATGTATGGTGTGATTATAGGAGTTTTAAATCTTGGTAAGACCTGAAATACCCAGCAATGGCGATAGAAAACACACACCAACCGAAAACACATGAGATGATCTTTGAATAAATGGATTAATAAGTGGATGTATACACACATTTAGTGTTGTTTTAAAACAAAGTTCTAATGGGGAAGAGGGATAATTAACTTTCTTGCTAAAGAATGCCCTGGGACAAAACATGAAATAAAATATAGATTGTGTGAGATATTCTGAGTATACTCAGACCTGGCTCAGAATTGTTTGGGAATTCTTGGGAATATCTGCATCAGCTGTATAAACTCAAGGGCAAGCTTCTCTTTCTCTTTCTGTTTGCAGGTAAGCCTGAATGTGGTCACAGGCATGGCCTTTTGGGCTGTGGCCATTAGCCCACAGCTCTCAGACCCAAGCTGGAAATAAGCTGGCCCAGTAGTAGGGCTGCCAGCTCTCGGTTGGGAAATACCTGGAGATTTTGGGGGCAGAGCCTGGAGAGGGCGGGGTTTGGGGAGGGACCTCAGCGGGATATAATGCCATAGAATCCATCCTCCAAGACAGCCATTTCCTTAAGGGGAACTGATCTTGGTCATCTGGAGATCAACTGCAATAGCAAGAGATCTCCAGGTACCTGGAAGTTGGCAACCCTACCCAGTGGATCCAGCAATAGCCCAAGACTTGTGCTGTCTGTTGTGTCTTTTCCTTCTTTATTTTATGTTCTTATGGGGATTTGTAAACCGCTTTGGGCCCTCAGTGTGCAAAAAAGCACTCATATAAACTCCTAAGTAAATAAGTACATAAAAGTTGTGGTAGGCCCCCAATGCAACACCAAGCAGGCCACTGGTGCACTTACAACCTCATGGACATCCCTTGGAGACCCATATTGGAGGCACACCTATGGCCAATAGCTCCCAGTACCTGCAAGTTGCAGGTCATGCAGAGAGGAAATGCAAATTTCAGATGCTTTGTTCAGGCACCCCCTCTGAGACACGGCCACAGGGGCAAATTTAATAAACAATAAATCATAACAACCATTTGCTCAGGTGCACCCTTCGGGGACAAAAATCCATCTTTTTGAAGAGTTCCATTTCTGTCCCTGAGTCTTTCAAATTAAGGACTGATAATATTAAAAAATAATAATAATAATGGCATCATTCCTCATAACAATTTCTGGGCAAGTGAAATAAAAGTCAGTCCCAAACATTCTGGAGATATATGCAATTGATTGTGTGTACACACACACACATATGCAAACAGAGCTCCACAGTTATAGTTAAATGTAAGTAAAAAGTGAGTAAGAAAGATAAAGATACTAATAAGGTATGATTTTCAGGTCCACACAGGGACTATAAAAAGCTTATTAACTGCCACTACTGCCGTGTGTTTTAAGTTATTTTATCACTCTGCTTTACAGCAGGAGAAATACTCTCTCGGAGCAGCACTGTGCTTTGATTAATTACTTTCATACGTAGGCTTTTACAGGGTATTAGCGCCAGAATGAGTCAGACTGGCTGCCTGTGATTACCGGCCCAGACTCATTTTACATTTATGTTAATAGGAGTGTTAATGAAAGAAATCTTTTACATTTTTAGTGTTTTCCTAACTACCTAAAAGCTTTCTGGTTATATGCCTCCTTATTGGTCAGAAATTACGGGTGCTATGGGCCACGGTTCTACCGATCTTGCTGAAGTTATTTCGCAAGGAGGGGGAGAGAATATGTGCACTCCATCACTGTGAAACAGGCTAATATTCTTTGAACAACTGAACAGGCGCACAGTCCCTCACCTTAGGTGAGAATTACTGAACATAAAACTGAAAGGCATGCACAGGCTACGAAGTGTTCAAAGGAAAGCGTGCAAGCTACCCAGGAACCGGCTCTCTTTAGCTAAGATAGGGGTACCTCTGTCATTGCTATACCTACATCGGTTCTGAAGTCTCAGGCTACTGGGAACTAGCTGAAATATGAATATAAGCTTCTCTCCTAGCTATAGCCCAGTGAAGTTTGGGTTCAGTCCAAGCTCGAGTGAGGCTGGGAAAACAAAGCTGCACTTACCTGTAACTGCTGTTCATCGAGTATTTTCTGTGCAGGCACACATGGGGACTGTGCATGAGCAGGCCTGCTGCTGGATAGGTTTTTACAGCTTAGAGCCTCTGGGGGCACTGCATGCTGGATCCAGAAGCCTGTTCCCACCCAGGGACCATGTGCTCCTGCGCAGCTGCGCCCCTTCTGCCCTCAGTATCTCTAGCACCGCCGAAGTAGAGCACACAGCAGGGCAGGAGGGAGGGTAGGTGTGCCTGCACAGAAGATACTCAATGAGCAGCAGTTACAGGTAAATGCAACTCTGTTTACCTGTAACTTTCTGTGCAGTCTCACACAGGGATTCTAGCAAGCTACATGAACAGGCAGAGGGGCATGCTCACCTATTTAAATAGTGACCTAAGAACCGCCTTGCCCATTTAAGCTTCACATCTCGCCTGCAGATCCAATGAGTAATATTGTACAAAGGTGTCAGCGGATGACCAGGTAGCAGCTCTGTAAGTCTCCGCTCGTTGTACTCAGTGTTCCCTCTAAGCTGAGTTAGTGTGAGCTAGCTCACAGTTTTTAGCCTCCAGCTCACACATATTTATCTTAGCTCAGGAGGGTTGGCTCCAGAGCAAACTAATTTATGCAGCAGCCAAATCGCTCACTCACAACTTTGATGCCAGGAGCTCACAAAGTAGAATTTTTGTTCACAAGACTCCACAGCTTAGAGGGAGCATTGGTCGTACTCCATCCAGGAAAGCTGTAGAAAACGCCATTGCCCTAGTGGGATGAACGTGCACACTCAATGGGCACGGGAGCTGAGCCCTGTTCTAACACTCTCTAATAGTCCTGGCAATCCAAGGGGACAAGATCTGACTAGATGCTCTTTCGCCCTTCTTTGGACTCTCAAAACAAATAAAAAAGGCTTTATCTTTGTGAAACTCTAGGGTCGACGTGAGACAGAATAACAACACTCTTCTGATATCTAAGGAATGTAGAGTGTGCTCACTCTCTGAACTTGGTGAAGGAAAAAATATGGGCGGAATAATGTCCTGAGATAAATGGAACCTAGAGATTATGTTCGGAAGAAATGTAACACTAGTCCGAAGAACTATTCT
This sequence comes from Gekko gecko, assembly GCA_029375565.1. Classification (NCBI taxonomy): domain Eukaryota; kingdom Metazoa; phylum Chordata; class Lepidosauria; order Squamata; family Gekkonidae; genus Gekko; species Gekko gecko. The sequence goes on from JAPDNY010000003.1 coordinate 24,535,057, forward strand.
TTCAGGAGAAAAACTTAAAAAATGGTGGATCAATCTGAAGAGCTGCCAGCTCACTAGCCCTCCTAACTGAAGTGACGGCTACTAAAAAGCATACTTTCATCAACAGCTCTGCTCTACTAAAAAGCATACTTTCATCAACAGCTCTGCTAACAGTCAGGTAGCTAAGGGCTCAAACGGTTTGAGCACTAACCGCACCAAAACTACGGAAAGAGACCACTGGGGTACTAAAAGATCACAAGGTGGATGGAGGTTGCCTAGATCTTTAAGGAACCTCTTAGCTAGGTGATGGTGGGGGGGAATGACTCCCCTTCAATTCTCCTGTGATATCAGGAAACATCAGCCAGGTGTACCTTCACAGAGGAAAACGTGAGGCCTGTGAGATCTTCAGGACTTTCCAATACAGGGAAGGCAATCATTCCAGGAGAATCGGAATAAAGATGGCTTAAAATTTTGTCCCTGGGCTTGTGCTCAGAGATAATAACTTCTATTTTGAGTGATTGGGCCATTTGAATAATTTGCTCCCTGAACATGCAGAGATCCTCCGGGGGAGAAGCTGGGGATGGTTCGCCCACCCTTTCATCTGGGCTTGGTTCTGAAGTAGTGTCGGATCCGTCAGATTCCAATGCAACTTCCTCTCCCCTGACTGGAAGAACATGAGAACTGACAGTGGAAAAGAGGATGACCATTGGGAGTGGTACAAATTCACAAAGTTGTCACCCCATTCATTTATGTATCCCAGTGACATGGCATATGGATGTGATGGCCAACGTAAGGGCGGATGAGGTTGTGCCCATGGAACCGTAGCCATCTGCTCACAATCCGATTCAGGTAGGATCTGGCCATGTGGTAAGCTGGTATCCCCTTCACTGTTGGATATGAAAAGTGGAGATCTCTGACCCAGAGAAGGGATCTTGGACTTTTCTTGTAGAGCCAGTAATGGTTCCAGCATGGCAATGGGTGAGCTGGGTTCTCCTTATGCTTCTCCTTTGTTTTGCACCTAGGCTTCTTAACTGGAAATTCAGATGAAGCTCGAGGGGCTTGAGGGGCTCATGACCATGACTGGACCTACTGAGATATGGATCCGGGTGGTGTAGCTGAGCACATTGATTCTGAAGATGCGGAGTTTGACAGCTTTTCCTAAGTTGCCTTAGCTGCCGGCTCGGAGGCTTTAAGGGCATTTCCCCACAGGGCTGCTTTCAACTTCGATGCCCTGTCGCCCCGGGCTTTTTGGGTAAAGCACTGGCTTACACATAGCTATACTATACCCCTCACCCAGACAGAAGCCAGGCTTGTTAGTCTGGGTCATCTTCGCTCTGCAACAGAAACACTTCTTGAAAGGTGCTTTCTGAGCCATGTTGATGACTCAGAAGCCTGAATAACTCCCACAATCCTGTCAAAAATTCCAACAACAACTGGAGACTCAAATGCACAACCTACTCCTTTGGTGGCAAAAGAGGAACTGAGGGTAGAGGGGGGCGCCGCTGCTCAGGAGCACATGGTCCCTGGGCGGGAACAAGCTTCTGGCTCTGGCACGCAGCACCCCCATGGAGGCTCTTAGCTGTGCAAACCTATCTGGTGGCAGGCGTGCTCATGAGCAGCCCTCACGTGGGACTGCACAGAAGATTGATGGTGAACTGGATGGGCTGGGAAAAGCTGTGGAGCTCTGCATCTTGTTCTGGCTAGTCTAATAAAACAAACCATGTGGTGTGGCATCACACTGCAAGCCTCCCTGCCTCCAACTAGCCTACCAGTTGCCACTTGTGAGGTAGGAAAACAAGGGCTGTCAACCTCCAAGTGGCACTTGGAGATCTCCCACTATTATAATTGATCTCCAATGTTCAACATCAGTTCCCCTGAAAAAAATGGCTGTTTTGGAGAGTGGAATCTATGACATCATACCCAGCTATGGGCTTCCCCCTCCCCCAAATTCCCAAGTATTTCCTAACCCAGAGCTTGCAACCCTAAGAAAAATTCTACCATGTTACGGGTGGGAGGGAGGGAGGAGGATACTGGGGTCAATGCTCTTAGCAACAGTGATGCATACACTGGGAGTCGAAGTTATGGACATATCTAACATTTAGCTCTAGTCACAGCGACCAGAGCAACCCTTGGCCTGAGCGTGGGTTTGGCAATACAAGGACTTAACAATGATCAACATTATTAGGAACAGGAATAAGGAGAAAGGAGCAGGGGAATAATATTTGACTATAATGTGTACATTAGGGATACTAAAATGGCATAGCAGCTAGTGAGGTTAGGACTGACAGAAGAATTATGCAAGTTCTCCTATGGTTAAATTGATCTTGTTTGGATGACCATGGAAACCCATCAGGTGGCAAAACCAAACATCCATTGGCCCTATTTGTAAATCAGTGATGATGTCTCGCATGATGGGGCATCCATCATTCAACTATCCTATGCAAGGATATTCAGTAGCAATAGGCACAATACAATTGACCAGGTTAGGGCATGTATAGTAGTGAATTCATGCAAACAGGAAATTCAGTGCAACTGGGGAATACAGCATTATGTTATATATTTATTCTTTAACGGGATCTTGAAAACGCATAGTGGATCCTTAGAGACAAAAAGGGATGATCTTCACAGGTGCAGGATTACTTTGATGGACAAAGATATCTAAAGATATGCAATAATAATGACAGATATCACTCTACTGCTCTCATGGAATACAAAAGCAACACAGGATAAAACAAATTAAAACATCAAAGGCTGGTAATATAGATTAAAAGAGTACTGAAACAAAAATACGTTGAAATATTTATTCCCTCCACTGCCAGCTACCACCCTCATCAGTTAAATGTAATTATGAAAGAATTCAGATTCTACAATACATTATAACAATGCAGAAATCAAAAGCCCTCCAAACCTGCCATCAAGCATAGCATTCTTTGAGAACAGATGACAATTACACACTCATCATATTCCAGCTTGCTGAAGAGTTTCATCTCTAGGCGGTTACTTAATCCACTGAACAATGGCACCACAATGAATGTATGGCCCCATCAAATACTATACTGATTCCCTGCCCAGATTATGCCTATTCTCTCCTGCAATCATTTTATTTTTTATTTTACTGAGGAATTAAAAATAAACACAGCATTGATTATAATAGGGTTTTTTTAAGCCTGCTGGATCAAAAAACACCCCCACCAAGGTAATTTTGTGAAGTCTCCTAGATCTTGACCGTGCATCTCATGTTTGTTCCCCCCCCCTTTTTTAAAGAAACAAGCCAACAAATAAGCTAGCCTCTGTCCTCATGATTACAAATAGAAACAGGATGGCAGGCAGGCGAAGTACGATAGAATCAACAAAGGAATAAATAATAAACAAGAATCCCTTCTCCTTTTATTAGCGAGATCATTTAGAATAATGTAGGGCTATAACTTGTTGGTTTTCCCTTTTCTGAGCCAAGTTTGAACTATTGCTGTTACATGAGCATCATTGGGCAAAGCTGGGCACGTCAGGACTGTGCAGCTTAATTTGTCTGTTGCTGTAAAAAATCTATCCTGTTATTTTTTTTTGTGTAAAAAAAAATATAACAGGATAGATTTTCAGATTTGTTGATAACTATTTCAGAATTCTATATTACCAATCAATCCAATCAACCAACCTTTATTGGCATAACCTACAGAGCATGCAACTCAGTTTGCAAAGAATACTGAACGTCTTCTTAAAACTTCATACAATGCTATATTAGAGTATTCCTAATGAGACCACCAATGAATATGTCACATAGGCCCTAACGACCAAAATAATATAAAATAGAAGTGTGTGTGTGTGTATGAATAAAATGGACAATCTCAAAACTATGATCATGCAACAGTGAAAAAAATAATTTCTAGGAAGTGACTCCCTGATGCTGGGAAAGACTGAAGGTCAAAGAAGAAGGGGACGGCAAAGAATGAGATGGTTAGACAGTGTCATCGATGCAACGAACTTGAAATTGAGCAAACTTCAGCGGACAGCGGAAGACAGGAGGGCCTGGCGTAATCTGGTCCATGGGGTCGCGAAGAGCCGGACTCGACTGTGCAACTGAACAACAACAGGAAGTGACTGCAAATAATAGCCAGCTATTTATTATCACGCTAATAGGTTATGCCTACATTTAATATATCATTGTGACCAATATTTGTTGTATTTGCAGATCTGAGTAGCAGTAGTCCTTGTGCATTTGTCTCTTGCATTTGTTAGGAAAGGGTGCAATCACAATACATCTGTCTAACAACCTCTTAGTTGTCTCTTGTACCATAAGATATTGCTTATTTTATGTCAATTAAATTCAGTGATCTTATTTCATGTATCATGTGCTTCTGAGCTGGAAATATCGAGCTCTCACAAAGATGAGTGAATATTTTCACATATTAGCCTAGATAATTACTTGGCTATTTAGTATTTGGATTTATTTATTAAAAACATTTATAGACCTCCTTTCCTAAATGCTCAAAATGCTTTATATACAAGCACAGAGACCATTATCATTTTTTTAAAAAAAATATTTACAATTAGAAGTAGTTCAAATGTAACAATAAACCATGTACAAGAGAAAAAGCCTGGGGGGGACCCCTCGGACTCATATGCTTCCCCCACCCCAATGAGGTAAATGAAAACTTCCACTTCTGCAGCACGCCATCATTACTTCTTTGTAAACCAGGATTCTAAAAGATAACTTAATCTCTCTGGTTTTTTAGGGAAGAGCGCAAATCACAGTTATTAACTAAGGTGTAACAGCAAACTACAATTTGCCCTGAGGTGTCTTTGATTACTTTGACCCACTCAAGGGGAGGAAGGGGGGACTGTGGAAGCCTAAAGATTTCCACCCCACCCCACCCTGGAATGGTTTACAGCAACATAAGAAGCATGCCTGGAACTGGCCTAACTGGACCAAATATATCTGAAAAAGTGAGCAGCGACTCACGAAAGCTCATACCCTACCACACATTTCGTTAGTCTTTAAGGTGCTACTGCACTCTTGCTATTTTCTACTGGACCAAATATGGAAGCATTTTTAAAATGTTTTTGATTCAAATATTCAGAGGGCAAGAGAATTCACTGGTCTGAACTATATTTCCTGTTCTCTGACTAGATACCAGAAATCCAAAGGTATTGGCCAATGGCCACCATTAGAATACCTGTGATATTCTTAGATCAGATAATATTATTACTTGTTTGTGTGTCTCTGTGTTTGTGTGTATATAACTACTGTTTGAACCCCAAGGATGTGAACAGGAGCTTTGTTTGCCAAACAGATCTTCCTACCATTCCAATTTTCTATAGCAGGCTCCACCTGAAAAAATGCTTCCAAGGATCAAGGGGCCTCGGGAAGAGTGAAGTATGAAGCATGGCTATGTGTGCGTGTATGCCTCTTGAGTGGGAAATCTGTGGAAATTGGAAATGCCCCTTTGTATGAACAGAAGTGCCTTCTACTCATGGCTGCGGCATGACATTCCTTATTTATGCAGTATCAGAACTGAACTGTACACAAGCGCTTTACAAAAAGATCCCTGTCCCAAGGGGCATACAACTGTCCCTGTCCCAAGGGGCTCAGGGCAGTTGTCCCAAGGGGCTCAGGGCAACTGTCCCTGTTGTCCATTGGCTAAGACCACTTCTGCACAGGGAAGAAGGAGAAAATGGAAGCCAAGATGATCCTTGACATGGAATGACATTTATGTTAACAGAGGAAGGCCTTATCCTAATCGAGTTCTACCACAGATCTCCACCTGATGTTCAAAAGTTATGCTGTTTGGGGGGGAAAGGGGGATTGATCACTTTGGGCAATTTAAGAAAGCTATGTAATCCTGCTAAAATGGTAATACTGGTTTACGCAGTGAAGTGTGAGAAAAGTAAGGTTTTCATTTACTACGTGCCTTTGAATGTTTCTGATTTGCCATTGTAAATCCGAGCTTCTTGTCTGATCATTAAAATCTGCCCTGGGATGCTGCTCACCTGCCTGACAATTTAATATAACAGCCTGCCGAAAGAGGAGCAAGGAAGTACAGGGAGAACTAAAGTGGGAGTGAATGGAGAAGAAGAATCGAAATAGAATCTGAGGTAAACCTGAAATGGTCTAAGGCTGCTTTGCCAGTATGGGCGAAATAAAAGGGGGGATACATTTGCTAGGCGCTCCACAATCCAGCATAATGGTATGCGGTACACATGTGTAATGGCCCCCATCTTAAAAGGGACATGGGTTGTAGAATGATCCAGGGGTACACAACAATCCAGGCACACAACAGAAAACACTTCTTCACACTACAGCCTCATGGAATTCACTACCACAGGATGTGGTCATGGCAACTAGCTAAGATGGCTTTTAAAGAGATGAGATAAATTGATGGAAAGCAAGTCTTGTAACAGCTGTTTGTCACAAAAGGTACATGGAATTAAGCACAGAGTCACAATACTTCTGAGTTCCAGACTCTGAGGACAAACAACATGGCTTGGGGAGCTTCCAAACACGTATCTGGTTGGCCACTGCTATATGGACTGGATGGTGGGCCTTTTGCCCACATAGCTGATATCAAGCACACAGAGTTAGTTAGCACTGTTTGATCTGTGCCATGCTTTGGGAGGGGGCTTGGTTATAGTTCATACTTACGGCTGAGACAGGGTCAGTTCTTCAGCAGGAGGAATAAGAGCTCAGTGCTGAGACCACCTAAGAGACAACCCCCCCGTAGTCTGTGAAAGAAAGAACAATCGCTGACTGCTAAGAAGTTTTAAGCAAATGCTGCTCAATTTTCAGTTTTGCTAGAAATGACAGCCTGATGGGAATTATATTAATTTGGGGGTGGGGGTGGACAACAGCAACGTGGTGGCATTTCAGTAAATCCAACCCACACACTTTCAAACCCATTTTAGAAAGAGAGCAACTTCAGTAATATCATTAAACACTGATCAAGAAAAACGGGGAAAAGAACAGTTAAGCGGCTCAAGAGATGTTCAGAAGTTATATTTAGGAAAACTGGAGCAGCTGCATTTAAAAGATGCATACCATCGATATTGGCTGCTCCTCTTTCTTACAGCAATACTGAACAGACAAAACCATTTTTCCCAGCATTCAGCTGTGGGGTACAGGAATAAAATGACTGCGTTCCCAGAGAGTCCAATGGGAGTTAAACTTATCTTTCTCAACAACTCTGATTAAACAAAAAGGAACGACTACTTTGATGCTCAAATTAGCATCTTTTCTCCAACAAGCTGAATTAATTAGTAAAGTGACAAAAGCATTAGTCCAGATAGGATCAAAGCTGAAACCATATTTATCTGAGATTTTAAATGAAAAACACAGCGCATTAACTCTTTGCATTCCGTTTTCTTTTCCTTTTTTGTTAAAATATGCAAAATATGCCGCAACAGCAACCATCAGGCTGCTGGCTGCCCTCTGGAAAGACAGAGAGAAAACCTATCAGTTTGGCAAGAGGAACCACGGGGCCAAGGTGCTGGGGCTGGGATTATTATTTTATGTTCTCCTGATTAATTTCAAGAGCACTTAAGTAACACAAATCTTACAGAGGATGTTTGATGTGAACTATCACTCAAATAGTTATTTTAATTAGACTCTAGTCTCTGTTTTAACAACCCTCCTGTGATAGTTACTATCACGTTTGAGTTTTAAATGTCTGGTTGTGTGAAACAGCTAGCCGAGATTTTGGACGTCATGACACAATGCAGCGTGGTGCACCACGTGTCATCTCATACTGTGTTGACATTCCGTACACTCAAATGCAATTTCATGCTTCTTTTTATTTTGCAAAGCTTATATCCTGCCCTTCTCGCCTCACCAGAGCCCCAAAGTGGCTAACAAATTAAAACATATATGGTAAAAGCACGTTTTAAATCACTAAAATCACCCCCCCCCCACATGCATCATCCAAACAATTTAAAAACAGACCTAAAATACATACAAAGACATAAAAGCACCAATTAAAACACTGGTCAGGAAGGAGGTCACTGAGGGAACACCAAATGAAACAAAAAAGTCTTCACCCATTGGTGGAAGACTGCAACAGAAAGGAAGAGGCAAATCCCCCTGGAGAGAGTTCCAGCGCTTTGGGGCCATGGCTGAGAAGACCCTATCCCGGGTTCCCACCCCCCCAGTCTCAGAAGGCAGGGGCAACCCAAAAGCATACAACTAAATCTAGCTGCTTCCATATCAGATATGAGCCCCTCCCCCAATATACAAACATTTCTTTATGAAATTGCTACCACTCCAGTGAAGGGTTAGAAAATTAATACAGAAATCTACGTAACAAGGTTAATATCCAAATCCTGAAGCCTGCATCAAAACCTGAGCGTGCCTCCGTAGAGATGGACATATAAAAGGTCAACTCAAAGCATGTGATTAAGGATGCAAACCCAGAGGACAACAGTAGTATAAACTAATGTCCCTGCATGGACTTGAATTCCATTAAAAAAAATAAACACTAGGAGGTAGTCTGGGTATGCGCTTTTTATTTACTGTATTGGGATATGTGAACTCACTTTCACTTCAGCCAGTTCTTCCTGGTACCAGAAATTCTGGAGACTGCTTAAACAAACAAAGGCATCATAGCCATGTGTGAACCAGTCACAGATGGTCCTTGGCTTAGACATGGAGTATTAGAATACCTTTGGCAGCTATCTTGGTCAACACTTTGTAGGGAATAGCCTATTTCCATGTGCATGTCAGACATTGCTCCCCTTTCCGCTGTGCTTATGATTCAGCTGTTGTGGAATGGATATCAGGAGCGACTAGATGAATGGAGCAGCTAATGGTACACAGAGACGTGGGTGGATTTTTAAAGGACCATAATAGATGAAGGATTAAAGTAAAAGCTGTGGGTAGGTGAACAGTAGCAAGGTTAACCTGGAATTCAGAAATCGTAGAGAGGATTGGATAGGATAAGGCAAACCCAGGTCCAAAATCCACAAGTTCCTATGGTACTAAAATAATGCTCATGTTCTCCTCAGGCCCCTGAATATATTAATAAAGGGCACTGAGTTCTGGTTGAAGAAATAGTGCAGTTCAACTTGTCCATGGGTCATTACTAAAACTGTCAGACTAGTAAATTGTGTGTGACAGACCTGTGTTCCTGACCCAGCACCTTTGTGTACACTCCCACACTCCAGCCCAAACTACATTTTATATGTGAAAGGGCTTCTATGAAGTTTCAGATCTTATTTGCTAATGTTGGAGCTGCTTGTGGAAAATGAATATGCATTTGGATATACATGCAAATTTGCATCTGAATGCATGTTTCAGAGGGAAGCTGTTTTGGCATGCAGTAGAGCAGCAAGATTAGAGTCCAGTAGCACCTTAAAGCCCTGACCTGGATAGCCCAATCTCATCAGATCTCGGAAGCTAAGCAGGGTCAGCCCTGGCTAGTATTTGGATGGGAGACCACCAAGGAAGGCCAGGGTCATGACACAGAGGCAGGATGTCTCTTGCCTTGAAAACCTTATGGGGTGGCCATAAGTCAGCTGTGTCTTGACAGCACTTCCCACCACCACAGCTCCTTAAAGACCGACAAGCTTCAAGAGTCAAAGCTTCATCAGATGTGAATGCAAGTAATCGATTATCTGCACTTTGTTGCTTCCAACTGGAGCCACGCTCGGATGCGCATCCCCATTCACATTCTCAGGCACCGAGAGCTGGAAAGGGGCAGTGATACGTAAGGCAGATCCGCACTTGTTTAATTTTTTCATTGCAAAGGGGAGCTCATTCCACGGAATGTGCGTGGGCTGTGCACCCGTGGGCAAGCCAGTAAATATAGGACTTCACAGTACTACTGCACAGCGATGATTTACAACTCGATCATAAAAATCAGAAATTGATTTATAGTCTGTCCAATACACAGGATTCCATTTGCTTGTCCACTAGACTGTGTGAGCACCATTTTTCCATATTCCCCTACTCCCCCACCCCTTTCCTATAACATACACTGATCTTTTCCCCCTTTTGCAGTATGGCATAGGAACAATTTATTCTGAAATGGGTATGTCATTTTGGATGCTAGACGGCTGGCAGGCATTATCCTTGAGTCGGGACGTACTGGGAAAATGGGAAGTGGAATTCCCAACTATGGGTCCTTCTGCCGCTTTGGTGACAGATAATGTGAGAGGCACCCGCATAACTCTGCTTTCATACTCCTGGATACTGTTGGCAAGGAAAACCGGTGAAGTTCACTGCCGTTCACTCATGCCATCCCCTCCTCCTTCACTGATGCTTTCTCCCAACACACTGAGTAGCTCTTAAGTACATATAGGGTCTGCAGCCATGACAAAACTATTGCTCCTAAGCCTAAATTCCAGGGCAAAATAAGAACAAAAACCGTTACCCATCCTGAGTCAAACGTAAAACCCTTCTACGCATTTCCATAAACATTTTGACACTCTCAGGCCATTCTCACAAATGATGCTTCTATTAGGAAGGGATTGGGGGTGGGGGTGTTTGTAGCATGATTGTGGTACTTACACATAGGTGAGAAAGTCTATTTGAGTTTAAAATGCCCCCACCCTTTTCTATCCCACACAAACAACATTCATAGCGGACCCCTCATTTATCCAGGTCTCTATCACATTGTTCCATTGTCTAATTCTCTTTAGCATATAAAAAAGCCAAAAAGGAGACAAGCGCGAAGCTGGGCTTCTGATAACTGTGCAGTTGCCAACCTAGAGGAGAAGTCATACTAAATTAGTGAATTACGGGATATACGCTTAGGAGATCAAACAGTGTCACTAACTGATGGAAATGTGGGATTTCAAAGCATTTACTAGGAACTAACCTCACATTATCAGAAGGGTGAGAAACCCTGCTATTGTCAGGATTTTACAGGATGTATTAGTAGTAATGTTCTGTGGTTATCAGTTGAATTATGACTATGTATGGCTGCAAATTCCATTAAAAAGGATTTAAAACCACTCATGGCCTGAGCTTTCCTTGTCCAATATGTTCATCCTCCTACAACTGAGCTTGAGTCTTCTCCTTAGCTGGTCTGAAAATGGCATATTCTCTCCACTGGATGTCAATAAATATTACGTGAACCTTCAAAATGCTCTGTAAAGTTATATGCAATATGAGATCTGCACTAATACTGTTCTGGCAAGTGGGCTGCAAGGTTCAAGGATCACAGGTGAGCAAGTAGGCAAGAAACAAGCAGGGAGCTGAAGCTGGAGATTAGAAATCTACACTAGAGGCAGGCCCGAGAATGCAGTTCAGCAGTCATCTACTCACTAGGCTAAACCACAAACTGATTAAAAGGAGATGTTAAACTGGCAAAGGCTGGTGCTCAGCTGGAGGATTCCATACAGAATGGAGAGTCCCACCCATTCCTGTGGCCAGGGTTAGGTCCCTGATCCTGCAAAGATCTAGATTTAGGTCCTTGATCCCACCACCAAGATCCATCTTCCTCCTGAGAGTGGCCCCAAGCTGCTAAACATGTGCTCCTTCTCCACGTCCAGGCTCTGCCTTTTCAGGTCCCAGGGGAGACTCTGAAGGTGCAAGGGGTGGACAGGTCCACTCAGGAGTCTGCTGAATAGGAGCCTGCTGCTGGACAGAAGGCACAGGGTCTTTCCTGGGAGCTTCTGAAGCACTGGGCATAGTGGGAATCATGGGAAGCTTCTTTTCTGAAGAGACTTCTGAAGAGTCTTCTCTCCCTCTACAGGCAGGGCAAGGGCAAGCCGTGACAGCATCTTAGTAGGTGAATGCTTCACCCTCCGGTTATATCATTTCATACAAGTCCTAAATTGTGACAGTTGGTCAGCAAACTGCCCATGCCAATGACCCAAGCAAACAGTGCATGCTACTGGGGCCAGAGAAACACACTTTGTCCTGGCTCCAACCAATGCTCCCTCTAAGATGTGGAGCCTTGTGAACAAAAATTCTACTTTGTGAGTTACTGGCGTTAAAGTTGTGAGTGAACGATTTGGCTACTGCATACATTAGTTTGCTCCGGAGCCATCCTTCTTGAGCTAAGACAAGAATGGGTGAGCCGGAGGCTAAAAAACTGTGAGCTAGCTCACACTAACTCAGTTTAGAGGGAACACTGGATCCAACTTATGTGGTGAAGGATGGGAGTGGAAATATCATCAAAGGATACTAGTCACTTTAGTTTATACAACTAGGGTTGTCAAGTTGAGCCTGGCAATTGGCAGCAGGGTGGAGGTAGGGAAATAGTATGGGGGGCATCATCATCAGCACAATGATGTCACTTCTGGGAAATACTGGGAAGTGATGGTGATAGCTATAGGAATTGCTGGAAACTCTATGGTTTAGTTTCTGGTGATTCCTAGAGCTACCACCATTGCTTCAGGTCATTCCTGGAAGAGATGTCATCAAGTGAGCGGCAGAAGTGCATTTTAAAATATTTTTAATTATAATTATTTTAATTTTTAATTTTCCCCCTGCTGCTGCTGGATGCAGCTATGGGGAACAGGAATTTGGGGAGGGGTCCCCCCTGCCCTGACGTGTAACAGGGGGATCTGTTATAAGGATACTGTAACACATCACAATGACTAGGGATATGGACAAAGAAATTTACTACATGATAGCTCTCTACATCGTAGAGTGAATTCCACTAAACCATATAATTGCGAAGGGGTGAAGTAAATTTACCCTAGAGATGCTTTTCCCAAGGCATATGTCACATTTAGACCAGCTCAGTCTGGCTCTGGATACTCTAAAGCAGAGGTGTCGAATCCATTTGTTATGAGGGCCGGATCTGACATAAATGTCACTTTGTCGGGCTGGGCCAGGCCACGTGTGCCATAAAATGTAACATGAAGCACTGGAGATATAAACTTTATAAAGCTGATTTCAGATGCCAAATGGCAATAGCAGGTGCGATTGGATTAGGTGTGATATGCAGAGGGGTAGTAGGTGTGGAGATACCAGTATTGATAATGTGACAGGAAAACTAGGTCTCAATTCAATACAGGAGGATTCAATACAGGAGGATACAAAGAATAAATGGAAATAAGTCTGAAGAAGTGAGCAGTGAGTCACGAAAGCACATACTCTACCACAAAGTCTTTACTGGACTCTTACTCTTTCTACAGCTATTAGAAACCACAAGATTCAAAAACCAGTAGGTGAACATTTTAACCTTCCAGGTCAGTTGCTGACCTCAGAGTAGCAGTTCTCTTACAAAGGAATTTCAAAGGGAGATTAGACTGCTGAACAGCAACTGATAACGAAGCTCAAGACAATGCATTCTTCTGGACTGAACTGAGACCTAGGTTTCTTCTCTCATTACCATTGCCTGCTATTGTCATTCGACATCTGAAATCACTTCAATCTCCAAGATATAAGGCCAGATGGACTTACATTCCAGTTGTCTCTGAAGAAGTGGAAGTGCCTCATGAAGGCTCATGCCCTGCCACAAATTTTGTTAGTTGTTAAGGTGCTACTGGATTCTTGCTCCCTTTCACTAATAAAGAATGCAAGCTGTGCTGTCAGGTTTCTTCCGCCCATCTGTTAGAAATGGAAAGGGGGGGTCTCGCCAAGTACCATGGGACTCCCTCTCTCTCATGGCTCTTTCCCTCCCTCCCCCTTCTCTCTCTGAAGAAGTGTGCAGACACACAAAAGCTCATACCGGGAATAAAACGTTGTTGGAGTGCCACGGGACTCCATTCTCTCTCTCTGGCTCTTTCCTTCCCCCTCCCTCCCCAGAAGAGGTGAGGGGGAAGCCCTAAGCCAATTGAGGGAAGGGAGGTTTGGCTTTCTTTCTCTTCTCTGTGAAGCAGGAAATAGGAGAGACTGGGCAAAATGAGATGTGATGAAGGGAACAGGAAGCAGAAGCAGGAAGCAGCCGACAGCCAGTTGCTCGTGGGCCGGAAGGCAGTCCTGCAGGGGCCAGATCTGGCCTGCGGGCCGTATGTTTGACAATCCTGCTCTAAAGCAGCATCAAGAATGGATACATAAGTGAGCTGTGCTTCTAATGTAGTATATGAAGTATAAATATGTATGAAGCACACACTCTGGTTCATTCTGTAGAAGTCTAAACCCACCTTGAGTGACGGGGAGGAAAAGAACCCATGTTAATATTCACAATACTCTATAGCTTTTTGAGCATTTTTATGAGCTGTTGAGTCGAAACTTAGCAATCTTTTCAAGAACATCCTATGCTTTTTCTAAAGCAAAGGACATGTTCCAATATCCTACACATCTAATCTTTTAGCACTTGAAAGTGTCAGGAGGAGGCACCATGATAAATAATATCTTTCCTCCTTGGCTATAACCATGGCACTATCGTACATTTCTAATTAGACGTAGTAGAATGTGGTTAACATCATTCCCGGGAGATTTATTATTAGTCTGTAGATTTTTTCCTCGGTTGAATTCTGCTAATGCTAAGGACCACTGGAGTCCAATCACTTGAAGCAGTGGGAAGAGAAATGTGTCTGCCTGTCAAAAGGGTGGCTATCAATTATAAGTGTAAATGTAGTTTTCTTTACATTTCGATGGGTTGGGGGCTGAGATTTTAAGTGATGCGGGTGAGATCTGAAAGTCTTATCTTACATTAAAAACAGGGAATCTTTTTCAGAGAGGGAAAAAAGTAATCCCAATAAGAATAAAGAATGCCTCCATCATTAAAAAAACAACAACCAAAACCACGTCCAGCATAATCACACAGGCAACTTTATCCCCTTAGAGAGCTTTATATAGGCATCCAAATTATTTTTAAAAAACTCATTGAATGGGACATCTTAACAAATCTGGGTCGGGCTCATTCTTGTTAGGTGGCTTAGCAAGAAAAAAGCAAGACAGCTGTTAAGTAGAACAGGAAATAATGAAACAGTTGAAAAATACAGTACATAAAAGCTAGCAGAAGGATGCAATTATACAGCTCAGTAGAAGAATCTAATTTAGGGGGGTAAAAAAAAAACCTCAGGAGCAAAGGTAGTTGTTTTTTCTTTGATATAAGCACATAACTCTCATTAGTGTTAATAAGAGTTATGTGCATGTATCGAGGGGAGCATGCTTTTGCAGAGATTAGCGCTACCTTGTTATGGGGACTGAAGGAGACTCTGTCACTCAAAGACTGTGTCTCTTGCTGGTTAATTAAGCAGGAGCCTGTGTTGTCAATCTTGGGACTAGGCGCTTCCTCTTCTATCTCCAGCCAGGTTGACACAAAGCCAATTGTCAAATGTCAAGAACAACAAAATGGATGATGGCGATGTTAGAGGAAAAGTATTGGAGACAAGCTCCAACCGCCCAGTGCCCCGGTCCTCTCCCAGCTGGGTTGAGATGGGCTTTGACAGAATTACTAGAAATCAGATTGATTCCTTACAGGTCAGCTTAGGCTTCGGGGAAAGCAAGCTGAGAGACAGCTTCCAAAAAGAAAGATTTATTAAATATTGGCCTCGCATACTCGTTACCTTGACTTAGCGACAGCCCAGGATGAATTGAAAAGAAAAAAAAAATGAAATGAAAAACAACAACCAAAAAACGGTCTTCCTTCTGACTCTCTGGTACAGAAACTGTGTTAGTGGAATGCCCAGTCAATAAAGGCAAAAGCCCCGGACAGTATCGCAACCTGCAAGATGTCTCTGTGTTCTAAAGAGCAGAGCTTCAGCCATGGCAGAATTTGCTCATCTGCTTGACGCACAATAGATTTTCCCCAAATGTCAAGAAATAAAGCAAATACCTGTTCTTTACCCTTCCAGCACCACAATCTTACATGTAAACAACTTCACCTCAAAACAAAGGAACTACAGCAGCGAATGTAACTTTTATGATTTGACGTCTGTTAGATGCTGCATTTTAACATGCACCATGTAGGAATAAGGATTTTGAGGGCATAATAATATATTCTGGAAAACAATTATATGCACAGACATCTCACCAAAACAAACCATACTAATGTGTAGCCAGTGCATTGAGTCCAACATCCTTTTGTTTGTTTGCTATCTTATGGTGCATGTGTGTGTGTGTATGGGGTTTTACCTTCTGTTATTTAAATTTATTTAAAGAATTGTTTTATAATCTGGGAATTGTTTTCAATGAGGCTTGTACTCATTGAGAGCCAGTTTGGTGTAGTGGTTAAATGAGTGGACTTTGATCTGGGAGAACTGGGTTTGATTCCCCACTCTTCCACCTGCACCTGCTGGATGACCTTGGGCAAGCCATAGTTCTGGCACAGCTGTCCCTGAAAAAGAGCAGTTTCTGTCAGAGCTCTCTCAGTCCTGCTTACCTCACAGGGTGGCTGTGGTGGGGAGGGGAAGGGAAAGGAGTTTGTAAACCGCTCTGAGATTCCTTTGGGAAGTGAAGGGCAGACGGTAAATCCAATCTCTTCTCTTCTACTCACTGGATTGGATCCAGCACAGCATTTCCACAGGAAGGACTTCCACTTGTCTAGTAAGATTCACTTGGCTTCCACTTCTTGTGGGAACAACAAAATGCCCCCTGAAATGGTATGCTTCGGGAGAAGGGGCCCACCCCAGGAAAAGGGCTTGGAGGGCACTTTGGGCAGCACTCTGTGGGTGAAAGTCCTGGCCCATGGAAACATTGAGCTGGATCCAACCCTTTATAGGCTTTCCCAACAAACTTTGGGAAAACACCACAGTACAGCAAAATTCTCAAGACTCTTCTGGACTGAATATTCAGAAAGACACAAGCAGATATTTTAAAGAGTTGCACAGGATGCTACAGTAACTGAAAGAAAAATCGTTGACGGAGAAGAATGAAAACGTACTGATAAATGCTGCAAATCTCTGACCAATTTGTAAATAATGTAGCCACTTAACTGAGCTCTTTTCTCTGTTCTGCCCGTCTACACAGCAAGTGTTCCCAACCTGTTCATTATGAGCATTTGCACATCAAATCCGTAGCTGGGGGACAGTGTTCGAAAAGTAACTCTAGGCACCCTCCCCTTCCTCATCTAGCTAGATGCCCATGGCCAAGAGCCCAAAAAATTGCTATACAAGCAAAACTGTTTGAAAAGCTGTATAATGATGCAAATGGTTGACATCAGGCAGCCAACCAATAAAAACATATAGGGTTGCTGGCAAATTGTTAGCATAATTCAGGTCAAAATAGGTAATTACATCAAATCAGAATATTGTTCTGAAATTGCAGGCCGTTCCACTAAAATCTGCAAGGCTTTTGTCAATTCTGCCTCACGTTTTCCAATGAAACATCAGTGCTTTCATCTCCACCACAACCGGCATTCCATATTCTCAAAAAAAAAGAGTTAACCCATTTATGTCAAACCACCTCATACAAATCACATCACTTATTGTACCAAACACCCATACAAACTTTACCCCCGGTATTATGCTAAAGAAGCAAAGCAGCTTTAATGGAAACAACATTTTACTGACTAGTCTTATTAACAAAGATTTTTTACCCCACTTTTCTACCCCCGTTGGGCCACCAAGGTGGCTAAAAAATTAAAAAGGCGCAAACTAAAATATTATCTTAGAAGCCATCAAAACCAACACACGAATACATCATTAAAACAAGTTAAAATTAAAGCTTAAAATAAGTACAAAAAATGAAAACAGCAGTTAAAACACTGGGGGGACGGAGAGATCCCAGAGGGAATGCCGGCCAAGCAAAACAAGAAAATCTTCCCCCGCTGGCAGAAGACGGCCACACAAGGGGACAGGTGAATTTCCCTTGGAACAGAGTTGCCACTGCTGGTGCCACTGCTAAGAAGGCCCTTTCCTGGGTTGTGATCCACCTAATTTCAGAAGGCAGGGGCACTCATGGTAGACTTTCTGAAGATGACCACAGTGATCAGGTAAGTTCATAAGGGAGTAGGCAGCCCTTCAGGTATGTTGGTCCCAAATCATATAGGGCTTTAAATGTCAGCACCAGCACCCTGAATTGTGCCCAGAAACAAATTGGGAGTGAATGTAGAAGGAACAAGACTGGACTGATATGGTCCCTCTAACCCACTCCAGTCAGCATCCTTGAGGTAGCATCCTGTGCTAATTGAAATTTCTGAACATTTTCTGAGGGCAGCTCCACACACGGCACACTGCAGTAATCTAATCTAGATGTACTACAGTGGCCAGATCATGCGAGACAAACAAAATATGAATGCACAAAATCACACTTCTGAGGTGCTGAATGAAAAACCAAGAGAGAAAACTGGAAGCAAAAAGAACTGGGTCATGAAGCTTCAGCAGAAATCCCTTACCACAAGGCCATCAAAAGGCAACAGGCAACAGAATCTGACTGGTGGCTTTTGCACAACCCCCAGCAACATCCCTAATGCAAGTGGCAAGCAACAGCGACTTAAAAATACCATTGCTACAGTGCCAAAAGAAAAATGATCCTTCATCCTGCAAAGACAGAGTCCAAAGTCTTTGTGTGAGGAAATACATCAAATGGTCTACTGTGTATCAGCTGATGAAATCTGCCTGGCTGTTACTTCCTACTAATCTGACAAGGCATGCTTGAACACCAGCAAACTGGGTTCACATGAACAGAGACCTGATTTTTGTAATGATGGTTCAATGGTTTGTCAATCTATTCATGAGTATTTTAGCAGGTTGTTTCACTGCATTCCTAGCTATCCGTGCAGTACAATTAGGCTTTCTGTGCTTGCAGATTCTCACTCAACCCATTTGGGTACCACTACCCCACCCCATCATTGTGGTGTTAAGTGCTCTGTTGTGCAAACAATTGCACAACAAACTGAAATCACTCACAAATCATATAGATCAGTCACCAAAAAAATGCCATGTTTCAATGAAATCTAACAATTTGGTGTTTACCTAAGTAGTCCTTAGTGATGGCTGTGGATAAATTTGAATTGGTAGCATCTTTGTGCATACTTCATGCTGGGAAAACCATATGCAAACCAGCTCAGTAGGCATTCTCAGCAGGTCAGCATGAACCAAACTGGCTGGGTGATTGGTTCACATCTGATCCCCACCTTTGAACATGAATATTTTCACAGCAAAATTCACAGCATCCCTTAATCTGACCAGCCCTAATCCTTCCACTGTATATAAGATTAATATTGGTTCATCTCTTGCCTGCTTCTGTTTCAGTGTTCTCAGTGAAAACATAATAATGATTCGGGTAAATCAAGGAGTTTAATATTCCCAGCATTGTTTTTTAAACCTATAAATCTCAGCCATATTCTTCTTGTCCCCTTCCCCCCACCAACAAAGATGAAAATGAAATCCCATTTCCTCCAGTCATACAATTTCCTGTCATCTTAATATTCTAGTTGTACAAATGCACAGGTAGGAATCGTGAATACACTGGCCAGTGATATTTAGAGGAAAAGAACAACAGGATATAGGAGCATAAAGAAGAAACAAGATAAAATCCAAGAGTCTGTTCAGGGCTTTACAGTTTCCAGGGCAACCATGAGACTGGCCCCAGTTATGATGGGCCCAACACAAAAAAAAGGCCTTTACTGGATTTCCTTTTTCTTTTTTTGTACTGAGCAAGTTTCTAGCTACTTGGTAAAGGAGTTAGAATTATAACTCTCCTCATGGTTGGGCCACTATCTGCTGAAGCACAAGAGGTCCCACAGTTTGCAGGTGCCAATTTAGAACAGCCTACCTCATGAGGTCCAAATGTTTCCCAGAACACTCTAGGGGATTCTGAGAACCTCGGTGGTGATTATACAGAGGTCCTAGCTGGGGCCTGGAAAAACAGGCTTCCATAACAATTGACAATTTAACTCAATTCTCCACTGCCCCCCCCCCAAAAAAAAGCAGAGCCCCATGCCCTTGGCTTAATAAGGACGTGAAGGAATTTAGGACAGTGAGGAGACCGGCGGAAGGGCTGTTGGAGGGAGGCCTGGGCTGAAGCAGAGTGCGCCACAGAGCTCCTTTGAAAGCCGTCATGGTGGCAGTTTCAGAAGCAAAGGTGACATTTCTTCCTACCCTGTAACAACTGCATCCACTGAATCTTGTTCTGGTGAAATGTTTAGGGTAATGTGAAACTTGTTGTCCATACAGAGGAGAGTAATTTGACTTTCTTCAGGACTGACTGCTAACAAAATCTTTCTGACCCAATTCTCCCTGCAGGCCAAATCAGGTATTAAGACGTACCACTTTATGTTGTAACCAACTGTTTCATATTGTTCATTCTGATAGGCACTGGCTGGTTTCAAGCCTTAAAGTCTTTTATGGCCTGGATCCCACATATCTGAAGGATCACCTCTTCCTGTATAAATGTGTGCATGAACTCTCTTCCTCTTATTAGAATACAATTTTTTATTGGATATTTTCCACATGCTCATACAACTTAAACAAGTAAATACATATCCCTTCAGTTTTTTTCCCTCCCCTCCCCAAACAAGGCTTCCCGCAATGCTCCAACCCCGTTAATATCTCTCTCATTCAGTTACATTAACTACTAATTTTACTTTCTTTACTAATGGTAACAATTTATGAGTCTAATCACTTTAAAGTTTCCCCTTAATAACTATCAAAACAGATCAAACCATGTTTAACATCCCAACTTTTCAGCAAATATTCTTGAAAGTCTTTCCATTCTTCAAAAAAGTTTTCATCTTCCTCATTGTTTAATTTTCTTGTTAGCTTGTCCATTTCTGCCATAAACAGCATCTTCTTAATCCATTCCCATGTTTCCGGTATTTTTTCTTGCTTCCAGAATTGTGCAAAAGTCATTCTGGCTGTTGTCACCAAGTACTGAACTCTCTTCCTCTTAATGGTTACTTTCTTTCATTATTTATTTACATATTTATTTCGGCTTGTATTCTGCCTTCCCTGCAAGCGAGCTCAGAGCAGATGACAATAGTAGGAATTAAAACATTTAACGGTAAGAGTTAAGATATCTCACAATAAACCTTTCACAACAAATAGTTCAAACAGATTAAAACAGAGCTATAAACTAAAACAGATGGTACGGCAGTTTGGTACAGTAATCTCAAAAACTGGAGCCGCCAGGCTGTACACCAGAGTATGGGCCTTCACCTAATGGGCCATTTGAAGGTGGAATATTTCAGCAGGGGAGGCCAATAGATTGAATAATTGGATGCCCGCCACCTCACCCAAAGGCCTAGTGGAACAGCTCTGTTTTATAGGCCCTGCAGAATTGTAATAGGTCCCGCAGGGCCCTGATCTCCAGCGGGAGCATGTTCCACCAGGCCAGGACCAGGGCAGAAAACTCCCCGGCCCTGGTAGAGGCTAAGCACTCCCCACAGAAAGACAGTTTCATTCCATGATGGCTCATCCCAGAGAACTCTCAGTTGCTGCTTCAGTTCTCAGCATTCTGAAGAACCTATAAAACTCTGCTGTTTTGAAGGCTTTTGACTGAGCTGTGTTTCAGCTTCCTGTATGGATTATGGTTGGGATAGCTGCTCTATCATTGCTATGTTTCTGCATAAGCACACTGCTCCTATGATTTTAACTGCTGCGCGATCACATTTTGTGAACTCCCCTTGGGTACAGTGTGTGAGGGAAAGGGACACATAAATATTTTAATTACTAAATATTCAAGAATTTTCCTTCCTTCCATAGTCCAAAGTACGAGTTGCTCATACTTGGTTTTTCACGGGATTTTTTGGGATACTTGAGTCAGTTGTTGGACGGGTAGAAAATAACAGGAATGAAAGGAAAATAACGAAGAAAACAACAGGAATGGAATGTTTACTGATTCACATTTAAAACAGGAAGATTTTAACTTCTGAAACACTATATCTGGCATTAGTGCACTCAGTGGGTTCAATACAAATGGGCTCTGTTTTAACTTTTGTTAAAACAATACATACAGCTCATTACTCTATAGGGTTGCAGGGTTTCCCCCGCTTTCACAGGCCTAGCTGGCCAGTGGGGAAAGCCCTACCTCCAAAGAGTTCTGGCATGCCTGATGTGCCCAATCACACTGGGCATGTTGCACAGGGATGCTCTAGCATTTGGGTAAAAATTCTATAGTGACCATAGTGTTTTTGCCCAAATACTAGAGCATCCCCCGCATGATGTGCCCGGTGTGATGACATCACTTCTGGGTGATGTCATCATGGCATGCACTGAAGACTCCTGGACAAAGGACTAGAGCCCCCTGTCAGCAGCCAGGTAAGACCTGGCAATGCTATTACTCTGATTTAATTTATTTTTCATTTATTCCCCACCTTTCTCCTCAGTTGGGACCAAAAGCAGCTTAAACCATTCTCCCTGCTTCCATTTTGTCCTGAAAACAATCCTGTGAACTATAAGACTGAGAGTGTGGGACTGGCCCAAGGTCACCCAGCAAGCTTCCATGGCAGAGTGGGGATTTGAACCTGGGTCTTCCAGATCCTAGTGTGACACTCTAACCAGTACATTGCACTGGGGTGTAGGTACAAAGGGTTCAGAAAAATTACCCTTATAAAAAAATGTACCGATATGCCAACATTCAAAACTTAACAATACCAAAGTTCCAGAAATTCAAAACTCATTGGTATCCAAGAATCCAAAAAAATCAGAAATCAAGAGATCCAGAAAAGGCCTTTGGGAACTGACACATCTTACCAGGGTCAACGAGATCAGTAGAGAAAACAGAACAGTTAAGAAAATTTGGTGGGCTCATCTACACCAAGTGCATTTGGTCATACGAGAAGAGGCGGTGCTTGAGGTACGTGGGGTCCAGGGTTTTGAAGGCTTTTAATTATAATTACCCTGAACGCAAAAGCAGATCAAGCAACCAGTGAAGTTGTTTCAATACTGATCTCACATGATAGAAGCCTAACTCGGTCAAATGTGTGGCTGTGTGGGGACCAGCTGAAGCTCTTCTGTTGTCTCCAAGGACAGCATGCCCTACAGTACATTACAGTAATCCACCCTAGAGGTTATGGTAGCATGGATTGCTATACCCAGGTCAGCTGAATTTAGAAAAGAGATTCCTTGTGACTGGCAGTCTAGAGACACTGACACTTCCTGTTCTAGGCGGAATAACATTCTCCATAACAGAACAGATTCATAGTTCTGAGCCTCTTCTGATATTGCCTTCACAGTGTAGGAGAAGCTGCAATGTGTGCCATGGCGGAAACGTTACAAGTCCCTGAAAGGGTCCATACTACAGCTCTCTCCCACACAGGCTTTGTCCCTCCCTTGGAAACTAGGAATATCTGAACACTTGAACTCTCAAAATTCCTAAATAAACAGAAAAAACAACAACAAATTGTCAATGACTGGTGGTACTCTTAGAAAGAAACAGGACAAATTCTGAAACCATAGTCCAACTAATATGGCTTAGTAGACACAGATAAGTATGTGGTTTATTATGGTATTACTACATGTCTCCCCCCCTTTACACTTTTAAAACCATCTTGAATTTTTACTGGGGAAAAAGGTGCATTATAATGTGAACAAATAAACCTAACAATCTTCCATTTCATGTTAACTCAGAAGTGTTACAAACAGCTGAAAGAAAGCTGTACTCTGTTGTCAACTACAACCGGAATTCTGATCAAAAAGGATAGCAGCAGCCATACAGAGAACACCATGTTTTACACGGGTTAAAAAAAGCATACTTGGTTTATGCCTGTATTCATTTTTCGTTCCATTAATTGAGCCTCAGAAATACTTCAAGAGCAGAAAGTGCAAAACCGGTACATAGCTAGAGAAGCGTTTTAACAGTGCGGCTGGGTACCTCCGCTCCTTAATTGAAATGACTTCTAACCTAACTTCAGATATTCAAAGCACATCTCTCCCCCCCCCCACCCCCGCTACATGTAGTTATAAGCGATTCAGAAAATAGCACTTTTTTCCTTTGAGTGCTCTCTGGCATTTAGTCTTTATGCTTTGAGCAGTAACTATGTCAGAGCGCACAAGCTAAACAGGGTCACATCTCAGAGGGAAAGTCTCAAAAATAATAAGACAGTTCCAGAAACTAGCTATGATGCATGGGCAGAACCTATGCAATCTTACTTAAGGAACTTTAAATATGCAGTTAAGGGAAATGAAGACTTTCTCTTGTCATGAGGCGGCATCCACCAGCTGGACGAGTACCGAATTCTGCATGAAAAAAAATATTGTTGGATAACCAGGGCAAGAGCCCCATTAGCAGGTCATCATGCAGTATTCAGAGCCAAGGTCAGAAGCCACATCTTAGCCAACAGCAAGGGAATCCAGTTGACTGTATGGAAGTTGTTGCCAAGAAGCGGTTTAGTGGCTGGTGCTGAATGTGGGGGTTCCAGATAGTGCTGATGGATTGTTTTAGAGATGCAGGATTGGGCCTAGAATGGCACCAGGGGCGCATAACAAGGACAAAGGTGCAACAGCTTTTCCTACTGTATGTCACAGGGAGGTATGCTCCCTGGGTGGAGTTGTCAATCTCCAGGTGAGGCCTGGAGATCTCCCAGAATAACAACTCCTCTGGAGATAAGTTCGTCTGGAGAAAATGCCTACTTTGGAGGATGGACACTACAGCATCACATCTCTCCTGGTCTTTCTCTCCTCCCCAAACACCACCCTCCCCAGGTTCAACCCCAAAGCTCCAGGAATTTCCCAACCTGGAGTCAGCAAGCCTATCAGTAGGACATGAGCAATGTAGGTCCCTGGAAGGCTAAAGGAATTGAGGGGTGTGAGCACTCTTTGTGCTGTTTCACGGAACAGGGAACTTGTGCCAAGTTCTGAGCTTCCCAGAATTCTAGTCCTCACTATCAAACCATTTAACAGTGTACAAATTGCTGACCTCGGAAGCAATATGCACCAATATATTTATTTAAAATATCTAGATATCACTTTCCTGATGAGACTTGTACCAGGTTTGCTCCTTTTGAGATATATGCATGAAACACAGTGGAATATCTGCATCTGATATTATAGACAATTGTGAATGCATAGCCAAATCCAACTTTGAACAGAAATGGCGATTTTTCTCCAGTATGGATACTCCTGTCCCATTCCATAGAGAAGATAACTCATTTGTTGTCTTCTATATCTTTGAAAATTTTCATTTTCATGGAATCAATTACAATATAAATTAAACATACAGATAAAAATATAAACAGGGAGGGGAAAATAGATGTATGATGCCAATGAAATACTTTATTCAATACAGTAAAGAGCATAAATTGCAGGGATATAATCTCATGAAACATGATGCACTGATATTGACAGAACCACACACACATTTTAAACAATATCCTACTCAGGGAAATGGCTCATTCAGCCCAAAATATGTATTACATGCACATGAAAACTGCTAATAATCGAAACATTTTTACCAGAATCCACCAATTTTACTTTAAATTCAATGTATCAAAAAATACCGCCAGTTAATTGAGCTAAACACTAACAAATGGAGCATAAAAATGTTCACAGTGTTCTTACTTGATATTAATAGGAAGTTGTTGTTGTTACTACTATATAAAATCAGAGCCCAGTACACAGTAGTAGTCCATTCTTGCGGTATTTACATTTCATTGACTGGCCTCCTTTCTCCTGTTCAAACTGAAATGTCCTCTTGCAACCACAGCATGACAAGTCATTGCTTCAGGGAGAAATTCTCCATAGAGTTTGCTGCCTCCCACTGTTGGTCTCACACCAGGCCCATTCACTTGGACACGGCAAGTGCAGACACATAACCAGTGTCTGATCCAGGAATGTTTATCCTGGTATGCTTCCTTTGGTGTGTTGAAGAGGGTTGCTTGAATGGGTGGTAAACCACCAATGCTCCTTCTCGTACTGGTTAAAAGCTGCTCCACTGCTTGAGACAAGTCAGCAAAGCCATTGGGGGTCCTTGATACTTCTTCGCCAAGATGCAAATTCAAAAGTGCAGAGGAAATTCATGCCAAATGTTGAAAGCCATACTTTCACCTCTCCCATTTATTATTCCTTTTTTATTATTAATTTCCAAAATTTGTATGCTGCCTTTCTGCCCAGGCTGCCGGGGTCCATTTAAAAGTGGACGTATTGTTACAGCCAGCGGACCCAGGGGAAACAGGGACAGCTGTTGACTTTCCAGGCCCAAGACCACTATATATTGCAAGTTAGCGGGAACATTAAAAGCTACCCCAGACTTACAGATGCTCACCTTCTGCTCCTGCGGAGACAGTCAGTTCAACTGTCAAGAGAACACATCATTAGCTTTGTGCATCCAGTTTTTGTTACATCTGCCACATGTATAAAAATCCTAATGTTTATCACTCCATAAATGTACAGAGACGGGTAGGAGACATCGCCTTGGAAGGACTGAAGATAATGTCATGACACTGTTAGGTTCTTGCCTTCCACTAGCTGTTCACCAATAATTTGTTGGCAAAAAAGCAGAACTCTTTTTTACTGCCATTGTTGACCCACAGCTACCTGGCATATGTGTGCCGTCCTTATGTCGTCCGTGTGCATTCTGCACATCAGTTCTCTTTGCATGCTGCAGTTGCTTACCAATTATAGGGGAATCTAAAAACTTAGTTGTCCTGGATGAGAGCTTATTGTCCATGGGCTACCCGTCAAGGACAACCAACCACCTCTGCTGAAGGAATATCCATATACGTGAGGAAGAGACATCATCTAGGCAGACTAGGAAGTCAGATGTGATGACACTGCTGTGGACTTCAAAGGTATGCTGTTTAGATTGTCTGACACACGAGCTCAAAGCATTTGCTTCCCCCTGTACACACACGTGGGATAAAACGCCATAGCACCACAATGTGAGATGTCCAGTCCTGGAAATCAGGAATAAAACACAAGGCTGGTTCGCATGACTGAAAAAAACTCATCAGCATCCTCTTCACATGGCTGAAAGGATACGTTGGGACTGCTGAACAAAGTGCCTTTAAACAGTTCATTTGTAACTTGGCTGTTGCTTGAAGTTTCATCGAAAGGCAACTAAACCCTTACATTTATATCTCTTAATGGGGTCATGCAATGGTACTACGTGCTCAGTTTTCTCTCTGATGAACAAGTTGTATTATTCCCCCCCTTAAATTCCTGATGTTCCACACAGTGGTAACTACAAACACTAGAGCAATCTCTCGTCAGTTAAGGTCAAGGAGACCATGACTTCCTTCGAGATATGGATTCTCCATCTTTTCAGTGGTTGCCACGAAGTTCCATGTATCATTCCCAAGTGACTTCCGAAAATTGTTTGTTCATGATACACATTAGCACACTTCTCCACAATGCCATAAAATCTTTCACCAAGCTGTGCAACATCTGGCACACCAATCACTCAGTAATACAAGTAATACAAGATAGTTATAAGCAGCGTCAACAGTTCCTTCTCCATTCTGCACAACAGCATTATTGTGTTCACTTGAAGAAGAAGAGGAGATTGGATTTATACCCCACACTTCACTTGGAGTCTCAGAGCAGCTTACAAACTCTTTTCCCTTCCCCTCCCCACAACAGACACCCTGTGAGGCAGAACTCTGACAGAAACTGCTCTTTCAAGGATAGCTCTTGTCAGAACTATGGCTTGCCCAAGGTCATCCAGCAGCTGCAAGAAGAGGAGTGTGGAATTTGTGCTGCAAGGCACTGTCTGAGCATAGTTTTGCTCATCAAATAAAATTTTCCCAAAAATTATTTGGTCAACTATTTCCATATTTCTTAGCTGTTATGTTACTTTCTCCTGCTCCCCCGGCAAGGTGAAACTTACTGGGGAACCGAGGAGATAAGGAGGCATTTTATGATCACCTATGACCAATCTACCCTGGGTAGCCTAGGCTAGCCAGATCTCAGAAGCTAAGTAGGGTCGGCCTTGATTAGTACTTGGATGGGAGGAAGTCCAGGTTTGCGACAGGCAATTGCAAACCACGTCTTAACATCTCTCATCTCATCATAAGTCAGCTGTGACTTGATGGTAAAAAGGGGAGGGGGGGAGACCAACCCTTTTATACTGAATATTTGTGACCAGATCTTCCAGACTGTTTTTTCCCCACCTCTAAAAAGCATGCACTAACATTTTTAGGGCAGAAATGGTAGAGTTAACACTTTTCTTTCTTCCCGTTTTCCAGACTGAAACTGGTCTTTAAGCTTGCCATTTGCACCGGCCTGGAAAAATGAAAACCCAAGATAGGGTGTTTTTCTGAAGGAAATGTGCAAGCACATGAAAGCTTATAACCAAAGCAAAACTTTGTTGGTCTTAAAGGTGCCACTGAACTCAAGCTTTGTTCTATTTCTTCGGACTAGCACAGCTCCCTGCCTGAATCTATTTTTCTTTTTGTAACTGCAACCTAAGACGGGGTGGTAATGATTGTGACTGGGAAAAGAGTGCAGGGGCCCGAGTGAAATCCTCCTTCCCCAGCCCTGCAGTCCCCAGGTCTGAATCAGGCTCCCTCACAACAACTTTTTGAAAGCATGTTGGGAAATCCAATCACAGATCCCTAATGGAAAGAACAGTTTGGCGCAAATTAAATATATAAATCAACCTGCAGTAGATATGCATAAAGTGGCATACTCAAAGTGCCAAAGAGGATTTATAAATCTTTATATGGAGGCACATCGTTGAACATTATGTGCATGTAGATATTTTCTTGTTTATGTTCTCTGCCTCAACCTGTGCAGGCGATTGGATTAGTTGCTTGGAGAAATCAATCTAGATAAATTTCTTTCTCACTCTCTAAAGCATAAACCCTGATGTTCTGGAAATGAATTGTTATTGAGACTTCATTGTGGTTAGCTTCAAGATTTCTCTCATGGCAAGGAACTGGAGTGTGTCCCTAAAAACAAGATAGTTTAGTGACATACTTGATAACAGCTGCTTTGGATTATCAGAATTATTTCTTGGCTGAAGAAAGGTTCTTAACAATGCACTGTATGTGACAGTAAATTCAGACACACTCAAGAGTTTGGAAGCCGAGGACTGCCGAAATGGAGGATACAAAGGCATTTTTTTCTGTTTCTTAAAGCTTGTTAGATTTTTAGTAAGTCTTTCAACGCACAAATAACAGCAAGCGCAAACTGGAAGCTTAAGAACTACACATTCTGGGCTACCAACTGAGGTCCTCTATAAGTCATTTGGTTTGCTTTTTAACTGGTTAGCTCATTAAAACGGATTACAGTATCTCATCACAAACGCTGGGGGGAATATGTAATGGAGAAAACACTTTCTGCTAATTTTAAACACATTTCTTGGAATAAAAGAAAGCATAACAATGGCTTATCTCACCAACACTGAATCTCTTTGTCATCAAATTCTGACGTGGAATTCTGTGATTAATGATATGGTTAACTTGGAATTCCGACATCCTCTCAAGTTTGACAGGAGAATTAAAGTTTATTCTGTACTTAGCTGGTTCACCCTTTCGTCTCTGAAACACGGCAAAACACGGCAAAACTGAGATTACCTCTATGTATTAACCACACTTCATAGATCTGGATAGCCCAGGCTAGCCTGATCTCCTCAGATCTCAGAAGCTAAGCAGGGTCGGCCCTGGCTAAGATTTGGATGGGAAACCTCCAAGGAATACCAGGATGGTGACGTGGAGGCAGGCAACGACAAACCTTTTCTTTTTCTGGTATTTCTTTTGTATTTCTCATATGTGCGTGTGCCCCTGGGAGTCACGGCGACCTCTGGTGACTGACCCCTAGTGGGGGCCTGGAGGATATTCAGAGAGGAGGCTGAATGAAGCCTGCCCCTCTCCTCCCGACTGCTGGTATTCCAAGGAGGTCTCCCATCCAAGTACTTGCCAGAGCTGACCTTGTTTAGCTTCCACGATTCGATGAGATCGGGCTTGCCTGGGCTATCCAAGTCAGGAGAATGGCGTCTGAATGCCTCTTGTATTGAAAACTCTAAGTGGTCACCGTAAGTCAGCTATGACTTGATGACACTTTCCAACACCATAGAATCTGCTGACTGTGGGGAAAAGAGCAGACCACCACATCAGGGAACAGCCTTGGCTATATTCTTCATCCCTGGCATGCCGGCTTTTTTTTTGCTTAACATGAAGTGTTTTTCTAAAATGGAAGAGAATTCAAAAATGCTTCCTTGCAACCGAAGTGGATAAAGCCTGATCTTCCAGCTCAGGATACTACTACCCCATTCTGCTCCATGAATGGATCAGGCCTTCATGGGTCCTTATCACAGAACTGGCACACTGAGTGCATGATGCTGCCTTCTACTGTATCAGACCGTTGGCCTGTCAAGGTCAAGTATTGTCTATTCAGACTGGCAGTGACTCTCCACATCACCTACTGCCGGGTTCTTTTAACCGGGGACGCCTTTTAACTGCCCGGTCATTTTAACTGGGATCTTCTGCATGCAAAGCCACAATCCCCGGCTTAACCAGGAAAGATGCTCCAGTTACGTAGAGAAGATGCATGCGACTGGACCCTGCCATTGTGATTCAGCCATTGGAACATTACTGTAGACACCTGGGAGCTGCTGTTGAAGAATTGGCTCCTACGTAGCTCGCACAAGTCATCGTAGTCACAGGAAGGATTTTTTTTTTTAATGAGAAAATGAGAAGAAATCAAGGCAGCCAATTCATTCTGCCTGGTGCAATGACCAAACACTGGGAAGAGAAAAAAAATAACAACCACATCATAAGGGAGAGTTTCAGGATCCTGTTGTTGTTGTTCAGTCGCACAGTCGAGTCCGACTCTTCGCGACCCCATGGACCAGACCACGCCAGGCCCTCCTGACCTCCGCCGTCCGCTGAAGTTTGCTCAATTTCATGTTCGTTGCATCGATGACACTGTCTAACCATCTCATCCTTTGCCGTCCCCTTCTTCTTTGACCTTCAATCTTTCCCAGCATCAGGGTCTTCTCCAGTGAATGCTCCCTTCTCATTTGGTGGCCAAAGTATTTGAGCTTCAGCTTCAGGATCTGGCCTTCCAGGGAACAGTCAGGGTTGATTTCTTTTAGGATTGACTGATTTGATCTCCTTGCAGTCCAAGGGACTCTCAAGAGTCTTCTCCAGCACCATAGTTCAAAAGAATCGATTCTTCGGCGCTCAGCCTTCCTTATAGTCCAACTCTCGCAGCCATACATTACTACGGGGAATACCATTGCTTTGACCATGCGGACTTTTGTTGGCAAGGTGATGTCTCTGCTTTTTATCATGCTGTTTAGGTTTGCCATCGCTTTCCTCCCAAGGAGCAGGCGTCTTTTAATTTCATGGCTGCAGTCACCATCTGCAGTGATATGGGATCCTAGAAACGTGAAGTCTGTCACTACTTCTACGACTTCCCCTTCTATTTGCCAAGAAGTGATGGGCCCAGATGCCATGATCTTAGTTTTTTTTGATGTTGAGCTTCAAGCCCACTTTTGCACTCTCCTCTTTCACCCTGAGCAAAAGGCTCTTTAGGTCCTCTTCACTTTCTGCCATCAGAGTGGTATCGTCTGCATATCTGAGGTTATTGATCTTTTCCCCAGCAATCTTAACTCCAGCTTGTGATTCATCCAGGCCAGCATTTCGCATGATGTACTCTGCATATAAATTAAATAAGCAAGGTGACAATATACATCCTTGTCGTACTCCTTTTCCTATGCTAAACCAATCAGTTGTTCCATATCCGGTTCTAACTGTTGCTTCTTGACCCTTATACAGGTTTCTCAGGAGACAGGTGAGGTGGTCTGGTACTCCCATCTCTTTAAGAACCTGCCATAATTTATTGTGATCCACACAATCAAAGGCTTTAGCATAGTCAATGAAGCAGAAGTAGATGTTTTTCTGGTATTCTCTTGCTTTCTCCATAATCCAGCGAATGTTGGCAATTTGATCTCTAGTTCCTCTACCTCTTCGAAACCCAGCTTGTACTTCTGGCAGTTCTCTATCCACGTACTGTTGGAGCCTAGCTTGTAGGATTTTGAGCATGACCTTGCTAGCGTGTGAAATGAGTGCAATTGTGCGATAGTTTGAACATTCCTTGACGTTGCCCTTCTTTGGGATTGGAATGTAAACTGACCTTTTCCAATCCTGTGGCCACTGTTGTGTTTTCCAAATTTGTTGGCAAATTGAGTGCAGCACTTTAACAGCATCTTCTTTTAAGACTTTGAATAACTCAGCTGGGATACCATCACCTCCACTAGCTCCACCACCTCCACCATCACCTAGCTCCACTAGGATCCTGTGTAACCACCAAAAACAATTTACAGGCCTTGTTATGATCCAGGTCTGCAATAAAGAGCGAGCCACAAAAAAATAAATAAATCCATAGCTGTGAATTGCAAAGATTTTTTTTTATGTTGCCCTTGTACACATGGTTTTCATACCCAGGGCCATGTGCAAAGTGGCCCTCATGTACAAGCGTATTGTCACCCACTAGATACTAAGCAGCAGCTGCCACCTTTTGCAAATCTTCCTTCAGCTCCTGCAATTTTCTGGAATTGCTTCCTGTTAAAGAAAGAGTTTGCTCTCTATCAGATGCCAACTAAGGTCTTCTTGTGAAGCTATAGTCACATCTGTAACCTGGCAGCTTGATGTGAAACACCTGGAAATTTGTTTTGACTCCTAGATACTTACAGCACAGGCTGCCTTGACATTTCCCTAATTAAATAATATGGGAGAAATTAGTTCTGCGTGGGAAAATGACCAACAGTTTTGCAGGCAAATGTTTGGGACAAACATTACTGCCCAATAGTCGATTTTATTTTAACACACACTTCATTTTATGCACTTGGTTCATTTATCACATTGTTTAGGTACCAGGGAAGTATACAATTGAGCAGATATTGTGAATTCTTACGTGTTTATTTTGGAAATGGGGCATGCGCGTGTGTGGGGTGAATGCATACGGCCAACCCAAACTACTGAGAACCAGTTTGGTGTAGTGGTTACGGGCACAGACTCTAATCTGGGAGAACCAGGTTTAATTCCCCACTCCTCCACATGCAGCTGCTGGTATGACCTTGGGTCAGTTACAAGTTCTCTCAAGAGCAGTTCTCAGTCAGAGCTCTCTCAGTCCCAGCTACTTCACAGGGTGTCTGTTGTGGGGAGGGAAAGGGAAAGGGCATTGTAAGCTGCTCTGAGATTCCTTCAGGTAGTGAAGGGTGGGGTATAAATCCAGTCTCCTCCTCCTCCTCCTCTTCTTTTACTGACCATGCAGGGCAGACCAATTTTTCTCATGTCATTCAATGTATACTGATGCAAAGAAAGAAGGAACCACAAAGACACACACTCGATCTCTGGAAAAGCTGACAGGGCACAGCAAAGAGTACCAAACAGGAATGATGCCCTGAAGGCAGATGATCCAGAAAAGTTTGATTGACAAGCTTATAGACACAACACACACAAAATATATACAGAAGCATGTAACCGAAGATTGACCAATTAATATTACCAAACCGGTGCAATAAGACTGTAGGTTGGGTGGATCCATGTAGCACCAAACCTACAGTACAGAGTAAGAGTTACAAACTACGGCCGAGTTCAGACTGGCAGTGTGGCCTGAGATAGGCATGTTTCAGAAACGTTTCACAAACGGATTAAAGGGCTGGTTCACACAGGCACATCTGTCAGGCATTCCCCAGCCGTACTCAACCCGTCTTGTAACGCTTCCCTCCCGAGTTTAAAAGATACCAGTTGAAAGTGGTAGCAAACCCTGGAGAGCCCGTTCATCCCGCATTCATCCCGCTTCCCAGAAGTTTGAACGCAAACAAACTGATCCGATAGGGATGCTCTTATGCGCATGAGCGCATAAGCGCACATAGTCAGATTCCATTACAAAAAGCTGCTTACAGCCGTGCCTCCGCCAGGGGCGGGCCAACAGTATGAATGTTCCCTTGTGCCTCCTCCCCGGAATGCTCCCGCATCAGTTGGTGCAGTGTGACCGGGAAAACCCATTGTTCCGGGTCCTTTTTGCCACGACTCCCTCGTGCTTCAAACTGCCAGTCTGAACTCTGCCAACATTACAGCACTACTAATGAGCTAGTTTTTTAGCGAAAGTAAGCATAGGGCAGTGGTCAGACAGGCCCTAAAAGAAGAAGAGCTCTCTCCTCAGCATATGCCTGATATTTTATGGGTCTACTCTCATCATTTGCATCATGCTCCAGTTTCCAAAATGAATGATGCTACATTTCAAAAGAAAGAACTGCAAGGAAATCAAGCTTCTTGGTTAAGTATCTGGTGGGCTTATGACCAATGCTCCCTCTAAACTGTGGAGTCTTGTGAGCAAAAATTCTGCTTTGTGAGCTCCTGGCATTAAAGTTGTTAGTGAACGATTCGGCTGCTGCATAAATTAGCTTGCTCTGGAGCCATCCTTCCTGAGCTAAGACAAAAATGTGTGAGCCAGAGTCTTAAAAACTATGAGCTACCTCACACTAACTCAGCTTAGAGGGAACACTGCTTATGACAACTCAGAATGGATACATTTGAAAAGTTCTATGATGTCTCCAGGGACACAAGAATCATTTTGACAGAGTCCACGTTTTACATAATTTCAGAATTCTTAAATGCTGACTGAACATTTAATACGAAACCAGCACAGTGGAGCAAGCCCACTGTTAAAGCTGGAAGGAAATGAGTTGCCTTAAAGCACTGATGCAAAAAAAGACAATGTTTTGTTTAGATCAACTGATTGGAACTGGACAGTGATGTCCCCCCCCCCTTTCTGGAGAGTTAAGGAGGCCATACAATTTACGTAGCTCGATGAAATAGCAATTTCATTTTATTAAAACACACAATGGAGTGTATTTGGGACTGAAACCCTGATTTGTTGTGGTTCCTAGGGTTGGACAGCTCTGGGTTGGGAAATACCTGGAAATTTTGGGGGTGGAGACTGGAAGGGTGGGGTTTGGGGAGGACAGGGGCCTCCACGGGGTACAATGCCATGGAGTCCACCCCCCAAAGCACCCATTTTCTCCAGGGGATCTTGGTTGTTTGGAGATCAACTTTGTGTCTTTGTGGTTCCTTCTTTCTTTGCATCGGTATACATTGAATGACATGAGAAAAATTGGTCTGCCCTGCATGGTCAGTAAAAGAAGAGGAGGAGGAGGAGGAGGAGGAGGAGGAGATTGGATTTATACCCCACCCTTCACTACCTGAGGAAATCTCAGAGCAGCTTACAATGTCCTTTCCCTCCCCACAACAGACACCCTGTGAAGTAGCTGGGACTGAGAGAGCTCTGACTGAGAACTGCTCTTGAGAGAACTTGTAACTGACCCAAGGTCATACCAGCAGCTGCATGTGGAGGAGTGGGGAATTAAACCTGGTTCTCCCAGATTAGAGTCTGTGCCCGTAACCACTATACCGTTTGGGTTGGCCGTATGCATTCACCCCACACACGCGCATGCCTCATTTCCAAAATAAACACGTAAGAATTCACAAGGAATCTCAGAGTGGCTTACAAACTCCTTTCCCTTCCCCTCCCCACAACAGACACCCTGTGAGGTAGGTGGGGCTGAGAGAGCTCTGACAGAAACTGCTCTTTTTCAAGGACAGCTGTGCCAGAACTATGGCTTGCCCAAGGTCATCCAGCAGGTACAAGTGGAGGAGTGGGGAATCAAACCCAGTTCTCCCAGATTAGAGTCCGTGCACTTAACCACTGCACCAAACATGTGGCTAATAATATATAGATAATTCTTACGCATATTATAGACATCTAAAATATTTTCAAGTACATACTTACTGTTTATATGTTTTGTTTGCATGCAGTAAGCTATTAATTATTAAGTCATTAATGTTAACTATTAATAATAACAATAACTGCAATAATAATATCGAAATAAGCGTCTAGTCCTGTTGTAACTGTATCTGTCCAAACACTTTATGTTGTGTCTATGAAATGGGCTTTCCATTTTCAACTTTTATTTTTTTTCTACCTCTCAGATGGCAAAGGTCAAGAGTGCAACCCTGCACAGTTACCCTGATTTCAATGGGCTTAGATGATTGCAAAGGATTAATTCCATAGAGCTGGCAACCCTGGAGCACCTGTAGCAATGACATCACACAGAGAGGCTCACAGCAGCTCTGAAGAGACCAAAAAAGCAGCAGGACCATCTTAGGACTGGGGTGAGGACCGTGACCTCCCCCCCCATCAGTACCACAAAGAGCAAAGGGGCAGCTTGGCTTCATCACAGCTCTGTGGAGGGTTTTTTTTTTGGGGGGGAGGTGCCTTTTTAAACAATAATTGCAATTCTTTGTTTTAAACTGTCTTGATAGTTCACAAGTTTTCATGGGTACTGGTAGAAATGCTCTGTATAAACAGTTAAGCAATGTAAGGCATGTGAAGAAGGGGAGAGTCTATTCTTCATTACAATCAAATGCAATCAAAATGGTGTCCCCCCCCCAGATAGCTGGACTTGGGAGTGGCTGAGCCTGCCCATGAGGACTCTGCTCCTTTACAGGATTATGTAGGAAACAGAAGCCAAACATCTCATGGAAAGCCAGGTCAGGCGGTAGCTATAAACAGTGACATATTTTCCTTTATGAGAGCAAAGAATTTCCAGCTCCCTGACTTGAGACTAGCACTGAGTTCAGTTTTCAGGAAGAATTGGTGTTGAGGGAGCACAGGTTAACCTCTGTATAGACACTAAATTCCCACAGTGCCAGTGTAGAATCTTCCTCGGGGTGGGGAGAAGGATGACCTTTTTTATTGCTTGGAAACTATTAGCTACTGTATGGAGCATGGCAGAAGCCCTGAAAAAGGCAATGAAAATAAGAGAAGACATTAGCCCGTCTCAGATGTCCAAAAGGGGATAATAAATGTGTGTGGGAGAGGAGTTAGCAGGATTGTGGCAGCAATCAGCATTGCTTGGAATGCCTATAAAGAGCCCACACTCGCTCTCTAGGTAATCAGGGACCCAGAATGTGCATCAAATCTTTTGCAGGCGTTCTGATGGACATACCAAAGTTGGAGCCAGAGTCTGTCATTATGGTCATGCTCTCCCACACTCCGCATTCATCGTCTTTCTTAGATAAAGGGCTAAGGATGGGTAAGGAAAAACTGTAATAAAAAGGATGCTCGTGCATTATACCTGTGATAGTGATGATGATGGAGCTGGCCCTTAGCCTCAAATGCCCCCAGCTTCTCTAACCTCCACTCTCCTCTCTGTGAGTAGTCAGTGATGAATGATTTAGTGTTTTTTTTTTAACAAAAGTTTAAGCTATGTGATCGAAAGCCTGCTGAAAAAGTAGGCACAGATGAGAACAACTGTTTGTGAAGTTTTAATACTACAAAAACCATGATGCAGGGTAGGCATAAACACCATCCTTGGGTGAAAAACACCTGGAGCTTCTGACTGAAACTACCAACAATACTGGTGTTCACAGACCTGGCATTGACCACAACACAAATACTCAAATTGATTTTTTTAAAAAAACCAGAATTCTGCTGCTCAAGGATGAGAAAACCTAATAGTTACTAAGGAAGGACAAACACAGTATGCAGGTTTAGAAACATGGAAAAGTGTTCAAGACATCTGCCAAGACTTCTTTTTAAATGAACTAACATCACCATTGTTCTCTACTATAACTCATGGAGGCCTCAATTAAGAGGAGAAAGATGAAAAAAATTGAAATATTTCCAGTTTTAGCTAAACGTTTAGTTATTACAACTTAAAAACCATTGCTGACTTCTTGAAATTAGTTTTTAGGTGCTTGGTATGCACATGATTCGTCTTAGTATTCAAATGGCTGGTGCAGAGTTGAAGACGCTGTGCTGGTGATCACTTAAACATGGTTAAGCAACCGGAAGTACACTGGGCATTACGTACTCTCCCCACTTCTGGAGTACAAAGTCCCATGCCCAGAATAAACATGAATGAGCATTATGCTGGCATTGATAGTAGCTCTGAATACAACTAGCTGAGATTATCACTCCTCAGGATCTGAGACTGGATTGAAACTGTGGTTTCAGATCCTGCTGAAACAAAGACTCAGTGATAGTTCACAGGGAATATGCCAAGCAGGGGTGGGATGAACGGCTGCAATCCCATGACCCAGTTCCATTTGATTAACCACGGCTAAGCAATCACCGGCGATACACCTGTCCTGGCCCAAGGAAGAATGTGTTTTAAGGGGTCAGGAAGAAACACTTTCCCATTACCTTAAACAACATGAAAGAAATTAGACATTCTTTTTTCTTAAACTCCCCCAAGGTGCGCTTTGTATTATGTGGGCTTTGACAAGTGAATCTATTTCACGCACTAAATAATTTAATTGTATTTTCTCTTTTACTTGACTAGGAAGGGGAAGGAGACACAGAAGCAGGAGTCCTGAAATGGAAATGTGAGTCTTCCATTGCCTTACTGTGTTGCACTTCCCGCCCCCCACAGGAAACCTTCTGCCATGCATTTTTTTTTAAGTGAGGCTGATTTAAGAAAAAGTGTTATTTCCCCCAAATCTTTTTTTTGCAAAATGTATTTTACAATCATTACTAGGCATGTTGAAAATAGCTGAAGTCACTGCAAATGGTTTTTCGACAATCAATTTATTTG
The DNA here is from genome assembly GCA_029375565.1 of Gekko gecko. Lineage (NCBI taxonomy): Eukaryota > Metazoa > Chordata > Lepidosauria > Squamata > Gekkonidae > Gekko > Gekko gecko. Next base: position 24,573,293 of record JAPDNY010000003.1, read on the forward strand.
CTGTCTCATGGTTTTACCCCTTCACGCATAGAGCTCAGAGGGCAATAAGTGCTCCCTGCCTCCCTTCTTTTCTAGGAAGAACCCCCACTATGAGGTAGTGCAGGCCAAGAGAGGGAGCAACTGGCGCAACAACTCTCCAGTCAGAGTCCGGGGGTTCCCCTGATCAGACATAAAAACTCTAGCCAGCACAACATATTGCAGACTTAAACAAGTTGCACAAGATTAGCAACTGTTAAGAATATTCAAATCCCATCAGATGTAATCCAATAGTGTTTGGTGATGTTCTCTGGATTAGATACAAAATGGGGGACTTCAAGGACTAGTGGGAAGCACCTCATTTCCCCCTCTGTCACTACATACTCCTTTGCTTTCCTGAAAGTCCCCATAATGATACATTAATCAGTTGTAGGCGGCCTATTGTTTCCATTGCATTAGTAAAACGATGCACTGTAAATTATAGGCAACAGAACCACAAGCGTATTAAGAACGTAAGAGAAGCCAATGTTGGATCAGGCCAATGGTCCATCCAGTGCAACACTCTGTGTCACACAGTGGCCAAAAATACCAAGTGCCATCAGGGGCTAGGACACTAAAAGCTCTCCCACTGTTGACCCCCCCCAAGCACCAAGAATACAGAGCATCACTTGCCCCAGAGTTCCTATCTATACCTTGTGGCTAATAACCACTGATGGACCTCTGCTCCATATGCTTATCTAATTCCCTCCTGAAGTCGTCCACGCTTGTAGCTGCCGCCACCTCCTGTGGCAGTGAATTCCATGTGTTAATCACTCTTTGGGTGAAAAAGGACTTCCTTTTATCCATTCTAACCTGACCGCTCAGCAACTTCATTGAGTGTCCACGAACCATTTTGCCATAAAAACTTTGTCCAAATGATCTAAGACAATTTTTGCAACATGTGTATGTGTGTTCTTTTCAAGAAACAGGGTTTAGTATCCAGTTCCTCTGGGTTAACAATACCCTGTACAAAATTTTTAACTATGCTTGACAATCTCTTCATCATCACCAGCTCACACTTCCACGCATCAAGATCAAATACGCTACCAGGAACTCAGCAAAATTTATTCTGACTTCTCTGACTAATGTATAGTTCAGGACCGGCAACAAAAACATCATTAAAAGGGTATTTTATATACTGATTGCCTAAGAAAGATCCTCTTCTAGCAAAGCATAATCTTGTCAGTATCTGGAGCTTCAGTAATATTACAGAGAGGCACAATGGACTCCCTCCCTCCTTCGACTGAGATTGATACTGACAATGTTTCAGAAATCCCTCTCTAATTGACTTGAAATATTCTGACCCAGAACATCCAGGTTCATTGGGCATTATGAAGTTCTGAGGAAGCCAGTAATGCAACGTGCAGAGTGGAAACATAAAAGCCCCACTAGTTCTCTCTGCTGATACCTGGAAGATAATTCCCAGGCTAGTCCTTCTGTGAGCAAACTACTAGCTCGGTCATTAACTGCAGACAGAACACAAGGATTTTCAACGGGGGGCAGCTGCTCAGGAAATAGCTATCATTGGGCAAATAGCACAGCACGAACTTCACAATCCAGGATGCAATTGGTAGTGACCTAGGTTGCAACCCCATAGCCAGCTGTACTATGCCAACTAAACTAAAGCATATGCCACTGCATCCTACACATAGCTGCCCATACATGCACAGTATCAGTATCAAGTTTTCAGAATCAAAACGGCCATTTACCCACATTTTCATATACCCTCCACAGCCTACTGTGCTTGTTTTCACTCTTGCATCCAACAGGTAACTTTTCCCATTCATAAAACCATTTCATTCTCATCTTCATTTTCTTATCCATTTCACCCCTTAAGTTAACCAACGCTTTAATCTCTCTTTTTTTGTACGCTTTTGTTCGGCATGTACTGTATTCTGAAGGATTACAGATTCCAGAACTAAATGCACACACTCCCAGAAAATCACCACCATTTACCTAGCTCACACAGGGAAAGGCGATTTAAAATCCCCAATCTTTTCTTTCCTGTCATCATGGGGAATAATGAAAACCCAGAATTGACATAGCATTTCCCATTCAGCGAGCAGTCGATGGGGTAATGAATTATAATGATAATTATGTTACTCGCCATTAAAAGATTACTTTAGCAGAAATTGAAAGGCTTTGTAGGTGCATGGGGAGCAGGAAGATAGATCACACATTACAACCTTCTGCCGCGCAGCTTTGAATACCTGCATTTTAAAGTCGGAATCAATTCCATTTCATATCGCCTACTCCAAGCACAATTCAATCTATTTAGACCACATGTGCTTGGGAGAGATAGCTGTTTATACTAGGCAAAAATCTGGAAATACTTGTCTTCGATGTCATACGGCCAGTTTATCCATCACACAGCAAGCGAGCTCGAGTTTACTGGCAACCCAGCAGTTTTATCTCGGGGGGTCCTGAAGTCTCTTCAGCCTGGTGCTGTTTTCCCACTTTTTTCCCTTTCTTTTTTGCATGCAGGCCCATCAGAAGCAGCCAGATGGGAAATGAGGATGGGAGTGGCGGAGAAAGTGATGGACAGCTGCCTGTCTCCAATGTGCCGCAATGGTATAAAAGGAGCTGGCAGACAAGTGAACTGATGCCAAACGCTTTTTCTTTTTACCAAACCCCGAGAACGTTTAATGATTTTGGATTCATGGAATGTGGGCTTACATTTTTGCAGCCTTCTCTCTACTCCACCCAACCAAACAACCCCCACCCTTAACCTAGCCTGGCATCTACAATAGCCACAGTGCCAAAGCTGTTGTAATCCAAGCCAATGGGATGGGTGGTTCTTAGGTGATACATGCCGCCTATCACAAAGAATCCGGGTAAAATGACTCCTCCCGTAGCGGAATGGTGACTTAACAGTGCAGTCCTAAACAGAGTTACACCCTTCTAAGCCCACTGAAGTAAAATAAACTTAAATGGTGTAACTTCATTTAAGACCGTAGAAGAAGAGATTGGATTTGTACCCCGCCCTTCACTCAAGAGTCTCAGAGCAGCTTACAATCGCCTTCCCTTCCTCTCCCCACAAAACACACCCTGTGAGGTAGGTGGGGCTGAGAGAGATCTTTGAGAACTGCTCTTGAAAGAACAGCTCTGAGAGAACTGTGGCTTGCCCAAGGCTACCCAGCTGGCTGCATGTGAAGGAGTGGGGAATCAAGCCCGGTTCTCCCAGGTTAGAGTCTGCTGCTCCTAACCACTACACCAAACTGTACTGTAAACCACTTCCCATGGAGTCTGGTAACTGGCATATTCCACTATAGAATTTTGGAAACTTTCTCATTAGTATTTCATGCTTTTACAAAACGGAAAAATGGTCAGCAAGTCAACACTTGGAAGACGTTATTCTCTCAAACCAGACAGGTACTCCAGATGGTAATGCCAGTATGAAATACAGCAATGCAACAGACATCCAAAGTAAGCAGGTACAGGAGTTGTTCACTAGCTTTTGCTTGGTTAGAAAGATGACAATGAAAGGTATCCTGGGAGAAAGCATGGCAAGGCCTGGAGAACTGAGGATGCTGGGAGTATCAGTTATTGCTTGACATTTTTAGGTGTCAAGGGGAAGGAAGAGAAAGAAGAGGGGAAGCTGTCAGGTTGTATACAGGATACACAAATGCTATAAAGCAGCTCTTGAAAAGATGTATATTAGCTACCCACCGGATACATTTTACATACCTATCTATAGCATTTAGTTAAAAAGTTTTAAATCAACCTGACGTATAATGGGAAGAACTAATGACTCTCTTTCCAGTAAGTGACGAAGACTGGCTGGATTGGAGGAAGGCGCCTCCCTTACTGCAAGGGAGTTGCAGGATCCAACCTTCATGTTATTTTTGTATTATCAAATCGAGAGTAACTATATTAAAGTTAATTGTATATGTGCCTCTTATATTAGTTTAACTGCCATGGCAATCCATGTCCCAATCACATCTAGGTTATATTACTGTAATGTGCTCTACGTTCAGCTGTTTGTTCAGCTGAAAACTGTTTGGAAGCTTTAATTTATACTAAATGTGGCAGCCAGAATGTCGATCAGTGTAAAGTTACAGAGGAACATGTCACTCTGGCACTGAATGAAGCTCACCGGCTGCCAATCTGTTTCTGGGCACAACTCAAAAGTTCTGGTGCCTACCTTCACAATGCTAAATGGCTTAGGACAGTGGTCTCCAACCTTTCTGAGCCTGTGGGCACTTCTGGAATTCTAACACAGGGCAGTGGGCACAATCACAAGATGGCTGCCATGGGAGGCGGACTCAACTACAAAATGTCAGGGAATGAGGTTATATATAACTTTAATTGTAACTCTTTGACGTTTCAGGTAGAAGCTCTGTTTAGCAGGATGCCTTTTGATCAGACGACCAGAATCCCTGCTGGGCAAATACCCTGCCTGGCCATCCCATTCTCTAAAACCACTTGGCAGGCACCAGAAAATGTGTCTGTGAGTGCCATGGTGCCCACGGGCACTGTCTTGGGCACCCCTGGCTTAGGACCTTGGCTGCTGAAGGATTGTCTTTTCCCTAATCAACCCGCTCACCAGTTAGTATTTGTATTTCAGGTTCTTTTCTGGGCATTGCCGTTGATGGACAAGAGATAGGCAGCGATCACAGGCACTGGTGCTTCATCAAGAAATCTGCCTGGGGCCTATTTATTATCTTTTAAGCATCAGTAAAGCCAATTTAGTTAGCTCAGGCTTTTGGCTGCTTTACCCCCCAGACTCCTTTCACTTGCACTGATTGTTCTATGTGTAGTTCAGTATTCATCTAATGACACCTGTTTTTATAGCATTTTGTACAGCTGTTACTCTGCTCTGTTTTGCTTTAAGCCAGTTTTATGGTATTTAAAGCGCCTATTTATGATCTTTGTTAACTTGTTCCTTGTCTGTTGGTTTTTAGCTGCTGGCTGTTTCTGATGTTTTAAATTTGGTTCAGGGCTGCCTTGAGCTGATTTCTGGAGAGGCGGCCAAGAAATAACCCAAATGAAAATAATTTTAAAAAACCCCACCAACAAAACCTACCCACAAAATGAAAAGTTCTGTTAAAGCTCTGTTATCACAATAATTAAAGAACCAGCTTTCGTCAAAAAAAGCAGGGCTGTCTTCACAGAAACCAAGCCTTGATTCTTCCAAGGTTACAGGTTAGCTCTGTGACAAATGAAGAATGTGCGGGACTGAAACACAGTGCTCCTTATGCTCCGTAGGTAAACACATGCATTTCCACAAGAGAGCACTCAATCACTATGCCCAGGAGCACAACCACCTCTCGTAGAAAGGGGCTTGTTAATCCATACCATCTGCAGCCTCTCCATCAACTTCAAACCATCTACATAAGGCCAATTAAAAATACCTAAAAAGTTTGATTTGCCTCCTTGTCTCTTCTTCCCAAGTACATCCCCTGCTCTTTATGCAGACTGCCGATGGAAGGGGGGTGTTAGCGAGGAGGGTGTAAAAACAAGCACTGGCCGTCACATCTTTCAAACATCTGTTTCAAACGAAACAGAAGCAGCAACGAGCAGCACAACAGCAGGTTGTGTCAACAAAATGAAGTGGGCATCTGCCCGCCTCGCAGGGGAAGGGCTCAGATCTTAGATTCAAAATGCAGAGAAGTCTGGTTCTCGCGGAGGCTCCGTGACAGACACCCCCTGAGGCCGCCTCTCCTTGATGCTGCTGCCCCTCCGCTCCTCTTCCCTTCCTAATGCACCTCACTGCCCAGGAGCTAGAAGGGAGAATGGTCATTCTCAAGGCATTTTTAAACCCAGGGCACCAAGTCACACACAGAGGTTTTGGGAAGCAGTGACAACAGCCATCGCCTCTCTCCAGTCCAGTGAGCTAGGCAGCCGCCTCATCTCACTGCAGTGTAAGAGCTGGCCATACTGGTTCTTTCATTTTAGCTTTTCTCACGTGTGCATCTTGACACTAGTAAAAAAATTTAGGATTACAACAAAACTGGGAAGATTTTTTCCCCCTCTGTAGATCATTTTCACCACTCCATCTTGACTACACGGAAACTAACAATACTTTCCTCCTCCATACCATGAGGGGTTGCTCTGGAGAGCTACCAGTCTTTGCAGAGATACAGGAAGGTTCTGCTGAAAAATGGGTAACAAGGGGATGAATATATGACCACTAATTTTTACCTTGGTTTGAAGATGTTTGGGGAAAGGAGGAAGGGGGAAAAGATTCTGTCAAGTATTCTTCCGAATCCTCATGATATACTGTTCCCAGAGCTTTGGAGGTTTAGGGGTTATTTTAACTTTCCTATGAAATATAAATTTTGTCTGGATATTTGAATGGGAGATCCCCCTCTTTACCTTGTACATGCTTAGGTACCACCATAAAGAACAGTATGCACAATACTCTGGAAACTGCAGCTGGTGCAGAACAGTCGCTCGGGTACTGACTTTGTCATCTGTGCAGATGTGCATCCACCCTGTGCTGTGCAAACTGCATTGGCTGCATATTGAGTACCAGGTCTATTTCAAGGTGCTGGTGCTTATCTTCAAAGCCCTATACAGCCAGGGGCCTGCATATCTTCAAGACTGCCTCTCCCCTTATGAGCCCCGGAGAACTCTATGATCTGCAAATCAGCATCTTCTAGTGGTTCCCGGCCACAGGGGCGTCCGTCTTGCCTTGACTAGGGCCAGGGCTTTTTCGGCCCTGGCCCCTACTTGGTGGAATGAACTGTCTTATGAGATCAGGGCCCTGTGGGACCTTCTACAGTTCTGCAGGGCCTGTAAGATGGAGCTCTTCTGCCAGGCTTTTAGTTGAGGCAGCAGGCATCCACACTTTATTGGGCCTCCCCTCAAGTGGATCAGATCTGTGTAACCATCTGGAAGCCCAATTTGTGGTGGACCTCATCTGTATTATTATTATTATTATTATTAGTAGTAGTAGTAGTAGTATTTTATTTGATGTACTGAATTATTTTAACTGTTTTGTATATTATATATGATGGAACCCACCCTAAGCCTGCTATGTGGGGAGGGTGGGATACAAATATAATAAATAAATACTCCTAATCATAGCCAAGTCTCTTAAAATTCATCACTGACTAAAAATGGGCCATTCATTTTATTTATGAAGGTTTTGTCTTATGCTTTTAACCTTCTTGAGGGGCTGAAGGTAGATTAGAAAAATTACACCAGATAAAAACAATATTATGTTAAAGGTAATATAGAATAGGTATCACCAGAGCAGATATCCAACAGGCGCAAACGCACCACCACCTACTGCCTAAGGAGCACCAAAAGTCAACAGAGAAGATGATTTTGTAACCTCCTCTGGAAGGCCATTCCAGTGGCTGTCTCAGAGAAGCCTGTGAATAGGCTGAGGCAGATCTCTCTATCCTACGGAATGGTCCAGTTAACAGGAACTGCTGCATGGAACTCGTAAAGAAGAGAGACAGTCCTTTATGTACAAGGATCTGAGGCCTTTAAAAGTAAGAATCAGATCTTTCCACTGAGTGCAGCAATTAATAAGGAGCCAAAGCAGGTTCTGTATGGTCACACTGGCTATCTTAAGCCAATGTGAGCCACCACATTTCATGCCAATTTTACTTCCCAGATTGTCTTTCCTAAGCTCTTTAGCAACTTTGAATAGCACCTAGAATTCTACTAGTGCCCTCATGGGGAAAAAAGGTATCATTGATGAGCAAGGAATTGCTATCATAACTAAAACTTAAATGGGTTCAAATGTATACACAGTATCTTCTCAACCTGTGGCTCTTAATACAATTCCCTAGAGTGAAGGTGCTCATTGCTCCTATACTCCCACCCCTGCCCCAATGGTTATTTTTCAGTATTTTATTTATTTATTTTTGACATTTCTACCCCGCCCTCCCCACAAGTGGGCTCAGGGCGGCTTAAAAAGGGCAAAGCCCACATAAAACATAATAAAAATGATAAAACCATTAGATAACACACATACAGTAAAGTGCTCCATGAACCAGGATGGTCCCCGAATACATCTCATGATGGTAACGATCAGTTCTTTGGGGGTGATCTTGTCCTGTAGCTGGTCCCAAGTAAGTCCGATGGTATCAGTGCCACGTGATGTTATAAAAGATCTTCCTGGGGCCAGCCCTAGCTTCGTAGTTATCCACCCCATCAGTGGTGGTGGCAGTGGTGGCCCCTATGCGAAAGCCTGGTGGAAGAGCTCCGTCTTGCAGGCCCTGTGGAACTGCATAAGGTCCCACATGGCCCTGATCTCCTCCAAGAGCTCATTCCACCAGGTAGGGGCTGCCACCGAAAAGGATATGGCCCTGGTCGTGGCGAGCCTTGCCTCCTGGGGGCCTGGAATCACCAGACGATGTTGTGCCCCCGACCGAAGTGCTCTTGGGGGTATATATAGGGAAAGACGGTCCCCTCAGGTAAGTCGACCCCTGGCCATGTAGGGTTTTAAAGGCAAGTACCAGCACTTTGAAACGGATTCGGTATGCTATTGGCAGCCAGTGCAGCACTTCCAGCCCAGGCCGGATGTGCTCCCACTTGGGGAGACCCATCATCAACCTGGCTGCCACATTCTGCACCAGCTGCAGCCTCTGAATCTGTGCCAAAGGCAATTCCATGTAGAGAGCATTACAGTAGTCTAGCCTCGAGGTGACCATCGCATGGATCACTGTGGCCAGGTTGTCATGGTCGAGGAAGGGGACCAACTGCCAAATCAGCCTAAGATGATAAAAGGCTGATCTGGTAGTGGCTGCCACCTGGGCCTCCATAGTTAAGGAGGGATCCAGGCGCACTCCCAGACTCCTAACCTCCGACGCTGGCACCAATGGCGCCCCATCAAAGGTTGGGAAAGGGATCCCCAACCCCGATCTGTTCCGACTCAGGCACAGGACCTCCATCTTCACTGGGTTTAGTTTCAGCTGGCTCAACCTGAGCCACTCAGCCACTGCCTGTAATGCCCTTGTCAGATCTTCTGGGTCAGAGCCCAACCAGCCACCCAACATCAGATAGAGCTGGGTGTCATCTGCATATTGATGGCAATCCAGCCCATACCTCCTGGCAATCTGGGCGAGGGGGCATATGTAGATATTAAACAACATCGGGGAAAGCACTGCCCCCTGAGGCACCCCGCACTCAAGTGGGTGCCTCCGGGACTGCTCCTCCTCTATCACCATCCTCTGTCCCCGACCTTGGAGAAGAGGCAAGCCATTGAAGAGCGAGGCGGTGGGACAGCAACTGGTGATCGACGGTATTGAATGTGGCTGACAGATCTAACAGCAACAGTGCCGCCACACCACCTCAATCCAGATGCCTCCGGAGGTCATCAGTAAGGGCAACCAGCACTGTCTCCATCTCATGACCCGGGCGGAAGCCAGACTGAAATGGATCAAGGACAGAAGCGTCATCCAGAAAGCTCTGAAGCTGTGTCGCCACCGCCCTCTCAATCAATTTGCCCAAATAGGGCAAACTGGACACCGGCTGATAGTTGGCCAATTCAGCCGGGTCCAGAGTTGGTGCATTGTGATCATACATATCCCAGCTGAAGTACATGGAGGGACAGGAACTGTTGGAATATGCAAGGTCTATCATGGATAAAGGAGATGATAAAAACATCCTGCAGGGGGCAGCACAGGGGACAACTAATTAGTATAGTGACATTAAGGACTTCCTCCTATTTTCAGATTGTCTCCTTCCTGTCTCCTGATTGGCTCAATTAGGGTTTTTCTGCTCCTGCTAAGTTACTGATTCTCTCCTAGCTAGTTAGAAACAGACTTCTCTTTCTCTCTCCTTTTTTTTTTTTTTTTACAAAGTTTGTTCTCTTCTTAATAAACTGACTTTATTCTTTAAGCAGCTTGTGCTTCGCTTTACTGCATAGCTACATTCTGCCAACAAGATACTTCAAGTCCAAAATACTGGGGATGTAATTATCCCACATTTCTAAAAACTGGAATTTAAAACCATAACAGAGATTTCTGGTTGATGCTGCACCTAAAAAAGGGTGACAATAAAATCAGGTATTCCTTTGTATGTGCACCTGTGTCCACACATGCACATCAGGTTTTATGCTCAAGGACAAAATGAAATGAGTAGTGAAATCTTGCAAGAATTAACACTGGAGTCTTTGCATATCCCCGATACCTTCTGTGTTTATAGTTGTGCCCCACAGTCTTACCACATATTTTCATTAAAAAACCCAAAAACCTTTAAACTCAAGCAATTGTCAAGTATATCACTTTTCTTAAAAAATGCTGATACTATAAGGGGGCTACTCAAGAAGCAAGCTGTTTTATTTAGAGAAACAACTGAGCAAATGTTGGTACCCACTTTAGGGGAAGGAACTTGTTGCCATGTCCAAAATCCAGACAAAAGGCTTCTCATTTTCAAGTTCACTATTTTCTCTCCACGCTTCATAGCAGTCATTGCTCCACAGAGGCCAGAATGAATTTGTGTTTAGGAGGTGAAAGAAAATTATTCGGAAGAGAGAATGGGTGGATGGGTTCCACAATGCGAGGAAAGAGAAGCCTTTAAGCTATGTGGTGGGATCTTGCAGATATCTACACTCGGTGTCCCTTCTAGGGACCTGACTATTAATAGGCCCATTTGGGCCACGTTCTGCACCCTTTAACTTAATTTCTCTCCATTCAAAATTGAAGGCAGTATGCTAAAGGAACAAATTACCAAGAAATACACACACTTGACTGACCACTATCCCCTCACCCCAGATTATGAGATAGTGGCTCACTGATGATGTATTATTACATACCATTGGTAGATCCTAACAGAATTCATTTAAAACTCCCCTTAGTGCTGCTGAAGGTTGCAATAACATTGTCGTAGGTCAGGCTTTTGGTATTAATAGTCATGATTTTATAAATGAAAAATTTAAAAAGTACTTATAGTAATTTTATGCTTTTCAGTTTGAGCTTTAAAAGATTACAGTATCCGTGTAAGAGAAACTGTCTACCACTTCCAATACCAGGGCAGGGGGAAAAGGGATTTATTGAGCAAGTTTTCATTCCTGGTCCCTATTCACTCATTTTTACTTTAAATGTAGAAGGGTTTGTTTGAAACCCAAAAAGTCTTCCAAAACTCACAGCAGAATTACTGGGTGGTAACTTGCTCTTCTCAATTTGCCCTGGGATATTGGCCAGTGGTGCATTACTCGTGTGAAATCATGTTTTACACCCTTTACATCATGCACCCTTACTGGTAGCTTATTGGTACAGTAGTGTGTAGTGAACTAAGTAGACATTCAACAGTACTACAATACCATTTATTAGGGCCAGCTAACCAAAACTGCGAGCTTTCAGATTCTCCAGATTTCCACAGGTGGACAATGCATTTTTTTTGACACTCGGCCCCAGAGGGTTGTATTGCTGATAATTCTGATATTTATTTTATTTACTTCATTTATACCCCACTTTTCTCCCCAGTGGGAACCCAAAGAAGATTATACCAGTCTCCACTCCTCTGTTTTACCCTCACAGCAACCCCTGTGATGTAGGTTCGGTTGAGAGTGTGTGACTGACTCCAGGTCACCCAGCAAGCTTCCACGGAAGAGTCTGCATTTGAACCTGCATCCCGCTGACCCTAGCCTGACACTCTAACCCCTATGCAATGACAGCTATTATGTGCATTTGAGAGATAAATTATTTCTTTTTATAGAGATTTCTCTAAAACAAATTTTAATGATATATAACCAGTTGAAAGGTTCCTTATTCATCGAATAACAACAACCTCATTACCCATTCTCAAGTGGCCATTTTTACAAACTGCAGTAGACCAAAGAGGATGCTGACACCAGAGGCTGTTGCTGCTCACAAAGGTATTGCTTAAAACACTTCCTACAGAGTCATACCGAACCCTTCTGCTGTACTGCACTCGAGTTCCAATGCGTGAACGTATATGCCCATGCATGGCTAATACGGTGGAATCAGTTACTCATGGCCTACTGTTCTGCAGATTCTATCAGGAGGAACGAGATCATCTTATACTACCGCTTCTGTCTAGATTTAGCCCTCTGCAGTCTTATCTTGATTTTAGACCAGAAGCCCTTCGTAAATTCCTCCTAGAAGACGTTCAGAGCTCAGTGACTTACGCTGTGGCAAAATTTTGTTTCTTAGCTGTTAGGAAACATAAACTTATTTTAGCTGAAAAAACTGTATGATTCCATTATTATTATTATTTTACTAATTTTATTAATTTTCTCTTGTTAATGTTTTTATACTATTGCTATGTTATTACTGTTCTAATCTCTCTTATATCAGAATTGTACTGTTTTATTGGCTCTTGCTGTAATAAGTTAGATCGATCGAGAGTGATACTGGAAAAATTAACCATACAGTTACCCAGCATTAAAGAGAAACAGGGTTCCCTGAGTTTGAATGGAAGCAGGGAGCCCAGACCTTTTCATTTGGGAAGAGGGAACAGACGAAGCTTGGTTAGGGCGGTGTAGCAAAACCTGGCCTTGTTGATAGGACAAGGCAGACGCTATGTCACCCGCTTGAGAGATCTTACTCCTGGCTTGGCCGTGCTGAATACAGCAGTGCTGAACAGAGATGAGATGGTTCTGCTGCTGTCTGCCCAGATGTGAAGGAAGGCAGTTAAAAGGAAAGGCCTAGGGTTGCCAGGTCTGGGTTGGAAAATACCTGGAGACTTTGGGAGTGGATCCAGGAGAGGGTGGGGTTTGGGGAGGGGAGGAGCCTCATCATGGTACAATGCCATAGAGCAAGGGTGTCAAACTCAATGGAAACGTGTTACATAAAGTTTTTTTAAAAATCCTTAATTGTGTTTGTCTGTGTCCCTTATAAAGTTTATATTTGCGCTACCTAGCAATACCTTTTATAACACACATGGCCCGGCCCAACAAGGTATCATTTATGTCAGATCTGGCCCTCATAATAAAGGAGTTCAACATCCTTGCCATAGAGTCCACCCTTCAAAGCAGCCATTTTCTCCAGGGGAACTGATCTCTGTCAGCTGGAGATCACCCAGATAGGCCGCTCTGTTCACAGAAACTGATAGGACTGGGATTATGCCAAAGGCCTGGACAAATGCAATACTGGTCCCAATATTTAAAAAGGGAGACTGTCAATTGGTTGACAAAATGTCAAATTTTGGGGCCGGAACAAGCTGGATTTTCCCAATGGAAATCTATACTATATCACTGTTTAATTCTCAGTCATCTTGCTGTTATGTATAAGAAAGCACAGGGCTCCAAATTATTTGCAGCTTTTTTTGGATCTCAAGGGTGCTTGTGACTCTGTTCCAAGAGACTTACTTTGGAGGAAACTCATAGCTTTTGGGAGATTGTCATTTTCGATTAAAAATCTACACCAAAATACAGTTTGCCAAGTGAGATGCCCTTGTGATGGGGTATTAACTCCAAAAATTTCAGTTAATGTGGGGGTAAAGCAGGGATGCATTTTAGCTCCACCGTTCAATCTCTTTTGAGCCTGGAGGCTGGCAACCCTAGAAAGGCCTCACTCAATGGAGTGCTGAAGAATGCTCTGCTGTTCGTTATTTACTAGAAGAACAGCACAACGGTGCCTTTTCTCTATAAGGAGCTTAAAGGAAGAATGAGACGTGACCTTTTAGTCTAATGTACAGCACCTATAGTTTTAGCAAGATGGGCTACCTCTTAAAGACTGGTCGTTTTATGCAGCTTCCACTACCTCGTAGAGGCTATCCGTACAGCAGAGGTGCACAGCTCAAAACATTTCACGTGGGCCAGAATCAACCTTGGCCAGAATTAACTGGGCCACATCGCAGAAGTATGACATCATCAGGCTTTGACCTCTGAGTGCCAAGTTTGGAATGCTCATGATCTGGCAACCCTTAGGACGCCGATGTCTTGTTCTATAGATACACGGCAAACTGCAGGTGCATGAAGCCTCAATTTGCCTCATGCAAGAGGGGAGCGTTTCCTAGTGTTTGAAATCTGGCTCTCTGCTTTGTTGTTAGCATTTTAAAGTGGGATAAAAGTCCCAAAATGTTCCTCTCTCGGCAGGCTGCTTAAGAATTGCCACTCATTTCTTGATAATGTCGTGCTGTGACACCGCTGAGTTGGCCGTTATTCAGAGCTGCAACCAATGGGAGTGGCAGCATGGAGTCCAGCCACGTCTCCTGAGTCACTAAATTGGGGGTGCGACTGCAGCCTCTGCCACATTATATCAGTGGGCTACATGCAGCTCGTGGGCTGAATGTGATGCACCTGTGCTCCAGAGCACTGTGGAATCGATTGCTAATTCCCTCAGTAATGAGATCAACTAAATTAGCTCTGGCCTGCTCTCCAGAACATTTTGCATCAGACTTCTTGTATGAGTTTCCGGTCCATATTACACTGCTTCACTCTAGCTTGTGTCTCTCTGTTTAGATGGGTACAGTTAAACTAACAGCTTCCTGGTTATTAGCTCTGTAGCTGTTTTTAGCCTTGTTATCAGATATGGTGGAGTGGATATTAATTTGTTCCAGGTTTCCAGATTTTAATAGGCCTCCATTAGCTCAAATATACACATTTTAAAACGGAGAATCAAAGCAAACTTTCTCCTCCGCATCTTCATTTTTTTTTAATGTCACAGTCGAATGATTAAACCATCATAGATTGAACATTCTGTTTCTTCAAGACTGATCATGTATTAAATGTGGTTTTTTCTAAATGTATAAATTCTCAAATGAAATCGCCTTATTAAAGTCCTGTAATGATCTTTCTGCCGCTCGGTCAAATGGATCTATTGTCCGTGTTGATTCCATCTCACTTGTTTCCAGTGTTCAATACAGTTGATCACATGATGACTGGATACCGCAACAGTCATCCCTGAATTCTACATTTTCATGGTTAGAGTCCTAATTTGCTTAAAGCCCCCCTGCTATCCACATTAGAACTAGTTCTTTTCCCTTTATTCTCCCTTTAAAATCCCTCTGGATATTCAATAAGTATCTGCTTGGGGCTCTATGCTTTATTCTTGAGAACAGCAGCGATTCTGTACTTTTTAATTAAATCTCTTGGCTTTAATTATCTATATGCAGATGTTGTATAAATTTATGTTTATTTTATGACACTTTACTCTGCATTCCCTCTCCTTCATGGATATTTGCAGAATTATTGAGAGTTTAAAACTGTAATTGCAGAGGGCGTCGGCCACTTGTACTGCAGGTACAGTGCCTATATGTGGAAGATCCCCACAAGGGTTAACAAAGCCCTGGCTCCCCTCTACCCAAACCTGTACACGTGGGCCAGGGTATGTGACGGAATGGAAAACCTGTGCATATGCCCCATATCCCCATCGGGTCCTCCCTGTCCACTTAGAGCATGAGTAACTTGAAGGATAAAGAGGACAATTCAAATATTCTATCCATGTCTACGATTAGCCATGGGCAATGGAAACCTGCCCTGACCCGGATGGCCCAGGCTAGCCTGGTCTTGTCAGATCTTAGAAGCTAAGTAGGGTTGGGCCTGATTAGTACTTGGATGGGAGACCCCCAAGAAAGTCCAGAATCGCTATGCAGGAGCAGGCAACGACAAGCCGCCTCTTAACGTCTCTGGCTTTGAAAACCCTATGGCAGGGGTGGCCAAACCTGCTTAACGTAAGAGCCACATAGAAGAAATACCAGATGTCTGAGAGCTGCAAGTCATGAACAAATATTACATGCATGTTTTAACTGGAAAATATGCAAATTTGCTTTTTATTAACATTAAATAAGACTGCCAGAAAACAGATATTGATAATGATATTTAAAGAGACAAATACTTTCTACAAGCTGGTCGGGGTGGGGGCTTTGAGAACGCATTTGAAGTTAAAGTTGCCTTCTTTCTCTGCCCCCCCCCCACCTCAAGCCTACCCAGGGAGGGGAACACTGCCTGGGGAAGGGAAGACCTATCAGGGAGGCATGCCTCTCCGCTTCCCCCAGCCGCCCTACCGGGAGCTGCACAATATGTGTGAAAGAGCCACATTCAGCTCCTGAGCCACCATTTGGCCACCCCTGCCCTATGGGGTCGCCATGAATCACCTGCAACTTGACAGTACTACACACACACACACACACACACACACACACACAAAATCTACGTGAATTCTCCCTGCATAGCTATATCTGCAGCCAAAGTGGATCATGACCAAAGTACTATATAGTGAACTGCCTACAGGTTGAGTGCGTTAAATGTTTTTACACCGAAAAGTGCTTTTGATATATATTTTTTCTGAGCTGCAAACGCCAATATATTTACGTTTTCCCACCCTTAAAGCCATGACATTTTACTCCCTTTAAATTTAATGCACATTTACTAAATATTTCAGAAGTCTGAGATTGCATACTTGATATTCCGATGTAAATGGTGAACCTTTTACTGCTTGGAGGAGAAGAATAAATACTACGGGATTCTAGGAAATGCTCCTTTTAAAGAGCTGCTGAAGGGAGGGTATTAGGCTACATCGGACAAGGCAGAACTACATACCTGAGAGCTCTGCAGCAGATGATTCCTTAGCCCCATCACAGTTTTATTTCATTGTTAAAAAACTGTTACAGATAGAGAATATTTCCTAATATTTAATTCATACCCACATTCCTATAATTTAAAGTTAACACCTTGCTTATTTGCCAGTCTTCAGTGAAAAATAAATGGTTTCTTAAGAGTCGGTTTGCTTAAACCTTTTCTCTAAAACATTTAATTATCTGAGCCTATCTCACAGAAGCTCTCTATCCCAGCTTCGCAAGCTCATTCAGTGAAGATCTGGGGTTGCAGGAATCCATCCCTACTGTGCTCACCTGGGGGAGGTGGAGAACATGGGCACATAGGCCTACCGCCACCACAACACTGCACTAGCTGGGGGGAAACACAGTTGCCCACTAGGATTTCTTTTCCTTGGCCTTGCTTCTCAGGGGGAGGGAAGGAGAACAACCAGTAAATATGGTTGCCTCTCCAGGTGGGACCTGGAGACCACCTGGAATTGCAACTGATCTCCAGAGGACAGAAATCAGTTCTGGAGAAAACAGCCGCTTTGGAGGGTGGGTCCCATGGCATTATGACCTGCTGAGGTCCTTCCCCTCCCCAAATCCTGCCCTCTCCAGGTTCTACCTCCCCCCCAAAAAATTTCCAGGAATCTTCCCAACCTGGAGTTGGCACCCCTACCCATAATGCACATGAATGAAGCCATCATCTAAATCTCAAAAGCTATAATGGTTCCTAGGTTGGAAATAAGGCCTTGGCCATTAATCGCTGCTTACAACAGTGTGAACAAACTAGGCACAATACCAAAATATGGTGTTAGGAAGGAAATGCCATCTCGGGACACCACTGACTAGCCTTGGTAAGTGGGAAACAAAAAGAGAGACAAACTTACATGATTTCTAAAGATCTGGAATTTGACACCAGTGCAATTATTGTTGCCAAGTGATTAGAAAAGCAACAAGGAATCCTCTACCACACACCATACCTTTCTGGCTCTCCCATACTCTGAGACTGCCAGGAACTGTAGTCTTGTCCCCATGAAAAAGGTACTTGAGAAGGACAACAGGTAATAACTGGAAGACTCTGTAGCCATGAAACAGAAGGCAGATGGGAGATACAATACACTGGGAAAGAATTAACATTTCTTTATCGCATTGATGTTAGTTATTTGAGCCAGAGGAGTACTTGCAGGCAGATGCATTCGTAAAAAAGTTGGAGAATCAAGAAATATTGTGGGCTTTGGGTTTAAGGCTTCTGTGACAGACTGCACTTTTTAAAGGCTTAGAATTGCTGTACAAACAGCTGAAGGACTGTGAAGGGTTAATTATTCACAGAAACAGAGAGCCTTGAGTGACAGGCTGCTCCAAGCAATCTGATTGGTTAGCATCAGCTGAGCAGAGACAGTCTTGAGAGAGCTGCATGCTGAGGAGAGAATCAGTCAGATTTTTCTCTTGAACTGAGTTGAATACTGATGGTCTGATTTCAGCCTTAGCTGAGAACAGTTTAACACGGAGAACTGGGGGAAAGTTAGCAAGAAAGCCTGGGAAGTAGGCAAAGACTCCCATTTAGGCCAAAGAAAGGGAACATATCTTCTAGTGAGAGGAGAATTACCCTACCCGGTCAAACAGGGAGTTAGAATACAGAGTACAGAGATCCCTGATCTGATGTGGTTAAAAACTGCCTGTAGAAACCTTAAGAGGCAGTTAAAAGTTCAAGATGAGTACTGGGGTTTCAAGAGAAGGGGTTTGGGTACTAGAAAGTCTGTACCAGCCTTTGGGAAACCAAAAGAGTCAGAGAATACTCAAAGAAAGTATACTGGAGTGTTTGGGGAAATCTTGGAACAAAAGCCTCTCAACATAAAGATTTAAATTAACTGTGAATAGCTTAAGAAACTCTCATTAGCTTGAAACATAAGAACACAAATCTATATATATAGTGATTTTACCTCAGACTTCTCTATATTAAGTTCCCACAGAAATTTTCAGCCTCTGATTTCACCTGACCTTTTCCCTCTATATTAAATAAAATATTTTGTTATTTTTGAATTTCAAAATGCCTCGAGTGTCATTTAAATTATTTAAATTAAAGCAGGCTCCTGGTTCTTCCCTTAGGTTCCTGGGCTGAGCCAACAGCCAAAATATCGTACTGTGACAGGGTGGGACAACCAGAGTTCTTCAGCAAAGAAGAAAACACATTTTTGGGGCAGCTCAGTCAGTAAAGGGAAAGAAAAACAGAGGGAAAATCTTACCTCAGAGGGAGGAAAGTGGATGGGGGGGGCATCATAGCCGCAAATCTCAACAACATTATTAACAGAACAAGAAACCCCACTGGCAGTAAAATCCAGCCTATGCTGCCTAGCATGTGAAGTGAAGACAGAGACCATGAGATGTACAATTAAAGACCAAGGATTAGGAATAACAGAGGGCTTTTTTGCATCGTCCTTTCCTTTGTTTATAAGTTCCTGCTTCTTTGGACCTTTTCCCCTGTTCCCTACATGTTTGGTCTCTCTAGTGGTCAATATGATATTACATCAGTTTATATCCAGAATAAAAATCTGCAGTTTAAATCTGCAGGGTGACATGCCTGACATACACCAATGTAATACTGAATTGACCACTAGAGGGGGCAAAATATTTGCAGGACAGAACCCCACCCCCCAAAGAAACAGGAACATACAAGTGAGGAAAACAAGAATGCTGGAAACGCCAGAGACAAACCAATGTCATCGGATAGAAGATGAAGATCAAGCAGTGGCCACTACAAATGGCTGCAATCTGATCATAAGCTATTTGCAACAAGAATAAGCAAGAAATACTCAGGTTTACCTGCCCCCCCCTTCTTTTTGCGAATGAAGTAAAGAATGGAGAGGCAGGAAGTCTTCATGGTAGCTGCCATTTTATGTGTCATCCAAACAGAGTGGTTTAACAAACTGGAATTATAAACCATGGTTTGATCCTAGGTCAGGAGCCCCTGTTTGCAGGCAAGAAGCAAACCCCAGTTTTTCAAACATGCTATTCAGTTACCACCACAAACCAAGAGGAGACTGAAGACTTCCTAGGATGTTCTCAGTCTTGGTGCAGTATGTTAGGGGAGTGGGATGAATGTGAACCTGAGTGTTTCAAGTTCATTCATGTCACAGACAAAATTGTGGTTTGTTTGTGAAAAACAATGAAAAAACTGCAGCCAGTATTTTTTTGGTGGATTCTTCAAACAATGTTGGTCTCTATGTGAAGGCTAAGAGTGCTCTTGACAGATGAATGCTCAAGAGGATGCCTTGAATGTTCTGAGTTTGCTTCATATATTTCACAGTGGCTTCAATAAATGCCCTTTGCCAACCATCAAGTTGCTCTTCCATCTACCATAATGCAGTCTCTTCCATCATAATGCAGTCTCCCCTGAGAATTTAACTTCTGATTTAGTATCTGTAGAGATGTTATTCATGTTAGTCTGCCAGGACTCCTGTAACTAGGAATTTAAAATGGTAAGGAAAGAGACTATTCAAAACTATATACTGGTTTCATCAGAAAATGGGCTAAATGTTTCCATTTTAGCTCCACCGTGCCTTTTTATTATGTGTGAAATGTATTGCTTTAATAAAGATTCAGACAAAAAAAGGTAGATAGCATATTTATAGCTTAGGCAGAGTTTATTGAGTTTCATTTCTGAACACTGGGCTCGGGCCTCTAGCAGTTATTAAACCGCAGACGTAAATGCTTCATTATGCTAAAACTGGGTCTATTTGGATGGCATTTTTCTGTACTTCAAATGCATTCCGAAGAAAGATGGATTTTCTTTGGTCCGTTTTTTAACAAGGGCACAGTCATCAAGGTGCAGGAAGCCAAAGGGGGAGGGCCTGTGCTCTCTCTCTCTCTCTCTCGATCCTTTCCCAAAAATGTCTGTGCACACAACGTGACAGTCTGTACAGGACCAGAGAGATTTCTTTGTTTACTTCATCTATACCCTGCCTTTCTCCCCAGAGTAGCCTACATAATTCCCCTCTCCTCTGTTTTATCCTGACAACATGCCTGCGTGGTAGGGGTGGGGTTGAGAGTGTGACAGGCCCAAGGTCTCCAGTCCCAACAAGCTTCCATGAAAAAGTGGAGATTCGAACCTGGATCTCCCTTATCCTAGTCTGATATATATTAAACCACGCCTGGCAATCCTATGACACACATCCTCCCCCCAGAAAAATCCCAGGAAGATCATAGGCATGGTATGCCTTCTCTCTTCTTATAAATAGTGTTCTAATGTATTTAGCTGGTCTGTAACTGTAATAAATTATTCAGGTGGGTAGCCATGACGGTCTGAAGCAAAAGAACAAAATTTGAGTCCGGTGGCACCTTCAAGACCAACACAGTTTAATTCTGCCTACGAGTTTTCGCGTGAGAGTACGTGGAAGCTTATATGTAGAATTAAACTTATTGGTCTTAAAGGTGCCACTGGACTCAAACTTTGCAATGAATGGCTGATTGAACCCTCTGGTTTCTTGCAATTAGTTTGCTTCCTGAGGACTTTCTTCCTGAGGACCCTACAAAGTCAAGTGTATGTCTGGGGAAGCCAGTTTTAGAGATTCAAGTGCAACTCCCATCCAGCTCGATATTTTTCATTCCTAATGAGAACCGCCTCTCAAAACTGCTGCTCCCTGCTCTCATTTCCTGTTCCGTAGAGACAGAAAATCTCCCCCCCCTTTAGAAACGTTATGAAATACAAGATTTAATTCCAGCCAAACTGTCTAAGCAGGAGTCTGACTATTTCTTCTGCTGTGTAAATATATAGTAAAGATAAAGGTTTCCCTTGCTTGAAAGCCAGTTGAATCTGACTCTGGAGGCGATGCTCATCTCTGTTTCCAAGCCGAAGAGCCAGCGCTGTCCGAAGATGTTTCCATGGTCATGTCCCCGGCATGACTAAACACCAAGGTGCGTGGAACGCTGTTACCTTCCCACTGAAGTGGTACCTGTTTATCTACTTGCAATATTTTGCTTTCGAACTGCTAGGTTGGCAGGAGAAACATATAGTAAGTTGTCCTAATCTGTCTGAGGCACATAATGAATCTCCCTCATAGCAAACAGACCATGCCTTAGGTTCCTTGAGCTTCTCTTCCAAACCCACAAACACTCTCTAATTTGCATGTGTTTCCCCAAACAGTAAGCCAAATATTCCAATGGAATCAAGCCCCAGCATGCTTTTCGAGGTCAGAGGTGAATGTTTTGACCAGAAAAAAGAAGGATGATAAGGAGGAGGAGACTGGATTTATATCCCGCCCTTCACTTCCTGGAGGAGTCTCAGAGTGGCTTACAATCTCCTTTCCCTTCCCCTCCCCACAATAGACACCCTGTGAGGTAGATGGGGCTGAGAGAGCTCTGAGAGAACGGTTCTTGAGAGAACAGCTCTGAGACGACTGTGACTGACGCAAGGTCACCCAGCTGGATTTATGTGGAGGAGTGTGGAATCAAACCCGGTTTTCCCAGATTAGAGTTCACATTCCTAACCACTACACGAAACTGGTTTGGCTTCCCCTTCTGCCATGACCACTGCTAAGGCTAGGTGAGGAGGGAAGGGCATCAGTTACAACTAAGATTATATGTGCAGCTTAGATGTTGAGAATTCTTAGGCATGGCCTGGCCTCACAGAACACTGATTGGCTTCACAAGAGCTCTCTCATGGGCAGAAGGATATCCATTCTCTGAACATGACTTCAGTCCGTCCCCTCCTGCTTCAGCCCCCGAATGCCTTTCCCCAGTGCTCCTTGGCTTCAGTGGGGAGGGGCAGGTAGAATCATAGAGTTGGAAGGGGCCACACAGACCATCTAGCCCAACCCCTTACCAATGCAGGACCAGCCTAAGAAAGTCTGGCAGATCTAAGCCACAGGGAATTTATAAAGATTTTTTTTTTGCTAGAGTGCAGATAATATAAAGTGCTTTAAGGAGGTCTGTCAAGCAAGGGCTGGAGATGAGTATCACATTCGTTTATGGATGTTTCACCTTCAAAAGCAGCATCCCAGTGGTGCAGTGTACAGAGGAGGGACTGCTGTTACTGATCTTGAACGCAGGCAGAGGATCTCAGTCAAGATGACTGCTGCCCTGACCTGGATAGCTCAGGCAAGCCTGATCTCATCAGATCTCAGAAGATAAGTAGTTGGATGGGAGACCTCCTTGGAATACCAGAGGCGGGAGGCGGGGGCAGGCTTTATTCAGCCACCTCTCTGAATATCCTCCAGGCCTCCAGCAGGGGTCAGTCACCAGAGGTCAACATGACTTCCAGGTGCACACACAGTCACCAGAGGTTGCCATGACTTCCAGGTGCGTACACATTTACATGCACAGACATATTAAAAAAACACCAAAAATACAAAAAAAAAAAAGATGATTGCTTGCAGGGAATAGAGAAGCCAGGGAGTTAGAGGAAGAGATTTTAAGTGGAGGAAAAGAAATTAACCAGGATTCCCTCAGTAACGGCGAGTGAACAGGGAAAAGCCCAGCACCGAATCCCCGCCCCATGGTGGGGCGCGGGAAATGTGTGTATAGAAGACCCAGTCCCCGGTGACGCTCTCATGGTGGGGGCCCAAGTCCTTCTGATCGAGGCGCAGCCCGCAGACGGTGTGAGGCCGGTAGCGGCCCCGGTGCGCTGGGACCGGGTCTTCTCGGAGTCAGGTTGCTTGGGAATGCAGCCCAAAACAGGTGGTAAACTCCATCTAAGGCTAAATACTGGCATGAGACCGAGAGTCTGCAAGACTGCAAAGTAATCAAGCACCAACTTGAGTCAGCCAACTACATCAGTGAAACTGGACTCTGCCCATAAGATTTATCAACAGCCTGCCTTCTTCTCAGTTCTGAATCCAGGAAAATATCAAAGATACTTGTGACAAGATAAAAACACTTATCCAGAGCAGTTGTGACTTGAAAGCCTGGAAGACGCTTTGTGAAGCGTATTCTACAGTTTGAAACCTGATGCGCTTAGTCTGCCAGTTTAGGACAGACTTCTCAAAACGCTTAGCTGTGCACTTCCTTCAGGGAAGGGGGAGCGACAGAGAGGTGCAAATCTCTGTAAAAAATGGAGCATCTTTACAAACCACATTTGTAATAGCAATTTCTGAGCAAGATCCGCAATAGAACGAATTCTGTTTTATTATGGCAAGTAGAAACTACAGCCAGTTATCCACTCTGAACTAGGAAGCTGCATGCCAAATCGGTTTTCACCACCCAGTGGGTATAACACACTTCTCATGCAAATCAAGAAATTAAACAGCTTATGCACAGGCATTACTGTGAAACTGACAAGATTTGTAATATGATAATCTTGCAAAAGGAAGCACGTATTTTAAGATAGTAAAACACTAGCCTCTTATAGGATGCTGAAGCTTCTCTTTGTACTTAATTTCAAGTGACAATTAATATAGCAGAGATGGCCTGAATGTAAGAATGCAACTAAGTTCAACAAAGTCAGAGCCTGCAGTGCTCAGCAGACTTTGCTCTAACTTCAGAATTGCAAGCTGGGTCCTTCAGTCCTTCTGTGAGCAGATCCAGCTGCAATTAGTAATTTAACACTGGCATCCTGAAGATGCAGACATACTGCAGTGCACACCTGCAACTTGGATCTTCTCACACACAGATGGTATAATGGCAATGCACTCAGACACAGAGTTCAAAAAACAGTTTGGTGTAGTGGATAAGAGCGATGGACTCTAATCTGGAGAACCAGGTTTGATTCCCCACTTCTCCTCCATATGTAGTCAACTGGATGACCTTGGGTCAGTCACAGAGCTGTTCTCTCAAGAGCAACGCCCCTACCTCACAGGGTGTCTGTTATGTGGAAAGGAAGGGAAGGAGATCATAAGCTGCTCTGAGAATCTGAGTGAAGGGCAGGGTACAAATCCAACTCTTCTTCTTCGCTCATAGGTGAATGACTTTTTAGGTTAAGTCTTGCTATACAATCACATGGAAATACGCTGCCAGCTACCAGCAAGGACATCTCTTTTATAGTTTTCATCCACCTTTGTCCAGAGGTGTCTCCTGCACTACATATTTCTGTGTTATCTCATACAACCAAGCAGTTCTCCCATAAACAAAGAAAATGTCTCTTAATTGCCATTGCTCTAACTTCTAGCTAGTATGAGGTCTGCCCACCGACAATGGGTGACTGTGCATTATATAGGAGGGAGCTTTGATTCAGCTGCTATGGGTTAATTTCAGCTACATGTCTGAGATACTCAAGGGGACTTGCATTTTCAGTGCAATGTATTAACCAACTCTACCAGAGAGAAAGAGCCTGCACAATATAACATATAATTCCCAGTGTATAATGCCCATGGGGTGAATTCAATCATCCTCCATGCAACTTTCCTCTAGTCTAAGGAGCCTTCCTTCAAATTAAGTGGAAGAACCACTTATTTTGGAGGGGACAACAACTTGCCAACTTCCAGGTGGGCCCTGGAGATCTCTTGATATTACACCTGACCTCCAGACAGTCGTGACAATGGCCGCTTTGGAGGGTGGACTCTACGGCATTATACTCTGCTGAGGTCCCTTCCCAAACCCCGCCCTCCCCAGGTTCCATTGCCAAAATCTCCAGAGCTGTCAACCCTGCTCCTTAAGATGCCAACCTTGAGACAAAAGGAAAGATGGGAGAGTAATATTTTAAATAAATAAATAAACTTTGCTCAGTGGAGCAGTAGGATAAGGGTAGGGCCCAATCCATAGCTTTTGCAGTAAAAATATTAAGGAGACCAATTTGAAAAAAGAGCTTTGCTAGTTGCTTCCAATCTGCAATTGCCCAGAGTGTATACCTGGCACCTTGTACACATGCAGAATGTGGGGAATACAATCCACATTCAGAAGAGCTGATTTTATGAAGAAGACATTTTGAGACTGTTAAGTTACAATAATGCCAAACCACTCAACAGCGCCATGTGAACACAATAAAAAAAAGAAAAGAAAAAAAGAAGACAGGAATATGGGAATGAACAAAATGTGGATAAAGTAAAATACAGAAAATTTGTCAGACTGATCTAAAGCCATCTACACAGGTCTTATCTATGAAGTGGATGGAGAATAGGCCCAGTGAAAGTGAAGCAGCTTCCCTCAGTTCCACTATATAACTGGTTGGTCATTCCATTATAAGTCAGATTTTCTCCCCCTTCTGATTATCTTCCAGGAAAAAACCCAAAACAAAACATTCTGTGCAATGGGGAAAAAAGTTTATCCTTTGAGATTTACATATGGCGATATATTTTTAAAAGTAAACAGTTTTCCCACAATAAAAGAAATGTCAGCAGAACAGAAACAGCAGCAAATATGCATAATTCCTCCACTGCTCAAAGCTTGTATGCCAACAGGCATATTTAAGCTCACTGAGGCTTCATTTTGGAGGGTTTTCTGTGGGTGTGCTCTGTACTTCCAACGTGTGCGATTATGCTCTTGTGCAGCGAATATATGTAAATCTCTTCCAAGTTAACACCTTACATGCAGAAAGCCCACGTTTAATTTTTTTTCCCTTGTAAAGGGCTACTTTGTAAAGAGTTCCTATTTCATTTTACAAGCTATTTTCTGCAAGATAAAAACAAAACAGAAAAAGTAAAAACACACTCCTGCCACATGTGCAGTTAACTTTGAAAGTGTTAATTGTATCTTGACTTCTTTTAGGCCTCCGTTCTAGAAATATATGAACCAATACTATGAGTTCCACGCCAATTAATATTGCTAGTAATGTTGAACCCCCCAATACACCAATGAATGTGCAAAGTGCGTTTAACTTTGAAAGTGTTAATTGTATCTTGACTTCTTTTAGGCCTCCGTTCTAGAAATATATGAACCAACACTATGAGTTCCACTCCAATTAATATTGCTGGTAATGTCGAACCCCCAAATACACCAATAACTGTGCAAAGTGCGGTTAACTTTGAAAGTGTTAATTGTATCTTTTGGCTTTTGTAAGCTATTCTCAAATGCCCATACAATGAAAACAATGCAAAATGTGCACTGGATAAAGAATTCACACATACACATACTAACATATCATTTAGTTTCTCTATTGCACATAAACTCAACAGAGATTATGCCATTTGTCCATAGGATTCCTAACACTGCCTAGGCAAATGGTGGGATGGACGGGCTATAAATACAAATAAATAATAAATAATAAATTTTAGGAGCGGTGCCTGGGGAGAATGTGACATCACTTCCAGGAGATGCTCTACGAATTCCCCCAAATCTCTATGGTAGACTCAGGGAAATTCCTAGAGTGTCACGATGGAGGCCATTTTTTTTCCTCCCACTCCTCAATTTCTTAACAGGAGCAGCTTGGGGCTGGGGCTGGTGGATTTCCTCCCAGGCTTGGGCAATTTGGGAACCTAGCTGGAATTAAAGAACCCTGTAATCTGAAGCATAAACCCCAAACAGATGAGAATAAATTGAAGGAAAGAAATGTTCCGCTTTGGACTTCTCTATGAACTAGTTCTGCACTGTGGAAAGAAGGAAGATGCTGTGTTCTGGTATTCCATTTGGTTTCAACTCTCCTCATACTCTAAAGTTCTTCTTCTGTTTCCTGTTTTTGTTAGGTTTTTAAATTATATAACGCAAGGCCACTCTAGCAAAATATCTGGTAGGCCTTATTTTCATCCAGGAAAACAACAAATGCATGCTAAAATGATTAGATTAGTGACTTCATGCCTGTAATAATCTTGGCTTAAAATGTCAAGTGGATTTGAGATGACTTGTTAGTTTAATCAATGTCTGGGCATTATAAAATAAATATCGCTTTAGTGTCAGACTCTTCAGCCTAGTGAGTCTGTAAAAAAAAAAAGAAAATAAAGAAAAAAAACCCTTTCTCTACAGGAGGGTATAAATGGCAATACATTAAAATGGCACTTTGTACCTACGATACTGGCGTTGTGAAGCTATAAAGCCAGGGGAATGAAAGGTCAAGAAACTGCACTGAAACAATGTGAGCATGAGGACTGGAGGGAGGGAGGGTAATTTGTTCACCTGAGCTTGATGCATTACTTTCAAAACACTAATAAAAATTACACAATATTCAGCATGGCTTTATAGCAACAAAGTTAACAAAGTTAAGCATTTCGTAACCATTTTCTGCCACCGCAAAACCTGGTAACAGAAAACAAGGATGCCAGTTCCAACCAACGTTCCCTCCAAGCTGTGGGGTCTCGTGAGCAAAAATTCTACTTTGTGAGTTACTGGCATTAAAGGGGTGAGTGAGCGATTTGGCTGCTGCATAAATTAGTTTGCTCTGGAGCCATCCTTCCTAAGTTAAGACAAAAATCTGTGAGCTGGAGGCTAAAAAACTGTGAGCTAGCTCACTCTAACCCAGCTTAGAGGGGACACTGCTTCCAACCCCTTCATTCTAGGTCCCAGCTGTCAAGCATTCATGCATGAAAAATGCCATTGGGGGTCGCCATGTTAAATTGCTGCAACAAAGACACGTGAAGGCCCTCAATGGCAGCAAACACTTTGGTTTGCTCTGCTATTAAAAAAAAATCCCTACCATTAGTAGAATTTCTATTGCAAAAGTTCTGTTTTACTTGCACCTCTGAAAAATAACAGAGAAGGGGGGCCTGGAGTTTGGCCTCAGGAAAGCCATTCCAAA
This sequence comes from Gekko gecko, assembly GCA_029375565.1. Lineage (NCBI taxonomy): Eukaryota > Metazoa > Chordata > Lepidosauria > Squamata > Gekkonidae > Gekko > Gekko gecko. Next base: position 24,601,308 of record JAPDNY010000003.1, read on the forward strand.
TGGGTTGCGTCATAATGAAAATCACTTGAGAGGCAAAGCAGGCACAAGACACAGAGTGCAAGTCTCACTGGGCGGACCTGACAGCTTGGGTGCATACCAGGTATGGCTGCCAACATCCAGGCAAGGCCTGGAGATCTCTCAGAATGACAACTGATTTCCAGACTACAGAGATCAGTTCCCCTGGAGAACGTGGCTGCTTGGGAGGGTGGACTCCATGGCATTAGACGTGCTGCCAATGCATTATACCTTGCTGAGCTCCCCCCCTCCCCAAGCCCTGCTCTCCCCAGGGTGCACCCACAAATATCCAGGAATTTAACAACCCAGAGCTGGCAACTCTGATACTAGGAGATGCAGTTCTTCAGATGTGTGGGCCTCAGGTTATGAGGGCCTTGAAAGGAAACAACCAGCATTTTCCACTGAACCCAGAAACCAAGAGTTAATTAATAGACCTCTTGCGGCACTGGTTTTGTGTGTTCCTAGAAAAAGTGGGGTAATCCAACCTTTAGGTTACAGTAACATGGATCAGCATTGATCAGTGGAGTCCTGAAAGGAAGGTATTTTCTTACCCAGAGGAAACCGAAAAAGACCACAGCCCATGCTTGATTCTCAGAGAGCAATGCTTTTTGCCTGCACAGACAAGGGTAACCTTATTCAAACTAAAACTGGAAAATTAATCCCTTCTAAGCCATCAGTACTAAAAATTCAATGAAAAAGATCAATACTATCAACCAGCATACCCTCTTCAGCCTGTGATGAAGTGGGGTCTAGTTATGCCTCAATATATCTGTCTGTCTTTTAAAATATCATAAGATTCTTTTTATCTTGCCTACATCTAAAAACTCCATGCAGTGTTCCTTGGAGCAGAGATGAAGATGTGATAAAGATATGTATTGGTCCAATGAATCTCAGGATCACTATGCCACATTAACAGAGAAAATAAGTCTGTGCTCTGATGCATTTTTTCACTTTTGAGCAAATCTATATGCCACCTCTCCAGAGACCTGCTTGAGGTGGCTCAAGATAAAACGATGCAAAAATATCATAAAGTAGGGTTGCCAGGCTATTCCTAGAGAGAACTGGCATCACTGTTGGGCTGTTGCCAGAACTGACATCGTGCTTTTTAAACTCTTTTTCTGCTGCCACTCCGAGGGTGGCTGAAAACAAGAGGCCAGGGAAACTAAGCTAAATGCCAGATGAACTTCAAGGGGGGGCATTCCACAGGTGAGCAGTGTTTCCTCTAAGCTGAGTTAGGCTGAACTAGCTCACAGCTTTTTAGTCTCTAGCTCACACATTTTTGACTTAGCTCAGGAAGGATGGCTCCAGAGCAAACTAATTTATGCAGTAGCCAAATCGCTCACTCACAACTTTAATGCCAGGAGCTCACAAATTGAAATTTTTGCTCACAAGACTCCACAGCTTAGAGGAAGCATTGGAGATGAGGTGCCACTACAGAAAAGCCCCTGTTCTCTGGCCACCTCTGCAGGTTGGGGCACAGCAAGCAGGGCTGGGGAGGAAGATCTTCACAAGTGAGCCGGACCATATGGGAGGAGGAGGAGGTCCTTCAGGTTCCCACGTTGCGGATTTGTGAAGTGTTCACCATTCTTAAAATTCTTTTCACACAGCTCTCTAACATAATGAAATTGAGCAGGATGAAGATTTAACTCGTCTAAGTAAAGGGAGAACTGCAGTTCTTGCACATCCTCCTATGCTGGAGTAGTTTGAGAGAGAAGAAGCTTGAAAACGGAGCATCTGTTCCTTTAGAAGTTTTCTTTTTTTAAAACGTCCTTAAAAGTTATTGCTTTAATTCCTCAATTTAAAAATAATGGAAGACGAAAATAAAGTATTTAATACACGACGGCAGCAGTATTGTGTATAACAGCACACATTCAAGCATGCATAGCGCTGTACCAGCTTGGATCCCTTAACAGCGTTCAAAGCAAATTCTTAGGAGTATGTTATCACAAGTAATTCTGGGACAAAGTGCACAAGCATCTCTTATACAAGTACATCTCTCTCTCCTCTCTCTCTCTCTCTCTCTCTCTCTCTCTCTCTCTCTCTCTCTCTGCTTCTTTCAAGGTTCAGTGTTTTGGTCTCCAGTCCCTTTTCTTCAATACAAAACAGGCTGGAAGCTTGGCTGTGATCTGCTTGGCAAATATAGGTCATCTTATTATCAAAGTACTTTAATGAGTTAGGGGAGTATTGCCTTCTATGGTGCACTGGCCTAACTCGTTAACATTAATGAGATTTATGCATGCCTGCTAAGAGAAGAATAGAACCCTAATTAAACAAATAAACCTTTAGCTGCTGGTGCACATGAAATTTTCTTAAAATATGAGAATATTCTCTTTTCTTGGCTTTTGACAAAGATAACTCCAGCTGAGGAGTAAGGAAGATTGTGGGGGGAAAGGAGGGAAGGGTGCTATAATGTATTTAATTTTAAACAAACGTGACAAAAAGACTAAGTGCATCATCTCAGTATAATTACTGCACCCACCCCCTTTGCCTGCAATCACTAAAATACAGCAGCTTTATTTAACAACGGACAGTTTTATATAGTAGGTCTAAATCAGGGGAGAAAAACAAAAACCTTGTAAATATCTTCTGATTATAGTTCAGTTCTCTCTTTGCAGTATGATGTGTGGGCTTTCTTTTAAAGGTTACCAAAGTAATTGATTAAACAGCTTTTTGGCCTACCCAAGATCCAAATAAGGTTTGCGAGTGTTCATGGATCTTAATACTAGTTCTCTATGTCTGGTGCAATAGGTGGGGTTGCCAATATCCAGGTAGGGCTTGGAGATCCTCCTGGAATTACAACAGATCTTCAGATCTCCCCAGGGCCAGCCCACCCACTAGGCAAACTAGACTTTTGCCTAGGGCGGCCCTGGATGTGGGTGCCGAACTGTGCTGCCCTCCCCCCGCCAAAAGCCCCCTGCCCCACCAAAAGCCCTGTGCCACATGCCCATTGCTGCCCCCAGCCACCGCCTCTTTCTCTCCCCCGACCGCCCCATCGTCATCCCACCATCACCGCCTCCTACTGCAGCCTGCCGGACCTGCCCCCCACTTGCCCTCCCTCCACTGGGCCACAATCCTACCCCCGCTGGTCAGACGAGGTGTTGACTAATGCTGCTCCCTCTAAGCCGTGGAGCCTTGTGAGAAAAAATTCTGGCATTCAAGTTCTACAATGGGCTCAAGGGAGGGAGAGGAGGGGGCTGGGGGTGCCTTGTCAGCTGAAGCACTTTGCACATCCCTCCCAGGGCTGCTTGCGTGGCACTTCCCCCCCCTCGCGAGGCTCTTCCTCCGTGATTGCAGCTGAGCTCTCTTGGCTGCACACCACCCAAGGCTTGTCTGGCTGACTGCATACCTGAGGAGCCTCCCGGCTGGCCGGACTGCAAAGTGTCGATCTCGGTTGAGGCTATTGGCCGTCTTCCCCACACGTAGAGCGTGTGCCCCATTCCCTCAAGTGCCCCCATGGCTCCTTTGCATTCCCAGTATCTGCTTCTCTAATTCCTCTCCTGTGCTGGACACGGACATTTGCAAATTTGTTTGGAGATTGGCTTACAAACGGGAGCGGGTGCCTCAAAGGGATACTAATTACCCATGGGCTTGAGTGGCTGCATTTCTATCCGCCTGCCCCAGAAGCCAGGAGGAAGAGGAGGAGATCACCCAGTGAATTTACAGGAGGTTCTTGACAAACGAGGTGGGGCATTTCAGAAGCACATTGGTCTCCTGACTTAAGCCGCCTTGAGTTCCTGCAAGGTAGAAAGGTGGCTAATAAATGTTTTAAATAAATGCATAAACCTCATGAAGAGCACTCTTTCCTAACTCTGCTCTAACTCTGTTTAATTTTTAAAGTGCCACAAGATCCCCCTTTTTTGTGGGCAAAAGGGATAAGCATGGAATTTATGCCTAGGAAAGTTCTGCCTCTGTAGATAGAAAACTGAGCTCTGGGTTAATATATCTTCGGCGTATGTACCTTGAACAGGGTTGCCAGCTCTGTGTTGGGAAATTCCTGGAGATTTTGGAGGTGGAGCCCAAAGAGAGCAGTGTTTGGGGAGGGAAAGGACTTCAACGGGTCCTGAGCCATAGCAGGAGATCTCCAGCCACTACCTGGAGGCTGGCAACCCTATTCATAAACGTTCTCATGAGCAAAATATCTGGGTTTGTCCTGAGTGGCTCAGTGGTAGAGCATCTGCTTGGTGTGCAGAAGGTCCAGGTTCAATCCTTGGGATCTCCAGTTTAAAGCAACAACAAATGATCAGGTAGTAGGTGATGAGGAAGACCTCTGCCCGAGACCCTGGAGAGCTGCTGTCAGTCTCAGTAGACAATCTGGACCCTGATGGACTGGTGGTCTGACTCGGCAGAAGTCAGTTTGATGTCTTTATCATCTTACCCCTCCCCTCATAGCCTTTGAAAATGGGATCCAGGACTTGCAGTGGAATCCTTTGTGGACTTCCATAAATCCACAGATTGGACTACAGGTTTAGAAGGTCCTGTTCAGGACTGCACTGAGTCAGGATGTCAATTAACATTGCAGCTTATTGGCCTAGAATAGTGGATGACAAAAAGTCCAGGAGACTGCAAAAACCCAGTTATATAGCGGTACCTTGAGAAACCATGTGATACCATTAAGTGTTTGTATTTATGTTCTGAATCTCTCCACGACTGCCATTTTTAGCCTACTTTAAAATGCGTTTTAAAAATAAAAAACTAACAGCCACAGTGGCAGCAAAGTTTGTGGCAGGGTAGGAACTTTCCTGAGTCACTGATCGCTGTGAGCAATGACTGGGGAAAGCTCTTTCCCTGCCACAAATTTCATTAGTCTTTAAAGTGCTACTGGATTCCTGCTCTTTTCTTCTGTTGAGACAGACTGACTTGGTTACCCATCTTGAGGAAAGTAAGTCCCTGTGCTCGGTTGGTCGGCCCTAACTTCTGTGCTGCGCTGCTTTTTGAAATTAGCAATTTCAAATTTTGTGTTTTTCATTCTTCCTAAAATGCATTTATGTTTAAAATTGGTGGGCACACGGGGAAGGGAAAGGACTTCAACGGGTCCTGAGCCATAGCAGGAGGGGGGGCAGAAGGTAGCCTCGCCTAGTGTGCAAAAAATCCTGGGGCTGGCTCTGGATCTCCCACTATTACAAGTGATCTCCAGGTAACAGAGATCAGTTCATCTGATGAAAACAGCCGCTGTGGAAGGTGGATGCTATGGTCGTACCCCACTGAAGCCCCTCCCCAAACCCCGCTCTCGTCAGACTCCACCCCCAATCTCCTGGTATTTCCTAATCCAGAGCTGGCAACCCTACGGCAGAGATCAGTTCCCCTGGGGAAAATGGCTGCTTTCCAGGGTGGACTCCATGGCATCATACCCTGGTGAGTCCCTGCCCTCCCCAGGCCCCACCCCAAATCTTCAGGAATTTCTCAATCCAGAGTTGGTAACCCCAGCTATGGACAATGTGGATGGCACTCAACACCAGTTTGGAATTGTGTGAGCATATCCTGTTTAAGCGGCTGGGAAACCAAATCTTGCGGGAGAAGCAGGCAGAGCCCTAATCCGGGATCTCTATTCTTCCAGAAGGAGATTATGCATCACTGGTACTGTCAGCTTTTAATGTGCCAATCAACTGATAAGGCATCTATAGATGTGTACAGAAATGCCACTGCTGTACCTATCACTCCCTTAAGTGGAGCTCATAGGGGCTAGGTATGGATATAAGCTACTGTGCTCCTTACTCAAGAATCTATTACAGAGTCAATAATGCTGGCCATCCAGAGAGCAGAAAATACATCTTTTGTACCAAGGTAATATTTCCCCCAATCTCCCAGCTAAAATGAAAAAAAAAATTAAAATCACTCAGGTGCTTAGCTCTAAGCAAAACTGGCAAATTAAGAAGGCAAAAAAGCCTCACACTGTGAAAAGAAGAGAAATACTCCAACACTAATTGTTAGCAGGAAAATGAATATTCTCCAAATAAGAAAGGTACAGAGACAATTAACACGGAGGTGCATTATTACTGTGCTCTTCCACACCTTATACAGGTAATATATAAGAGAAAATTGATCCCAATGAAACAGAACTTTAGGGCCTATCAGGACTGTCTACTAATATCCCGCTGTTCCACCATTAACTCAGTAAACATGATGAAATGGCTTCAGTTTGGGAGAAAAAGAGGAGAGAGAGAGATGGTGCTACACCAACATCAACCATGCTCTTTTAATGTCTACAAGCAGAACGAAAACATTGGAAGGGTACTCTGCACTCTATCCTTTCCCCTTCTTTCTTTGGGAAATGCCAGATGCGTAGTTGCTCTATATCTTACAAAGCAACACAGCCTATTGGCCCCTGCCTATAGGGAGCTAGCTATTAAAATTTCATTGGTATGGCTGCAGTCCATTAGCTAACTTACCTTCGTAGCCATAAAAAGTGAAGGGTAAAGCCCAGGAATTTTACAACCACTATCTGGAAAAAAGGTAATAACAGGACCACAGCCACATTACATTTATTACACACCATGCCTCTAACAACTGCACTGGGATCAGACCACAGAGCAGCAGTGTAGTGAGACAGATGTCACGTTCTCTGGGTGATTTAAAAGGTTCAGGGTTGGGGTTTTTTTTTAAATAAATAACTTAATTTAGAAATGAAGTCAAAGCTTCAAGCTTTGCAGCAGGAAAAATATACTCGAGATATTTCAGGTCAGATGAGTAAACTAACTGCCCTACAAATTAAGACATTAATACCCATCGTCTAGCCGACTCCACAATATGCTTTTCCTGCGCTTCCTTTCAAATGGATCAGGCACAGCATTTAGCACAGCTAAGTGTCCCCCCCACTAATGGCATGAGAATTACTGCCTCAACACTGACCCAAATTATGTTGGTTGGAGTATCTGTAAGAACGTGGCAGATTAGAGTTCCTGCTCTCCTATGTCAAAACATAACAATGCACTTGGCACAGTTGTAGGAGTGTGATTTGTATACTGGTTTTTCTGAATCACGCTCACCTTGACACAATTTAAGGCTGAGATAACCTTTAGCAAGAAAGCAAACATTCTCTGAAGTAATACCCAGAGCCTACAAGTAAATAGCAGCTTTTCACAGCTGTAAGGCTCTACAATTCTTGGCTACCCTTCCCGTCAAATATCCTCCACCCTTTAATTTTGACTCCTTTGCATTCTGTAACAGGGACACCCATCCTCTGCAACTGAAGAAAGTTAATACTCAACAGGTACTTAAAGTGAAGCTTCTACTTGCAAGAATTATCTGAATGGAAGACTTTAGTAGAACATTACAAGGAGACTTTGTCTAGCAAGCAGAAGGTAGACATTTAAGAGAGCAACCCAGGACACAATGCAAAGTTCCCTCTTAGCGGATGGCTGCTAAGCGGATGGCTGTTTTAAAATGTGACGTGCCACAGGCCAATATAGCTAAAATCTGAAATGATAAAAGATACAGCTTTCATGTTATGTTGTCAGAATATTCACTGGCTTTTCTGGGATCAGCACAGTCTCCAAGAAAGCACACACACAACTTGACTCCTTAGGGCTTTCCATGGGCTCTGGGAGAACTTCCCCGACTTACCTTTAAAGACCTTGTTTTATTTTTTCTATATCTGCTAGGGATTATCCTTTGAATTATGGGATTACCATTACCATTTTGTATTTTGACATGCAGTTGTAGTCCCATTAATTACGATTTAAAATGATGCAATTCCATGTTTCTTATTGACTAGACTGTCCACTTTACTATAAGTCGATACTTCATTCTCAACTGAAACAAAGCCTCAGTACAAGTTACAGCACTTGCTCCGACTCATGGGCCTCATAGCTTTTCCTTTGCTCTCCCCTCCAAGACCACCAAAATTTAAACTCATACATCTTGCAGGAAGAGCCTAGGATTATTGCTGCTTCTACTACTCTGTTAGCGACGCATAATGAGGGCATAGAAATACCATCTGAAATCAAATCTATAATATCCATAATGGAAGTGTTTGTGGTGTAAAATTAGTTCAGATGGTTCTTGGCAATCGGGAAATGTAAGTATATGTCTGCATGTATAAATTTATATCTCCTATGCTAATATAAAATTAACATACCCCGGGATCCATAGACTTTGGCTGGTGTGAAAGTCATAATTTCTTCTAGTAGTCAAGGAGGATCAGTTTCCTTCTTTCCTGTTCCAGCCAACTTGTGTGTGTGTGTAAACACACCGCCCCACTGACACTGTGGTTTGCCACAGGGACATAGCGAGGAAGCCATTTTCTCTGCTTCTAACAGCTTTTAAATAACTTGTTATTCCTAAAATAGGATATACTTAGAGGCCTTCTTTGCTAATCACCAGGATTAAATTTAAGGTCACTTCCAGCAACCATATTTCTGGATCTCCGGAGTTCCTAACCATTAAAGACTCAAGCCATATTTTGAGATATTCCATTTAAAAAACAACACATTCTCTTTCCTATCCATCCAGAGGGCAGACATTGACATCACTGTATCTTAAGAAACAGGTTGAAAATCTTTGCATTAAAACTCAACTGTGAAATCTAATGACATTCTGAAGTCTAACACCTAAGCTTTATCAAGTGCACAGCCACCCACTCTCTTTTACCTTGGCAACATATACCTGCTATTTTTTTTTTAATCTTTTACATCTGATACCAAGAACCTAAACTTACACTGACAACCTAGCAAATTAATTTGTCGTGTATCAAAAATGCCACTGCTTTCTGACTTATTGTTACTATTCTAACGCTTAGATTTCTGTTTCTGGACATGAAGTCACACTGTTAATGGGAAGGCATCCTTAGAAGAACTGAGCACTCTCCACAGAAGAGTAGAGTAGAACGAATCTCTTGGGGAAAAAGTCATTTTTGTCAAAGGAACTAAAAGAAAAGAGATGGTTAGATCCTCAGCAAATAAGTATTCTGGAAAGGCACCAGAAGGTCCTGTCTCACTGCTAGTTTGTTCGCAGCACAGTCAGCAGGTGTGTTCCTGCAGATGTGTCCATGTGAATGTAGTCACACTCCTTGAACAAAGCTCACGTTCACAAGACTGGTAGTAGGAACCAAAGATGGAGAAGTCACCTCTCCTCCTCTTGAGCTTGTTTGGAGGTTCTAGCAGGGGAGCGCAGCTATCGTATACCCTTGACCGAAGAACAGTAAACTCCTTCTGTCTGGGATGGTTGTCCTCTTCAACCGAGCGCACAGCTTCGGGAAAGATGCACATGGAGCAGTGAGGGAGGTAGGGGACACCCGCCTAGCCAGCCAGATCAGCTGAATCAACCCTGGCGATCAATGGGGTGACAGATGTCGCAGCCAGATCACCCTCACATCCACCTCTCCTCCTCCTTATGGCAGCTACTGGCTTGCATAAAACCGTCAATTCAACCAACAATCCTACTGCGTCCAATAATCCTCAATCGAGTGATGAAACATTATCACAAGGTTGGCTGAAGGAATTAAAATCAGATATTTTTTTTTTAAGGAAAATCATATGATCTATCAAAATGGCAGAATTAGCAGAAGCCCCCATGCGAGCACTGAATGTTGCACACCACACTGTGGATCTCACACCCAAGTACACAGCACAGCACCTGCAGCAGGAAATTGTAAACTCAGCCTAACAATACAGTGCAGGCACGCATCTCCAAGATCAAAAATGTGGTCTCAAAATTAACATACACATCGTGGATAGTCAGTAGTATAAGACACGTGTAAAACCCTTTCTATGACACCTTCTGCTGCATGGAAAAACACCAACCTGTATATCTACAGTAGAAAATATATTCATGCCACACTAACCAATACATACCCATGTCTGTAGCTACCCCTGCCCTTAGTAGCATCTGGAAGGGCTTTGTTGTTATCCTGTTCTTCAACTACCAACTGGGATGATGCATAGCAGGGTCCTTTTTCATGATGGCACCATCTCAAGAGACGATTATCAAGCTGACTTGTCAATCCAAACTTTTAGAAAGACTCTGAAGACTTTCTTCTTTTGTTCCAATATGACTGACTTCACAGGTTGATTGTGAACTACTTATCCACCTTCATGAACTTTACATAGTTACTTTAAAGTTAATAGTTTTATTTGTTGTGGCCTGCCAAACTCTTCTTTAAAGAAAGGCAGGATGCAAGTTTTAATAAATTAACTTATAAAAATTAAATGCTTTTAAAATATGTAATAGAGTCCTGCAAAAATCGTTTAAACACTGACAGGGGTGTCAAACATAAGGCCTGGGAGTTGGAGCTGGAACCGGCCCATCCAGGGCTCTTATGTGGCCCATGGGCAACTAGTGCAAGGGAGGGAACAGGAAACTGCTCGGGGGAAGTGGGTGGAGCCACTCCGATTATGGCTTCAGCATGGCAGAACAACCTCATCTGCAGCAGTCAAGCAGTGTGGGCGTATCTGTCTAGTGCTGCATCGCCGGCTCTCCAGAATGCCCATATGGGTTCTCCTTTGCACTCCCTCCCAGCCCATGAGCCCTTGCAGTGAAGATACACCAACTAAGAGGTTATCAGCTGCTGTCCTTTATACAGTTTATATCTCTGGTACCTGGCATTATGTTTTATGACACACATGGCCTGGCCCGACAAAGCTACATTTATGTCACATCCGGCCCTCGTGACAAATGAGTTTGACACCTCTGACAAACCAGTCTTAGTCTATAGCAAAGGAGATTCAGGACACAGAAGCTGGGCTTGCAACTGGAAGACCATTAGTTGCAAGCTCACTGGAAGGAGATAACATGAATCTAGGGGGGAAATGGTATCGACGGATTTAAAAAAAAAAAGGTTTCACATAGTGTTAATATTAAACTTTGTTAAGCATTTTAAAAAATAAAATAGAATAAAGTAACATACCTCAGCATGGCACCCAAACTTTTTTTCTTTGTTTTTCTTTCTGCATCTTCAACCTCTTCCTTCTTGTCCTTTTCTTTTGGTTTGCTCTTTGGATTCACTTTTTTATTCTTTTCTTTTATTTTCAGTTTGTCTTTGGTTTTCTTGTGTTTCTTTGCCTTGCCTTCCGTGTCTTCTAATTCAGGGTTCATCAGAACGATTGATTCATAATTCTGAGCTTCCTGACCAGAAAGAGAGCTCTTATCGGAAAGACCATCTGCAGTGGGACAAACATAATCAATAAGTATAAACTGGGGAATGGCATTTATGACAAATAGAAATAATAGAACTGGCATTTATTTATTTAAAAGGTATAAGATGGTTCCAATATAATGTACATCCACTAAGTTTTATAGATTGAGAAAGCCATAAATAGGTACTTCCAACTAGTCTGTACTGTAAATGAAGAACAGCCATGCTTCAGATTCACAGTTTCTGGTTATTATAACCAATAACTAAATATGGAAAAAGCACTGAAGATAAGGCTTGCCAAAATGGACCCCAAACAGAACCTCGAACTGCCTCCTGGGACGGACGGACACACACACACACATACACACACTCAGATGTTGTTTCTAACAGAATTAACAAAGCATAACTGGACTTCAAAACTTATGAATGCACATTTTGTCATTGTAGCTAGACTAGCATTGTCAAAAGTGATTGCCCAGCAGGCTTTTCTCCCCTTGATGGCCCCTCCCTTCCCCCCTCCCCCAGGCCCAGTTCAGGGGAGGGGAAAGACCATGTTTTCCCACTGTTGCCATCACCCAGCTCCCAAGCTGCTTACACAGCCTGCCCTGTCTTGAAGGCCATGGCTCACCATGGCTGCTTTCAACCTGCTGGCTGTCCTCCCCATGTGGGCCCATAAATGAGACCGCAGGTGAGCCAGGGCCCCCACTTTGTTGTGAACCATAACTACATTGCATTGTAAAAGCTTTCACATGCACGCACACTTCTTTACACATGAAAATCTACGTTGCATCATGTTGGATAATATCGGTGGCACCATCATCATTTTCTTGTGCTTGTTGACTCTTCGTTTTTAACAAGGAAAAGGACAGAAGATTTCAGTATATACATGAAAATTAAAAGTATGCCTTAACTCCCAAAAGATTTAGAACTAGTGTAATAGTGAACAAGAGGGAGCATGAGACATATTAATGACATGGAAGGTATGCACTTATACCCAATTGTGAAACCTGTGCCAGACATGACCTGAAGCATGGACCAACTTGGGCTGAAACACCAGGCACAGCTGTATTTTAGACATGTTCCCAAAGAGGCCGATCCATAACATCAGGAGCCTAATGAAGTTCCCAATAATTTATAGGTCCTTTTTCATTACCACATAGAAAACTTAATCGGTACTCACAACTACATCAATCAGATCACGGCTTTAGCTCTAAACACTTAAGTGCCTTAGAAAGAAGACTGCAATGGAAATGCCCTGATCTTAGAGGAGAAAAGCCCTTGAGATACCTTGTGCCACATCTTCAGGTCCATCATATGACTTGTCTATGGCAGCTCTGAAGCTCTCGTTACAACCTCTACCACGGACCATGTGAGGCCTGGGCCTGTAGAAAGGAAGCTCATTCTTTTTCACTTCAGCCACAGCAGTCTGCAGACTCTCAAGAGAACTTGACTTCTTCAAACCAAGAGTGGGACCAACATCCTTACCAGGAGATTCTGAGGGAAAGAAGAAGGAAACATATACATTTATACTACTCAGGGGGGTGACAAAATCATACCATGCACATGGTTTTATAAAAGAGCTCCACATAGTATTCCTGTAAAGTGTCAGATTCTGCAGTTGTGCAACTGGAAGTCACCTCTTGCTCTCCAATTTTTACTGGAGTTTTGTTTTGTTTTTACTCCAAAAAATTATACTTGCAGTTCTCCTAGGTGCAGACAACATACACAGCCATGAAGGCCGTGGATATATGGAAGTCAAAAACAGCATTTCTGTTCTGACTCTTCAAAGAATCTGAAACAGCAGGCGTGAACGAGATTATTCTGTCAGGATCCCAATCTAACTTCACTACTGACATGGGACCACTCTCTTGCTACAGCCATGGAAATTCAAAATCTGTTTGCCAGACAAACCAAAACGTATCTTATGGCTCCCTTTTATTGCTGGGTCTTTTCCTTTAAGAAAAGATATTTAAAATGTCATTTTAAAAATGTTCTTTCATGTATAGGAACGTGCCTTGTAAAGCAAGAATTCTATTACATGCAAGCACACCATCGCTCTCTTGAAAGCAGCAAAACTGACTAGTATACGAGGGCCCTGAAGAATAGTATGTGGGGACCCAGCCATTTGTGCTTACCCAAGATACCTTCTGGCTAGATTTTACTATCAGCCTTTTTGTGCTTAAATAACCTTGGGCAGGAGGAATCATCAATGTAATATAACTGTGGATATGACAGGATTAAAGTTGGAAGAGGTGCCTCGGTTGCCAGGTCCCTCAGCCACCGGTAGGGGATAGGGGGATAGGGTTACCCGATTCAGGCTGGGAAACTCCTGGATATTTGGGAAAAGAGCCTGTGGAAGATAGGGAATGCAGTGCAGTACAATGCCATAGAGTTCACCCTTCAAAGCATCCATTTTCTCCAGGGGAACTGATCTCTGTAGCCTGGAGATGAGCTGCAATTCCAGGGGATCCCCAGGTCTCAACTGGAGACCGGTATCTCTAGGGATATTGAAGTCATTATTGAAGGAATACATTCACTAGAAGCAGGCAAAAGCTTCTAAACTTAAAAATCACTGTTCTCATGCACCTCATCATACATTTCTCACAGTGATAATTCAGAGAATTCTCGAAGTCTCCCTGAGTTATGAGGAAGTCACTGAATTTTCCTTCATTTCTTTCATGCCCCAAGTGGAAATGATGTCTGTCACTCACCTCACAAGGAAGGCTTCAGGTACTCTAATCCTGAAGCAGTCTCTTCATTAGAAGCCTAACTGTTCCTGCTTCTCTGGACTGCATCCATACACTGTTGGATATTGTGCTCTCATTGAGCTAAAGTTACCATTTGGATTGGCTTCTCCACACAGGAAAGAAACAGGCGTGAATGACTGTTGTAGTGCAAAAATAGCACCACACCTGTAGACATAGCCCAGGTTAGAACTTAAAACCATTTCCAGTTTTAGGTGTGTTGGGAGCCAACACCTGGCCCTGACTCAGGACAGCCTGTGGCCAGACTCACTCATGCGAGGAAGGTCAGGAGAGGAGGCGGCTGGGAGCCAGGCAGTGGTGGGGAGGGATATGGTCAGAAGGCAAGGCTGAGCCTGGACTTATGGAAGGCTGGGATGGGAGGAGCTAAGAGGCAGTCCTAAGCAGCCCAGGGAAGAAACTAGGAAGCAGGCAGTAGGGGGAAGAGGCAAGGAAGGCCGAGCAAGTGGAAGGGGGATGAATACAGGCCAGGTGTGGGTAGAGCCATGGAATCCCTTAAAAGGAGGAAGGAAGGCTCCTGGAAGGACAGAGAGAAGAGGACCAGTGTGTTAGAACTCCCTCTCCTTTCCAATTCTGAGGCTGTAGTGGGGACCTGGTCTAGGGAAATCAGAGGGTAGGGAGCCAGCCCTGGGGGCAGAGGAGACTCACAGGGTGCTACTAGAAAGAATGCTAGAAGAGCAGATGATTTTAACCCCCCCCCCAAAAAAAAAGAAAGAAAGGCTTTGTTTTTAGGATAGATTAGAAAGAACAAGTTGGTAAATGCCTGCAATGTCTTCAATAACTCATGCCAAGCTATGGCGGCTGAACAAGGTGCTATCAAAGTACTCAGCACGGGTTCTATGAATTAAGCATAAATATTTCTACAACATCCTGCTTTAACACATTTCATTACCCTTTATGGACATGATTTTCAAATCTGAATTGGAGAAGGAAGGATTTCTCCCACCCTCGCTTCTCTTTTCTTCTTTATGTGTGGAGCGACCCAGCTAACAAGAGAACTACATCAGGAACCAATTTCACAGGGATATGTGGAAGTTATAGAGCTGGCTGTCTATTACCAGGTGTTGTCATCTTGTAAAACATACATGCAGGTGAAGTAGCAGATTTAAAAGGCACGTGATGCATAAGTGAAACAAGGAAGCCTGGAAAGCTGGAACTGTCTGACGGGTTATAAATTTAGGTAAATTTAAGAAAGCAAAACAAGACGACCTATCACGACTCCTACATGAACGGCATGCAGAACGGCACAACTGAAAGATTTCACTAATCTAAATATTCCAAATGATTGCTGCTACATAGAAATATGTAGTAACCTTAGCAGGGCTGGTTATGCCAATTTTTGGTACTGAATGTAAGATACCAAGCAATACTAAGATGAGAGAGAAATGAAGACCGTCTAAAATAAATCTATGCGATTAATGAAGCTAAAGAGAAGGGGGAATAAGAGTAAGCATTGCCACCAAATGGGGAATGATCGCGGACACAGAAAGCAATTTACACTGCTGTTCCCTGGGGACTGTGACATTGTGTGTGTGTGTGTGTGTGTGTGTGTGTGTGTGTGTGTGTGTGTGTGTGAGAGAGAGAGAGAGAGAGAGAGAGAGAGAGAGAGAGAGAGAGAGAGAGAGAGAGAGAGAGACCAGTTTAAAGGGAAACCAGGTTGCTAGGTCACAAAGTGCAAGCTTCCTTTGTTCCTTAATTGCCATTGTGGAGTCTACCATTATTGCCAGATTAGCAACTGCTGAAATGGATTTTGAGCACTGCGTTGCTTGTGATATAAAGGTGCTTAAAATTATTCAAGGCATATAAGCATCCGGGAGAGGTGCAGCAGTGCCCATTTGGGGCTGGGAAGGAAGAACAGCAAAGAGAAGCCTAATCACTGAAAAAGAAAAGATGCAGGAAAAGCTTTTTTTCCCCCTCCTGATCAGAGCAGAGAAAAGGCAGTGCGGCTTTTCAGGGAGAAAACAAGCTTTGATTGCTGGCTTTCGACGGGAAAATCGCCACACGCCTCAAAATACACGATTCTTTTCCAAGGCTTCATTTGAGCCCCGAAACCTGCTTTCAGTGTCCAGGCTCATTCCTGCAAGATGTACAGATAATAAAGAGAATGCTTCTGAAAGTCCCCCTCTCTCTTAGTGCTCAGCTACTCCTTGGACAAATGTAAAGCCACACTAACAGAGCAATCAATCCTTCCCAGTTCTATTCATTTCTTAGGATTGCACTGAAACTCACAGAGCTAAGACAACTACAGTGAAACAGCATGAGACTAGTGACACCTGTGAAGAACACAAGGCAATTATATCTCACTGGAAATAGGAAGGGGGGGGGGAAGAAGAGGAATACACTGTCCTCCTTGCGGCTCCCTACAGATTTTGCCGAGCGCTTGCAAAAAGTCTCAACCTTGTTGCCAGACTAGACCACTTCAGACCACAGCGGAGAACTTGCATGACTGAATGACTGCCTGTACAAAAGAAACGAACGCATCACACGCAGAAAACCGGCCCCAGGAAGGGGGCTAAACGAGGACTCTTCCACTTGTCACTTTTCTCTTTGGACGGTTGGTTGTGGTGGGTCTCTGGGTGTACATTTAATAGAAGAACATTCAGTCCCGTGAGCTGTCATTCTCAGCTGGAAGCAGCGGAATTCAGAAACGGATTTTATACTGCCTATGCTGTTCATGAGAAATAAGTGTTTGGGTGTAAAAACGGGAGTAGTGACTTCCCATGCTGTTCCACAGTTTTCCCCAGAGACTTCAGATCACAGGAAGATTCTGTATGTTGGACCAGGATCCCAAGAACAGACCTGTCAGCGTACATAATCATTCTTACAAACTGCAGTTATTACTAGTTACGTATCAGCAAGCGATAACGACACTAAGCGTGTTCGCAGTATTGTATCATTTTTGTTGTTGTTGTTGCCATCAAATCACAGCTGACTTGTAGTGATGCCACGGGGTTTTCAAGGCCAGAGACTTTCAGAGGTGGTTTGCCATTGCCTGCCTCTGCATAGCAATCCTGAACTTAATTGGTGGTCACCCATCCAAATACTGACCAGGGTCCAACCTGCTTATCTTCCAAGGCCTGACAAGATCAGGTTAGTCTGGACCATCCAGGTGATAGTTGGTAGTATAAACAAGTTGCGTGGAATGCAAGGCATGTAAGCAAGGATTCCAGCAGGCTTGGTGGATATAGTAGGAAGGCATGATCTCACTCAACCACCATGCATAGTTTCATGGACCAAGTCCCCTAACAGTACGGAGACGATATGTGAAGAAAGAGCTACTGAATCCATTTGTCTTTGCTCTTGAGGAGACTCTCTTCACAGTCAACCAAGGTAGAGATGTTCATTGTGAAGGCTTAGTGCTATGAAATCGGTTAAATTAAGACTAATGGATGGCAAATGAGAAACTTGTTTCCTGTATCAGTCAAGTTAGGTGGATAAACTTGTGTAACTAGAGAGCAAAGACATATGGTATAAACGATGACATATGGATGGATGCCATATGTGTTCACAGAGACACTTGGGAGGCTTAGTTTCCATTTAAAGTAAATGCCATTTTTGCCTTTGAAAGTACAACTCAAGGATAATGCCACTCTTGGTGCACTAATGTGGGCAGATGGCTGTGATCAGGTATCCCTAGGTTCCGTTATCAATTTTGTTTGACACTTTGTTGGATTTTAAAGCTCACTCAAGCAGGTTACAAATGGGATAGAGCTTTTTAAATATAATCACTTGCCAACATGCAGAAGATCAACTTGACTGAAACAACTGTCAACCATAAAACGTCCCATAAATGTCCAGTCAACTAGAAGAAGAAGAGTAGGTTTTTATACCCTGTTTTTCTCTGCTCAAAGGAGTCTCAAAGCAGCTTATAATCTCCTTCCCTTCCTCTCCCTACAACAGGCCCCTTGTGAGGGAGGTGGGACTGAGAGAGTTCTAAGAGAACAGTGACTGGCCCAAGGTCACCCAGCAGACTTCATATGCAGGAGAAGGGAATCAAACCCGGTTCTCCAAATTAGAGTCCACAACCACACTGGCTTTCCCCTTGCCCCAACTACAATGAACATCAGTTTTGCAAATATCGGTAAAGGACTGAGAATCTGAAAAGCACTACATATGTGTTTATTACTCTTTTTATTTGAAGTGTTATTTGGATTTCTGAGAGAACTTACATACCCAATGACAATATGGGAAATGGAATTACTGGCAAGTTATTTTAATTTCAGCATAAATATTCAGCTTGTCCTGAAGAAAGGAGCCCTCTAAAATTAATTTTCCAGTTTGCTTTTTTTTTTTTTAAGAGAAGAGAAAAATATGGCAGTGTTTATGTTGTAGGTAAACAGAGCACTACACTATGTAATTTTAAAAATTCACTAACGTACCTAAGATTAGCCCATAAGTTGAACAGGTTTATGGTCTAACCATATTTAATAGTGATACTGTCAAAATATGGAGTGAAATGGCAAAGATTAACTACCCAGTACATTCCTTTGAAATGAAAATGAAGTTTCCCTGTCACCTCCTTGGTTCTGCCACTTAAAATGAGCTATCCATGATTATTCAAAAATGTACTGAGGATTTTCTCTGTTAGATTAATAGTTGAATATTTCATTGCCCCTTTTCTAAAGCTATATAACATTCTGACTTTTTTACTGGCAACACTAAAAAATTCCAACATTAACAATTTCCCAGTGAAAGGATATGCAGATAAGGAAAATGGGATACTTTGCATATTAAAAGGTAGGTACACACACAAACACAGGACAGGTAGACACCCACAGACATATGTTTTAGTTTTTGAAACATCTATCACCACTTATTGTGAGAGCTCAGAGTTGAGTTGAGTTTATCTGGACCCACTGGGATCTGCATCATCAGGGCCAAAGGGTCAAACAAAAATTTCTCAAGGGATGGCTCAAGCCACCACCAACAAACAGGGGAAGGTTAAATCACCTCCAAGGGTGCCATGGTTCCAAATGAAATAGGATCTTCCAGAGTGGCTATTTAAAATGGGGGGAGTCCATTTGGGCCCTCATACATGGAAGTCCCATAGTGCTGTCTGCTTTGACTCTCAGCTGGTGAAGTAATGTGGGATGGGTATACGCATGAATGGAAAATGGGCACAAAACGTGTATCAAAAACACCATGCAAACACCCATGGATCATCACCTCTATTAAAACAAAACACTTAGCAAATCCATCTACGGATGCACTTCTTCAGCTTATGAAAAGCCACACTACAGAACTTCAGTGTAGCAACATAAATCCTGTGAACTGATGATTACTCAGTATTTGCAACTGTGTTAAAGAGTCAGGAAATATATTATGATCATCGCAGGAATTGGCATCTCCCTGGTGAATTTTACACACTCTCACAACATTTAGTGGCTTTCGTCTTGGAAGTCCTGGATACAATGTCATGAGTTTTTCCTACTCCTACCAGGAAAATTCACTTACTGAGGGGCAAGACCCACATGTTGAGTTTTACCAAACGTTACAGTGTAGGGGAAAGTTGGCTCTTGGATACCAATTCCAGGGGCAATCAGAGTGTTTAGCCCTGTTTAGGCTGTCAAGGACTTACCTGACACACTTTAGCAATTTCTCCTAAAAATGCCTCCTGCATCTATATCCTTTATTTCCATATTATTAAATAGGTCTTAGTATTAAGTGTCCTGGGCCAGAGCAGACTCAGCCGAGCCCAAGGGAACAAGACAGAATCACTGACCAGATTAGCAAAGTTGAGAGTTTAATCAAAGCGTCACACATGAGGGAAGCCAGCTGAGGGTCCAAGAAGCAGAGTCTGCGGTCATCCAAGAGGCATAGCCCAAGCAGGTCTGGGGCCGAAGCCAAAGATACAGGAGTTGCAGAGTGAAACCAGTCTGGGTGGTGTGGTCGCATGTTTCCAGAATGTTGACACATTGCTCCCACACCTGGTCCATCTGAAGCCCCTCCTTTATGGCTGGCTCACAGCTGGGTTTCATTGCTTGTGAGAGACCCACCCATTTGGCTCATTAACCCCAGGTGTTCCTCTTGATTTGGCAGTCACTGGGCAGCAAGACATGTGCTCCGCCTCCTCTTGAGGAGCTCCAAGCATGCCCACCACCTCCTGTATTCCCCTGGCTCCGGGGAAAGGGGAGGAAAGGCAGCCTGTGATGTCTCCCCAAGAAAGAAAGGAAAAGAAAAGAAAACTTCCAAATTTTTTGATGACAAAACCTAATACAATCACTTAAGCTACAGATTTTTCTAAACTGCCTCCCATTTATTTATTTTTAAACTATATATACACACACACACACGAAAAATACAGCAGAAAAATAGAAGATATAAAGAAAAAAGAAAACAAAGAAAAATCAAAGGAACTTGAAACTTCCCAATTTTCTCGATGACAAAACCTTTTCCTTAATCAAAGAAGCAAGTTTGGCCATTTCTGCAAATTCTAATATCTTTAATCACCATTCTTCTACTGTAGATATTTTCGTAGATTTCCAATTCTGTGCATAAAGTAACCTTGCTGCTGTAATCATATACAGAAACAAAGTTCCATGACTATTTTCAAGCTGCCTGTCCATCCGTCCTAAAATGCCTCTCATTGAGAGCAGGCATCTGGCTGCATAGGCACAAAGAGTGGACAAATTCAAAGAAATCCTTCATGCTTGACAAGCTGGTTATCTTAATGACTTGACTTGGGAAATATGGAAGTGAGTAAAGTGACTGAGAAGATTTAGCAAGTTTGTTATGCCTCACTTATTACCAAGCCTGACCTGGCCCTATAGCCTGGTGCAAAGTTGCTCAAGCATGTTGCTTGACAAGGCCCTCCAAGATTATCTGATCAGGAGCTTGGCCTAAATGAAAGCCAGGAAGGTCTATCAAGGTAGGCTCACTTGGCAATAGTTCTGTGCCAAAGTTCCCACTATGCCTTTGCAATACCTTAAGATAAAAAAGACACTCTGCTATTTCTGAAAGCACATGGGTGTTGATCACAAATTCCACTTAAGTATATTTATTTATTCCATTTGTGTCTTGCCCTTCTCCCCAGTGAGGATCCAAAGTACATTGTTCTCCTGTCCTCCATTTTATCCTCATATTTTATCCTCACAACATTGTGAGGTAGGTTAGGCTAAGAGAGTGCAACTGGCCCAAGGTCACCCAGTGAGTTTCCATGGCATAAGTGGGAATCCAAACTTGAGTCTAGCAGACACTTGGCCAGCACTC
Source organism: Gekko gecko (assembly GCA_029375565.1). NCBI lineage: Eukaryota > Metazoa > Chordata > Lepidosauria > Squamata > Gekkonidae > Gekko > Gekko gecko. The sequence goes on from JAPDNY010000003.1 coordinate 24,622,362, forward strand.
TTAACCACTACCCCACATTGGGTCTCTTATGAATACAGAGAGAATTTCATGTCAAACCCACACAGATTGCACAACGAGGGACATATAAAAGATCTTATGTACAATATGCACTATTAATAGGTAGTTCATCCCAATCGGTAACCAAAATCCAATGAGCACACAGAAGGTCTACTTCTAAATCAACCCCCCCAGATTTTCCTGAAGTTTGGTGCCTAAAAAATATTTAATCAAAATGAAGCAACAGACAGAACCTGGCACACGGTCAGGGTCAAGTTGAACCCTTTTCGTTATAAGGCTCCAAGTCAATTTTATTGTAATCTTTTCCAGTCTTCGGAAGTACTTGGAGGAGTTGGTTAAAAACATGCAATAGATTCAACAGGCACTCCCAGTGGATTAATATGATGAAGACCTTAATGTACACATGAGCAGTTTTTGTAACAAAGTCTTAGGACTAATTAGGCCTGATTTATATGATATTGCACCTGTATGCTTCAGAATGGTTATGGAACACGCTACTCCAGTAACATATGATTGGGCCCTAGGAGAATATTAGGCACAGAGAGTTGTGATTGCCTCTTTTCTTAAAAGAAAAAGAGTCGAGTACCATCATTCTGATCCAGTGCGTGATTTCAAATATATATCAGAAAAATACACTCTTTGACTAAATGATATTGTTATTAAAAGACCAGGAAGCAATAACAATAATAGATGATATTCTGTCCTTGAGGGATTCACTGCTCTCCACTACCCCCCCCCAAACTAGTGATCAATTTATAGCCTCGCATTTTTATCCTGCACCAGTTACAACTGCTGACAAAACTCCCAGAGAGTACTTGTATGGGGTCAGAAACAAAAGGTTTAAGGACAGCGGATCTTTACAGCAAAGGATGCACATTAAAATATATATAGACTGACTACAGATTTGTTGATGTAAAAAGCACTCTCTAATTCATCCAAAGATTTTAAGTTGCAAAAAATTTAGCATTGCAATGCATCCTGTAATTGGGGGGGGGGACTTGAAAAGCAGGGATATTTTTAGTTTTCAATGAATAATTTATGATGCAGAATATAATACTGGAGGCCATATGCAGAACCACTCTTGATCTCGATCTCTCTCAAGCACACAATATAGATATTACACTGGAAAAATCAAAAGAATCAATACCCTCAATACAGGACACAAATGGGGGGGGGAAGGGGGAGGGGAAAGGATTATTAAAGAAAACCTGAAGGAAGAAGTAGCTAACAGTGTAGTCCTGAACAGACTTGAGTGTGGGAGTGTAAAGTGCCGTCTGACTTATGGCGACCCCAGCAAGGGGCTTTCAAGGCAAGTGAGGGGGTTTGCCATTGCCTGCCTCTGCAGTCTTCCTTCCAAGTACTGACCCTGCTTTGCTTTTGGGATCTGACTTAAACCCTCTAAATCCACTGAAGTCAACCGCCTCAGAAGGGTGTGGTTCTGTTTGGGATGGCACACTGCATCTTTTTCAATGGGACCGTAGTTGTTTCCACATAGTTAGAGAACTTAAACCTATAGAAAATTCCAATACTCGTTCAAAGTTGCTGATGTTTTAAGATGCAAATGTATCTTTGAACAGACTTAACCTGGCACTTGAACGTTTACACAGACTTGATTGTTGCAAAACGAATGTGCACCCACTATGAATATCCAGCACCACTGCCGCCTTTAGAACTAAACTGAAAGTCTACCCTGTCCGCTAGCCACAATTAACAGCTCATTTGCTTTCTACACTGTCATTCTAGGACAGAAGGCAACTTTCAATCAAAGAAACAGGAAAGATGCCACACTGGGCAATCCGTTAATAGCCTAGCGGCGGATTCTCCTTCCACCCATCCCAGCAGCCATTCCCATGTCACTCCTGAACCTATCAGTTCGGATCTAGTTTATTAACTTGGTCTCACGCTTTTTGACATACCGATTTACACTCTAAGATTGCTTGGAATTTGTATGGAGATAACTATCCTAATTGAAAATATGTCAGCTCATGGAATGCACAGGAACAGAATCTAAACAAACCAATATTAAGAAATCAAGTTCAAGAGTAAAGCTGGGACAGCTCATTCAAAATGATTCTTTGATAAGCTTGCATTTAATTTCAGGAACGTAAAGGATGCTGGGAAGAGGTCATATTTATTCCTTTGGGTTGTACAACAGAAGAAGGAAGAGGGCATTAAGTGTTGATGTTTTTGCAGAAATGACAATCTTCCATGCCAGGGAAATATACTGAAACCAGGCATAAGAAAAACAGCCAGTCGAAAGCTTGCTATACAAGTTCTAACTAATTTTGCTTCCAAGGCTTCTCTTTTGTACTTCAAAGGCTCTTGTTGTTTTTTTCTAATGGAACACTTGCATCTGTTAGATATATCAAATGGTTAATTCAGTGGCTCTCTCACAACACTTGCCTACATTTCATCAGATCAAAACTAAGCAAGCCATTGTGTTTGGGGGGGAGGGAATTCCTTAGGGTAGGGGGTGTGTGAGTGAGTGAGAGAGTGAGACCTTTCACTTCCAGAAGACATAACTTTCCAAGTCATCCTCCTTCTCCTCCTTTTTCTTTCCCGGGGAAGGTGTCCTTGAAAAGCTCTCTGTACCAACCTAGAGTGCAGATAACCATGACATATATCTTTTACTTGGTTGGGATGGCAGCGTTAGGTGTGGTATGAATGCAACTTGTGTCTGGGGAAGGGGTGTGGTAAATTCTTTGAATTTACTATATTAAGCTTGTGCCCACCAAAAGTCTTTAGTTCTGACAGAGTGACTTTTTGAATCTTGCATACACCTCAATAAACTTATCACTGCCAAGAGAGAGTTGTTGAATATAACTGGACTGGAATCTGACACAAGGCTACTCGGCGACACTCTCTTTTCAAGGGACTTGAATTAAAAGTACCTTTATCTGCACACCAAGTTATAGGTACTAGAGCAGACATAGGGTTGCCAGCCTCAAAGTGGGGCCTGGCGATCTCCCAGAACTACAACTGATCACCAGATGACAGAGATCAGTTCCCCTGGAAAAAAATGGCAGCCTGAGAGGGTGGACTTTGCAGCATCACATCCCTGCCAAGCTCTCTCCCCTTCCCAAACATCACCCAGACATTTAATTTATGTTGCACAATCGTTTTCTGGAATACTTCATCTAAAAGAAGTGCTTGCCGGGTGAGAGGAATGGATATGTGTAAAAATAGGCTAACTGTCAAAATGTTCTCTCTCATGGTTCGACGAGGCTGCGGGCTATGCTATGGAGGGCCACCCGGGATGGACAGGCCACAGCGGAGAACTCAGACAAAATGTGATCCACTGGAGAAGGAAATGGCAACCCACTCTAGTATCTTTGCCAAGAAAACTCCATGGACAAAAAAGGCTAATAGATATGACGCCGGAAGGTGAGCCCCTCAGGTCGGAAGGTATCCAATATGCTACTGGGGAAGAGCAGGGGGCAAGTACAAGTAACCCCAGAAAGAGTGAAGTGGCTGGGCCAAAGCCGAAAGGACACTCAGCTGTGGATGTGTCTGATGGAAAAAGGAAAGTCCAATGCTGCAAAGAAAAATACTGCATAGAATACTGCATAGGAACCTGGAATGTAAGATATACAGTGTTATCGATGCAACAAACATGAAATTAAGCAAACTTTGGAGGATGACAGAAGACAGGAGGGCCTGGTGTGATGTGGTCCATGGGGTCACGAAGAGTCAGACTTGACTGTGCAACTCAACAACAAAAATCAAAATGTTAAAATACTATAATGATATTACAGCCATTATAGAAGGAAGGGGAGTGGAATTAATGAAGTTACCAACTCCTCCCAATGTAAAAAGTAACTTCTCCCTCTCAGCCAACAAGTCCGCATCACTACAACAGTTTCATTGACTTCTCAGTCACCCAGGCAATACTTTCCATCACTCTAACATCACACTTCTTCCACCAATATTAAACCCAATCCCACTCTCTTCACAGATACATCTCTGCGGTTGTGTTTTGTTTTAAACCAATCTGACAATGTCACAAAGACAGGGATTTGATGTGTGTAGGTCATTAGAATATGATCTCCAAATGGAAAATATAGAGCTTATGTATAGAGTTACCATGGAATTGGGGAAAAAAGTCTTTTAAGTAATAGGAAAGGGAACAGGACCCTAAATGGCTTGATTCCACAGTAAAAATAATAGGCTAGCCAAGTAATTTTTTTTAAATAAAACTCTTCCTGCCTATCTTAGTCACATGCAAATTTCCTTCCCACTGGTGGCTACCATTTGCTCAGGTTGAAAAGGATCTCAGTGATTGGTAGTGTGTGAGAGAAATAACAAGCAAAGTGAGACAAACTGCTTCATACCTCTCAACTGCCGATACAAGATTTTCTTGGTGACTTCAGAAGTAAGGTTGTCTGTCAGGAGATTCTGGTGGAAGTTAATGGTGCCCATATCCTTTCAAGGCTTCTCTGTCACAGATCTAGCTCAGAAAACTCCAATGAAGTGCCTGCTGGTGCCACAACACCAGCTAATGGTTTTATTGATGCTTTCTTCAGTCTTAGGGATAAGATCCAAAGGATCTTGAATATAGGGTAGATAATATTTCCCTTACTTGGAATTATAATATTATATTATAATATATATAATAATTATAATATTCCTTCCCCTCACTTTCCTGCTTCAGTGTTTCTCTTGCTGGCATTTGTTCCATTGTATAAGCTTGATTGAGGTATTAGTAGCTAGACACTCTTTCTGCCCTGTTTCATTAGCATCATGGTGAGATCAGAGACTCCCAGGGATCCTCAAGATAATCTGAAGAAAGTAAAGAAGAAAAACACTGGTTTGCTCCTAACATTACACTGAGCTGTATTGAGAAGCTAATACCTTTCAGTACAATAGGATTACTCCTGAGGAAGACTGGGGCGAAACAAGTTTATATCCGGGTGCTCACTGAGAACGATGGAATTTTCCTTGTAATATTGTAAAGTTTGTATTGTAAATATGATGGTTACCTTGGAAAAAAAATATAGATGTGTGTGTGTGTTAAGTACCATTAAGTCGCTTTACCTGGAATTAAGGTCTGGATTGCGCCAAGTGTTCTTGGGAAAACATTTCTGGCATGAAATGGAGGTTAGGAGCTGAACTGTAACTGGAAACTCACTGCTCAACAAAGTTGGATTGCCACAATTGTTTGCCGCCTCTTGCAAACCATCCTTAAAAAAGACAAAACTCCCAGCAGGCTTTTGTATCCTCCAAACACGATCCCAGCCAATGAGCAATCATGCAACAAATATCACAACAAATGGTGCCTCAGAGTTGGCCCAATGTGAGGGAAGTGTATTTAATTTGAAGCAAGAGCAATGTTTCTTCTGTCACGTTGGCCTGGCCCTGGGTGGGGTGGGACTATGCTTGCATACACAACAGGGGAAGAAGAAGGGAAGTACAGCTGTTATTGTTGCTATCACCACTCCCCAATGACACCTGCTGAACACTCGTACAACACAGGCACTTCTGGCTTTGCTGCTCCACTCCCGCACTCTACCACAGATAAGATGAATATGCCTCTCCTCAGCCTCTCCCCAGCTGTTCAAATCAAGGGCCTTTCTGTAGTGTCACAGGACTGTGAAATTGAAAAGTCTGTTAGATCAGCCCTAACAAGATAGCTAAGATGGTTGCTGCCTACCTAGCCACCAGAAGCGGTCAGTAGCATTTTGGAACCAGATTCATTTTATTTATTAGCACTAAGCATAATTTGTTGTTGTTGTTCAGTTGCACAGTCGAGTCCGACTCTTCGCGACCCCATGGACCAGATCACGCCAGGCCCTCCTGTCTTTCGCTGTCCGCTGAAGTTTGCTCAATTTCATGTTCGTTGCATCGATGACACTGTCTAACCATCTCATCCTTTGCCGTCCCCTTCTTCTTTGACCTTCAATCTTTCCCAGCATCAGGGTCTTCTCCAGTGAACGCTCCCTTCTCATTTGGTGGCCAAAGTATTTGAGCTTCAGCTTCAGGATCTGGCCTTCCAGGGAACAATCAGGGTTGATTTCTTTTAGGATTGACTGATTTGATCTCCTGGCAGTCCAAGGGACTCTCAAGAGTCTTCTCCAGCACCATAGTTCAAAAGAATCTATTCTTCGGCGCTCGGCCTTCCTTATAGTCCAACTCTCACAGCCATACATTACTACGGGGAATACCATTGCTTTGACCATGCGGACTTTTGTTGGCAAGGTGATGTCTCTGCTTTTTATCATGCTGTTTAGGTTTGCCATCGCTTTCCTCCCAAGGAGCAGGCGTCTTTTAATTTCATGGCTGCAGTCACCATCTGCAGTGATCTGGGATCCTAGGAATGTGAAGTCTGTCACTACTTCTACGACTTCCCCTTCTATTTGCCAAGGAGTGATGGGGCCAGATGCCATGATCTTAGTTTTTTTGATGTTGAGCTTCAAGCCCACTTTTGCACTCTCCTCTTTCACCCTGAGCAAGAGGCTCTTTAGGTCCTCTTCACTTTCTGCCATCAGAGTGGTATCGTCTGCATATCTGAGGTTATTGATCTTTTCCCCAGCAATCTTAATTCCAGCTTGTGATTCATCCAGGCCAGCATTTCGCATGATGTACTCTGCATATAAGTTAAATAAGCAAGGTGACAATATACATCCTTGTCGTACTCCTTTTCCTATGCTAAACCAGTCAGTTGTTCCATATCCAGTTCTAACTGTTGCTTCTTGACCCTTATACAGGTTTCTCAGGAGACATGTGAGGTGGTCCGGTACTCCCATCTCTTTAAGAACCTTCCATAATTTATTGTGATCCACACAATCAAAGGCTTTAGCATAGTCAATGAAGCAGAAGTAGATGTTTTTCTGGTACTCTCTTGCTTTCTCCATAATCCAGCGAATGTTGGCAATTTGATCTCTAGTTCCTCTACCTCTTCGAAACCCAGCTTGTACTTCTGGCAGTTCTCTATCCACATACTGTTGGAGCCTAGCTTGTAGGATTTTGAGCATGACCTTGCTAGCGTGTGAAATGAGTGCAATTGTGCGATAGTTTGAACATTCCTTGACATTGCCCTTCTTTGGGATTGGAATGTACACTGACCTTTTTCAATCCTGTGGCCACTGTTGTGTTTTCCAAATTTGTTGGCAAATTGAGTGCAGCACTTTAACAGCATCTTCTTTTAAGACTTTGAATAACTCAGCTGGGATGCCATCACCTCCACTAGCTTTGTTGTTAGTAATGTCTTCTAAGGCCCATTTAACTTCGCTTTCTAGGATGTCTGGCTCGAGGTCAGTGATTATACCATCGTGGTTGTCAAGGACATTGAGGTCCTTCTTGTATAGTTCTTCTGTGTATTCTTGCCATCTTTTCCTAATCTCTTCTGCTTCTGTTAGGTCCCTACCGTTTTTGTCCTTTATCATGGCCAGCTTTGCATGGAACGTTCCCTTGATTTCTCCAATTTTCTTGAACAGATCTCTAGTCCTTCCCAATCTATTACTAAGCATAATACTTCTGCCAAATAATGAAGATTCCTTTACCTTTCCCCCTTCCCTCAATTTACTGATGCACACAAACTTTTTTCAGGCATGATCTCTGCAGAGATAGTAACATTTATGAGGGACACAGAGATTTTAATATGCACTGCACTGTTCAATTTGCACTTTTCAACTGAATAGCTATCAGAGGTGCTTCTGGTGTTATGGCATTAACAATACTGATTCAAGATGGGTAGTGGTAGAAAAGCGCACGAGTCCAGCAGCACCTTAAAGACTAACACAATTTGCAGCAGGGTATGAACTTTTGAGGGTCACTGCTCACTTCTTCAGAACACTGGTTCAAAGAGGAGTATGGAAGGCTTGATGAAAGTAAAGCAAGATGCTAAAACTCTTACACTTAAAGACCAGAGATAACAATTATCTTTTAGTTGGTCTTTTGCCTTAAGCAAAAGAGTAGAAATGGGAAACAGAAATAAAAGGTCTGGTATGTTATATGCCCGGGGGGGGGGAGTAGTAAGAGAATTCAAAGACTAGGAAACTTGATTCCAACACTACATTTTACAAGCCACTTTCCTCAGACCCCCATAAAGAGACAGTAGAAAGTTATAATAATGAAGGAACTATTCACAGACGTACCAGACGCAATAGCCTGATCTTATCAGATCTTGGAAGACAAGCAGGGTTGGCCCTGGTCATTACTTGGAAGAGAGACCACCAAGGAATACTAGGGTCATGATGTGGAGCCAGGAAATGGCACATCATCTCTGATGTCTCTTGCCTTGAAAACCCTACAGGGTCGCCATAAGTAGACTGCAACTTGCCACCACTTACCACCACTACCAAAACAAATGGAAGATTTCATTCACTTACTGTGAAGCTTCCTTCTTGGTGGTCCTGGAGTGGGGCAGTCGTATAAGACTGGGAGTATGGACTGAAAGGACTGCCCCACTCCAGGAACCACCGGAGAATGGAAGATTTTATTCACTTACCGTGAAGCTTCCTTCTCGGTGGTCCTAGAGTAGGTCAGTCCTTTAAGTCCATACTCCCAGTCCTATAGGACTGCCCCACTCCAGGAACCACCAGAGAATCTACAGAAATACACAGAACTGTATCTGTGAAGTGGATGGGTTTAATACTGGCAAACTGCATGTAGTCAGAGCAGGCCCCTTCTGTCTATTACTTAAATTATACCAGCCAGGCCGGTTTGCACATCCCAGTGTTTCAGGAAGCAGCCTGGATGAAGGCCTAAAGGGGATGGCGGAAGGCCTTCGTCCCACTCTCCAACCCCAATCCATAAAGTTGACAGCTATTTGCTAGTGTTTATGTGCACAAGCCAAATGATCTTTAATCTCTGGATGGTAAGCAAGTCTCTGGAACTTGCCCAAAGACTTTTGGCAAAGGATGTTCTTAACAACAGGTGGCAGGACCTTCACTGTATTGATACACTGTCATCCCAATTCACTGAGCATGTATAATGAAGGAACGGCCCGACTCCATTGATGGAATACAAGAGAGGGAGAGCCCCCACGGGCCACAAAATGCAACACTGTTTATTATGAGCCAATGTGCTCTGTGTCGTGAACTCTTTAATCAGAGGCAACTGAATACATTCCTTAGAACACACTGCATGAAACAGCTACAGAAGAACTAATTAGCTTCATCCCCCACCTCCCCTTATGCTGTTTTAAAAGTTATTTAAGCATAGAAAGGGTTGGACTTGATGGTTCCTGTCTGCTGTGGAGGTATCTTCTAACAGAGGAAGAACTTCAGAGGAAGGGTTCTTTCCTTCAATGAAACATTGCTCATTACGTAAAACGGGACTACTGGATCCAACCCACAACATACGACGGTTTCATGCAACACCTTGGAAAATATATATATATTCAGCTGTACCAACAAACATTCTAACTCAAAATGCATTAGGCCATTTTTGTTGTTGTTCAGTCGCACAGTCGAGTCTGACTCTTCACGACCCCATGGACCACATCATGCCAGGCCCTCCTGTTTTCCATTGTGCTCCAGAGTTTGCTCAACTATCATGTTCGTTGCATCAATAACACTGCCTAAGCATCTCATCCTTTGCTGTCCCCTTCTTCTTTTACCTTCAATCTTTCCCAGCATCAGGGTCTTCTCCAGTGAGTGCTCCCTTCTCATTTGGTGGCCATAAGTAAACATTATTGCTTTCCATGCTTCTGAAAGGCTCTCATTAATTTTTGTTTACCATATATGGAGACCCTCCATTGGCTGCCCATTTTTTACTGAGCTCAGCTTAAGGTATTGGCTGCTATATATGAAGCCCTTTATGGTCTTGGCCCCTCTTATTTACGGGACCGCTTCTCTCCCTATGCTCCACCACCACAACTCCGCTCATGTCAGAAGGGGCTTCTGCAGATACCAACCTGCAAATGGGCAAAAACCAACAACTGCCCATACATGTGCTTTCTCTGTTGTGGCTCCCACAGGTAATTTAACTATAAACCATGGTTTCATGTGATTCCAGAGAGTTCGGGAAGAGCGAAATGGAAACTCCCACTAATTTCCATTTGTCGCCATTTTTATTTCATATTTGTTTAATCAGCTTACCCATATCTCATCATACCCTGCCACATATTTTGTTAGTCTTTAAGGTGCTACTGGACTCTTGCCCATATCTCATCAGTAAGCACAACTCTTATAAATCTACCTGAGAGTTCAGAAAGAAAACCCCTAAGATACAATGACCAGTCACACCTCATGGGCAGTTCCCTAACAGGAATGAGCAAAAGGATTCAAGAGAAGACCTGAAATCCATATTTGCCTTGTCTCATGATTTTGCAGCGGACAATGGCAAACTTTTGCTCCTAATATAACAAAACAGGATCGGGGGGGGGGAGATGGAAACAGTTTACACCAGGAAATTCCTGATAAGAAACAAGAACAGCAGTTTTGCCCAATATTGAAATATTTTAATCAAACACCTGCACGTACAATTAAATTCCACTGACTGTAAGATGACTTGAATGTGCTTTTCTGACGGTCTACGTGAAGGCTTACGTATAATTTATGGTCTTATCAATTTTTAAAAAGAAACCATATCTTAGATACAGTATTTAAGAACTGAAGCAGTCAATTAAAAATTAAATTGTGCAGTGCATAATTTCTATTTCCCACCCTTGCAAGTCATTTACTTGTGCATGGAAAACTGTTCTCCTTAGAATAGTGATTTAACACACAAACTGATGAAGTTCAAATATCTTCTACTAATTTTGACAGAAAATTGAACCTAAACATTTTATTTTTTCAAGCAATGTGGCTGAGGGGGATTGCTTCAAGCGCTACTTGACATGAAAAATTAATGCAAAGAAAAAAAATGAGGTTGAGAAAGAATTCAATTTTCTTGTTTATAAGAGCACTGTTTAATATAAAAAAGACACATTTCACTCTTCTGCCAATCACATGGAATTTCTAAGACTACCAGAAAAACCAGATGTAGCAAAACAAACCAAGGGGAAATCGAGGGTTTTATACGCCTGCCAGCTAAGCCTGGTCAGTGAATCCCACACACTTGAGATTTTATGACTTTGCTTTATCGGGGCTCCCCCCACAACTGCCCAACAGCCACTCTAATTTAAGAAGCTCTAAATATTGTTGCCATGGACGACACATGAACATGGAACAAGGCAAAACTCCACTAATAAAAAGGCTTTCACGGCATTTTAGCCTTTGCTCGTAAGTAAAGTTAAAATTTATGGCTTTTAAAATACTGGATCAGGGAGAGGTCGGGTTATATGGCTGCCAGTAATAAAAGAAATCAATATGGCAACGCATCTGAAGAAGCTAACAAACTAAATAAATACTCCATCCAAATCCACTTGGGCCTGAATTAAGAGAACATAAAGCGCTGTGTGTATTTGTCCTGCCCTTTCTCATTCACAGAGTTTGCGGGGGCCAAATTCCTACCGTTTGACATGCCAGGTGAGACTCTTATATTTGCAAGCCAAGGGGCAATTAAACTCCATGTCAAGTTCACATATTAACCCTATCAGAAGTCCACTTGTACATCAGCATGTTGCAAATGTATACAAAACTGGGAAAGTCACCAAACTCATGTGGGGGGGGGACTCTGAGAATATAAAACTGGCTTAGTACAGATGCCAAATTTACGGAATGTAGTCGTACGGGAGCATCTGCTTAGATTAGACCAGTTTCACCTCAACAATGGTAAGAGAAGTCTGACCTGGTGGGCCCACTCAGATCATACCACTTCCTACATGCGTCCTTTTCCTTCAAATTTGTGACCCATCAGCTCATGACTGTGTGATGATATGGATCCAGACCACAGAACACTAGGCAAAGGGCATACAGGCTCCCGCTCCCCACCCTCCATCATGCAAGACTGTTAGAGAAAGTCAATATTAGGAGTGCTATAATAAACACGTGAGGACACTGAGCGCTGTCACGAGCAGTGTTCCCTGTAAGCTGAGTTAGTGTGAGCTAGCTCACAGTTTTTTAGCCTCCAGCACACATTTTTATTTTAGCTCAGGAAGGATGGCTCCAGAGCAAACTAATTTATGCAGTAGACAAATTGCTCGCTCACAACTTTAATACCAGTAGCTCACAAAGCAGAATTTTTGCTCACAAGACTCCACAGCTTAGTGGGAGCATTGGTCATGAGTTGACAAATTCAATTTTTCTCCAGGGAGCTCAGTATGGAATTCATAGGACTTTTCCTCAAAACAGTCCTATCAGGTCCTTGACGTTGAAACAGCCCCCAAATCAACTGGCAGTTCGATGGCTGAGCAGTGATTTGTGCCTCTCCAGGTCAAGAGCAGCATCAGACCGCTCCACTAGGGGTTCCTCAAACTTTTTGAAGTGGGACCCACTTGTAAAATTAGTTTACTTTTTGCAAACCTCTTGCCATATAACTCCATACCATTAAATGCACAAATCTCCCATTAGCTAACACAGGACAAATTGGGTTTTTTAAAGTCTTGATAAATATATGTGGGAACTCGCAAGGACCTGCAAGAGGCATCTCATTTTCCCCTTCCCCCACTATTTCCTCTTTCCCAAAAACCCTATAGCCTCTTCCCTTTTCCTGTTTCCTTCTCTCCCTCTAGGGTTGTCAACCTCCAGGTATGTTCTGGAGATCTCCCAACTACAGAGATCAATGCCTCCTTACGGTTGCCAGCTCCAGGTTGGGAAACTCCTGGAGATTTGGAAGAATGAGGTTTGGGGAGGGAAGCGACCTCAGCAGGGTATAGTGCCATAGAGTCCACTCTCCAAAGCAGCCTGTGACGGATTCCAGGCTTGAGATCAGCCTGCAAGGCAAGACACCTGCAGTCACATGACTAGCAGGGATGATGTAATCCTGATGCTGAACTCAGGGGAGGTTCTAATGGGAAAAAACAAACTCTTGACAGTTGGAGTTTGGCAGTTGAGCCTGGCAGTTGATTTTAGTGTGTTGATTTCGTGCCAGGGGACTGAGAAGTCTGGTTTAACATCACTGAGTCCAAGGAGCAAATGAGCCTTCTCTACAGATCCCAATATTAAGGGAACCTGAGACGAGCCAAACGTAGTTATATACTACAGTGACAACTAAGGAGTCTTAAAAGAAAAATAAACTCTTTGTGGTGAAACAAAAGATACACATTCATCTCACTAAGAATTTATACCCTGCTGGAGAGGGAGTCCGGTTTAGTGGATTTTAGTGTGTGCCAGAAGTGTTTATTGGACTAGTGGGTGTCCAAAATCTAAACCAAGGTACAGTGGAGGGGTTTCTCTGTGAAGGGGGAGAATATCTGAGGAATCCACTCAAGACCTGGCCATCTAAAACTGCATAGGGGATGAGTTGAAAATGGAAGTGTGTTTTGTCCTATGACATTTGAATTGACTATTTATAAGGAACTAACCAAAAGCTGAAATATACCATCTGCAACTACGTATCCACAAACATCAATTTTTTCCTGTGTACATATTTTCCCTGCCTACCTGTCTTTGTAAATAAAATCTTTAGTTGGTTTTACTGTTCCAAATTGCATGTGCCTCAGTGTCAGTGGAAAATAAGACTGCTCCAGCCTGGGAAAGGTTAGAGAAACCAAACCCCACATACTCAGGAATAAGGGAGTTCCTCACACAGCCATTTTCTTAAGGGGAACTGACCTCTGTCATCTGGAGAGCAGTTGTAATTCCAGGTGATCTCCACCCCTCATGTGGAGGTTGGCAGTCTCCACTAAAAAAATCTCCAGGAATTTCCCAACCTGAAGCTGGCAATACGGCCTAGGCCCAATGAATCCTCCCCTCAAAGGCCAAAATAGGCTTGGAAAGGATCTTGCCCTCTACCCCTTCCTTTTTCTACTCACAGATACCCTGTAAGGCTACAGGTCCAGAGTCTGGAGCATACAACACTTTCAAAATGGGATCAGTGGACTGTGGTTCTGATGACATATATTCAAGATCCAATGATTTGGTCGTACGAACCAGCTACTCAGAATACAACTTCAAATCCTCAGTTGGAGACGGTGCCGAAAGTTCACCTACTGTGTTGTTAGGTGAAGGTAAAGATGTGTTTTCAGATTCCACTTCTGAGCCTAGTTCCATTAGTTCCTCAGGATCAGAAAGGTTGCTGGGTGCACATTTCTTCCTGGGCCTTCCCTGGTTTTGTGGATTAAAAGAAGGCCAGGGAAATGGGACACATTGACCTTGTTGGCTCCACAAAGCCCACTGTGGTGGAATCGTCATCGGAAAGAGAAACCAGGAAGGTTGCTAGGAAGTTTATTGAGGAACTTGTTGCTCATCCCCTTTCAGTTCATCCTGATGTGGTGGAACCTTATAAACATCATCATCGGATGGACCTGGGGACTGATGTCATTACCCCAATGGTGATGGCATTCTTGGAATGAGTGAGAGATGCACCAAACGAAGCAGAGATACTCAGTGCCAAGATGACATCGAATGATGATTGATGGGAGTCTACACTTGGCTGTGAGGGGACTCAATAGTTTGATGTCTAGGAGAAGATTCAATTTTGGCTGTGGGCGATACCACCAAACAGTGCCAAGGAAAAACACACTTTCAACACGAGGGTGATTTCAAAAGTCAGTGCTAAGGAGAAGGCGACTGACGGTCTCTATGGCGAAGCTACTGATGTGGCTCTTGGTCTTTTCTTAGACTGCACCCAGTTTTTCGCTTGGGGTTAGAGGGCACCCAATGCCCTATCCCACAAGGAAGCCTTAACCCTCGATGCTCTTCCATCCCTAGCCTTCAGGTTCAAACGGCAGCAGGCCAGTCATGAAGCCATGTTGTGCCCTTTGCCTAAACAAAGTAGGCATGACTTGTGATCCTTCTTGAGCCATCTTGGCTCCACATTTCTCAAATTTCTTAATGCCATTTGGCCTTTGTACTCACAATGACAGGAAAAAAGATTGAGACAGAAGAAAAGGCTCTCCTCATAGTGGCAAAGAAAGAACTGAGGGAAGAGTGCTCGCCCTGCCCCCGTCACATGACTTATGGGCAAGAAAAGAGATACACAGAAGCCGGGGGTGGTGGGAAGCACTCACAGGCTCTAGAAACATCTTTAGAAAGCTTGTTAGCTTTTCCACAGTTGGCCTGCAACTGTGCAATCCCCATGTGGGACTGCATAGAAACCACAACAATGAATAGCCACTGCTTCTCTTGCTTGAGTTATATCTGTACTTCCATATTCAGAGACTGAAAACTGTGGAAGAGTGTCATTTACATTCAAACAAAAGTGCCTGGAACTTTGGATAACTTCACCATGTTTACATGGATGCTCCCCTTGCCGCCGCTAGGAGGAACGCACATCAACATTCAGAATCATTGCAAATATCCTAGTAAGTTGCCAGTTCAATTGTGCTTCCACCTCAGAACATCTTATTATGGTATTTGTTGCTTTGTCTAAGGCTGCAGAGTTTAGTCAACTCTGACCAGATGTGTACAAACGGCCATCTTCTTTAATTTATTTCATCAATCTTCCTCAGAACCTGTTCAGTAGATTTTCTGCATTTTGGCCAAAGCATCTGGGTTGGTGCCACTACTGATCCGCATTTTAAACTCTTTTGTTCCCTCCCACCCGTTCTCCTTCTATACACACCAATACGCTTGCTGTTAATAGGAACACTTTCATAAGAAACTGTACTATTCCTTTGGAAAAGGAGAGAACAACTGGTGCTGTGGTCTATAGTCCTAGTCTCCAACTAGTTTGGAGAGAGGCCTCTTGTGAGGATGGAATGGAGGGTCTGCTCTACAGTTTCCAGGAGCCTCGGCTATTAATCCCTGCACACAGACCTCCAAAGAGAGGAACTTATTACTTCTTCCCTGTCCTTTCCAGAAAAGAACACAAGAAAACTTCCAGAAAAATGGAAATGTCTCATTAATTGCCTGCAGGATACCTCCTGGATATGTCTCTTTGGCAGCATCTCAAGGACAAAAATTTCTTGGATGGATTTGCTGCTCAGAGGCTCTCTCTCTCCTTCTTCTGACCACAGCAGTTTCAGGACAACAGGTGCTTGCCAGGAAGTTCTCAACCAGAGCTGGGTCCAGGAAGGATGGCTGCATGCTCCCCAGCTCCTGATTTCAATACTGCAGTGACTGAATACTTCAAAACGCATTTACAGTTTTAAATCTACTCATGTTTAATAAGCACTGCTTGATATTTCCCCCTTATCTGTTATTGCAATATTTAGGATTGATAAATATTCATATCAGCGGATTCTGCTTCATCTCGGGAAGCTAAAATAAGATGTTTAGATAGGATCAATAATATTATTGCTGTCTCATAACATGCTGAATCATTTCCTTTTCTATAAAAGCAGGTGCATATGCACAACAGGAAAGGAACTGGAAGAAGAGGCAAGAGTGATATAAGAGAAAAAATAGAAAGCAATATAAAATGGACTTGGAGAAGGAAAATGCTTAGGTTAAAAACAACAACAACAAAAAGTTTAGAGGCAGAGTCATTCATCCACAGAGAATATTGCCAGGTATTTCTGCACAAGGCTGCTGAGACCCACTGTGGGCCCCTAGGCAAAGATTTCCTCTGGTTCCCCACCCACACCAGCCACAGCTAACCAAATCACTGAATGAAAGCCACTGAGTCATTTGGCCAGCAATATGGGGCCCCAAAAATTCAGTCTCCAGGTCACCCCTTCTCAGTGGCCCTGTTTCTGCAGGGTGTGGTTTTGCACACATCTTCACATCTTGTCGGATGGGGATCAGTGCTTCCCATATTTACTGGATCAGACTCTTACATTCTATTTTTTATTTTATTTGTCTTGTATCCCGCCCTACCCAACAAGCAGGCTCAGGGAAGGTTCCATCACTATTAATACAATACAGTACAATTAAAAACAACTTTAAAACAACAAGTTGAAAGATCATAAAATACCGTGTAAAAATTTAGTCAGATGTCTTTGTAATTTAGACGTAACAGAAGTGTGAGTTCCTAGATGGCTATTCAGATCCAGGGCACTGATAGGAGATCAACTGGCAGGGAGGGATGCCTGCCGTCTCAACCAAAAGCCTGGCGGAAGAGCTCCATCTTACAGGCCCCACAGAACTGTAATAATTCCTGCAGGGCCCTGATCTCATATGGGAGCTCATTCCACCAGGTCTGGGGCAACTCAGACATCCCTAAGTCCAGGGACTAACAAAAAGTGTTGATATGACAACTCGTGAGTAGGGCTGCCAACCTCCAGGTGGGGCCCAGGGATCTGCTGGAACTACAACTGACCTCCAGACTACAGAAATCAGTTTCCCTTGAGAAAATGGGTGCTTTGGAATCTAGCGACTCCACGCCATTATAGCCTGTGGATGCCCCTCCCCAAGCCCCACCCTCCCCCCAGGGTCAGTCCCCAAATCTCCATGCATTTCCTAACCTTGAGTTTGCAACCCTATTCCTGGGTCTTCCAGAGGCACTTAGCATGGAAGCTTGTATCCTCTTCTACCAGCATGACTAGGCCAGACCTACGCACTGACAATAAGCAGTCACATCTAGTACATAAGACCATGGATTTAAATTCACAGCTGATCCATCTCAGTTCTGCATTGCAAAATGGGAGCATTAATTACCTGTCTATGGTCTAAGGAACTGGAATAGTAATTTCTAGATACTTTATTTTCCTGCCACTCAAGCCCTGCCTCTGAAACTAATGATATATGGTCAAATCATTGGTGGGCAGCGGATGTACATACAAAGATTACAGGTTGCTCTCTCAGACAGAGAACCTCCAGGAGTGATGTGCATAGAAACTGTATTAATTTTCCTTTTGCTTTAGTTTTTTAAAAAATGTTTATTCATTTTTTTATTACAGCTACTGCACATGTTTGTTTTATTATATTTGTTTTTCATTTCCACTGAATCCAGTGTGAAACATTTCTGGCTGCAATTCTCTCTCTCTCTCTTCCAAATGAAATGAAATTTTCAGGGATAATACCTCTCTGCAAAAAAGATTTTCTGTGCCAAATTTCAGGCAGAAAGGAGAAAGTGTTTTCATTTTATAAGCAATGATTATTTTCACTTTCAGAATGGGCACAGAGAAGCATAGTAGCACTGATGTGTCCCCCCCCTCCTTTTCCTCAGAAGCCTCAAATGGGGTGGGGTGCCCACATACAAAGTGACCTACACCACTCCCGACTTCCCCTGCTTGGTTCAGTTGTTTTCTGCCTGCTGAATTCAAAGCACAGAAAGCAAGGTACTTGGGGGGAAAGATTAAACTACTTTGACCATTTGTTGTTCTAAATATTCTTTACACATTAATTGGATGATCTGTATGTAGATACACAAGGATCTCCAAGTCTGGCTATGAAAGGTTGCTTGTACTGGCTCCAATCCAAATTCCTAAATGAAGGCTGCTTTTAAATCAGTTGAAGTCATCAAGATTTCATAATGATCCTCATTACCGTTCAATCACACAGAGGTATCTCAGATCCTTCCTCCCAACGGATCTCTCCTATCTCATTTTGACTGCCCCCAAATCTGTCTGTGTGAGCACCTTTAATCGGGGGGAGGGGCCACAGTTGACTATAAACTCCTCCCAGATTTTAGCAGCACTGGTGATGATGTTGGAAAGTGCCACCAAATCTCAGCCAACCTATGAGGACTCCGTGGAGTCCCCAGGCAAGAGACATTCAGAGGTGGTTTGCCATTGCCTGCTTCGGCATAGTGGCCCTGGACTTCTTTGGTGGTCTCCTATCCAATGACTACCCAGGGCTGACCCTGCTTAGCTTCTGAGATCTGGCGAGAGGTGACCAGCCTGGGCTACCCAGGTCAGGGCAAAACAACACTTCCTGCAAGGAAATATTTGCCTCTCTCCACTGTAAATGTGCTGCCTATCATTGGGGGGGGTGCTGCCTCTACCTCTATCTTCCTAAATCCACACACCCAAAGTTGCATTTCTGACAATATAAAAAGAACATTTAGCCTGAGTATAACACATGCAGTACCAAAGCACCCTGCAAGCAAAGAGGAACTTACTGTTACTTATACAACATCAAGAAAGCCCTTCCCAAGCTACTGAGGCAGTGTGGTGGTGGGCAGAAGGTTGAAAGACTGTGCAAAGAGCACCTATGATGATGATGATCCTTTTTAGCAGGGACATCTGTTCTCTGTTCTTCTGATTAGGGACAGCCCTGCCAATTTAACTGCTGAGTCACATTGTGCCCACACTGTCCCAGCCACATCCCTGACCTCATGCAACTAAGAAGCAAACAGCAAGGCAAGGCGCCAGAATGTTTACGTTCAAAGATCTCCAGAGATGACTGTCACTTTTAGCAAGTAGGTTCGGTGCATGTATCCAAAACTTCTGAAGACTTAGTGACAATTAAGTCCAGAAGAGGGGCCAGTTACCCACTCCTACTGGAGACCCCTCTTTTCCTGAGGGTCTGCTGACTCACAATAACAACCTTTCTAACTGCTCAGTGGACTAAACCAGGAAGGAAAAACAAGAAAGTCTGGCTCCACAAAGCCTTTGGATGGCTCGAGTCATCCCAGTATATTAAATATATTCATTATGATTTTGGCTCACTTGTGGGCTAATTTAATATTTAAATGTATATCCTCGGTTTCCAGTAGCTGCACATCCCTGAGTGAAAGCAACCCAAAATTATGCAAGACTTGGGGAAGTAAGTCTTGATAGTGTCTCCAATGGGTAGCCTGGCAACCTGATTACAAGTTTTCACATAGCTACTAATTATTTTGTGCTTTTTTTGTCGGGGGATGGCAGTTGCTTGTATATCCTTCAGGTCCACTAAGACACGCCAAAGAGATGAGAAACTTAAACTGGCCATTCAGCCAAACAGGCTTCAGATGTTTGCTTTTTTCTACAAGTGTTTTTTCACTGTTGGTAGAATGTGAAGCTCATCTTAAAATACCTCACATTACCTCACAACATCCTGTAAGACTTGAGGATGCATTCCTCTCAGAGAATGATCCCAACAAAATTCTAACATGAACTTTTGCCTGAGCTTGATAACCGTTGTCTCACTTTCTTGGCAGCGACTAAGAACTCCAAGGCAACAGTCCAATGGACAGATGGTTGGCAAAAGGTCCTTCCACAAAGCTCAAATGGCTTATCTGTAGACATGATTATTTTGATCAGGTCCCTCAAGATGGGAAGAAAATGAAGCAAGTTTGATGAACATCACAAGCAGAGCAAACTCCCACAGTCCATTCTTGAGCACCACCTACAGCAATTCATACCTTCTTTCATGCAAGGAAAGCTAGCTAGCAAGTCAATTATAATATTTACTAAAGCCTTTGGCAGCTATTAATTATGGCCTCTTTTTGGATTTCAGAGTTGCTATTTCTGAATTTGCATGCTTTTTATAGTTGAAATCTGGTTCTGTTTTTGAATTTGTTTTAATGTATGTAAACCACCTTGGATATCAGTTCAATGGAAATGCACTGTGTGTGTGTGTTTGTGCATGCAATATACATAAATATATAAAGCTTCATCCTGGTCCATTCAAGTTTTTAAACTTCAACAGAGAGTGACTAAAATGTGGAATTCACTGCCAAAGGATGCAGTGATGGACACAGGAACTGACAGCTGTAAAAGGGGATTAGATAGATTCATGGAGGATAGGTCTACCAGTGGCTACTAGCTACGGTGACTGAGGGGAACCTCCTTGTTCGGAGGCAGTCAACCTCTGAATCCCACTGCCAGGAGGCAACATTAGGGGAAGGCCTCAGCCTCTATGCCCTGTTGTTGGCCATTCAGAGGAACTGGTTGACCACTGTGTAAGACAGGATGCTGGACTAGATGTGCCACCGGTCTGATCCAGCAGGGCTCTTCTTATAATCTTATGAAGAGAGTAGAATCCTTTCCTAACCATATATTTTTTTTAACTCAAAGTTCCAAGAAGCAATGCTAGCAATGAGAAAATGTTCTCTTGTTCTAATTGAGCTCTTTAGATTCCAGTGGTGCATCTTTAAGGAACTTAGCACTTAGAAAAAAAGATTGTTCAGTGCTATAGAAGCGTACTTATGCAAACTCACAATGTTGACAAATGTGCTCCTATGATTTCCCTAATGTTCAAGGAACCCTAGGGAACATTTAAGAGCACATTTGCCAAGGTCAACAAATTCAGAGAGTTTTAAGTGCCAAAGGAATGTACTTTTCTGATCCCCCCCCCCCCGTGTCCACTATGTTTGCAAATTCGGGGTGGGGGGAACTAGCATAGCAGTCTTCATTTGCTTTTTAAAAAACTGTTACCTGCTATAATTCTTCATTCTTGAACATAAGTGAACACAGTTTTCCAGGAGAGACCTCACTATGAGGTATTTGTGCAAGGATACTTCCCTGTCTTCACTAGGAGTATATCAGTGATACATCAGATTACTGAATCTGCCTTTCACTGCTGCCCTACCATACACTGGTGCCCCCCACAGTCATCCTGTGGTCGTCTAGTACCACAGGATGGGTTTCCATGCATAGTTTACTAGTAGTCTTTCTTTCATGGCTTTCTGGCCTATTACAAATATGTCCTTGAATGGAATAAAAGAGTGGAGGATAATTCACCAGTGTCTTAGAAATCACTCTGCCTAAAAACAGCTCACCCATCTCATTCGATATGCTTTCTTATAAGCCTGTGGTACTCCCTCGCTTTATTACATGGTATTCTTATTTTGAGCAGGTTCATTCTAGCCTCTAGCCTTCCACTTTAATAGTTTCCCTCACAGTTTTATAATTCCGAATGGCAGTGAATGTTCCAAGAGGCTGCTATATCTATTCTCTCAGGCATATGAAAACACAAGCAGGCCCCTCAGCCCGTTTTCCCCAGTCTACTTACATGCCTCCCCTTAAAAGTTAAAACGAGCCAGCAGCTGATCTGATGCCAACTTATAGCCACACAATGCTTCAGTGGTTGAGAAACAGTAACTGAGATGAATACTGAAGGGAAGTTCTTTAAGTGGAAGAGTCAACCTCCTTGCACCATCTTCAGCTGAAGACACAAGAAGCACCATCTACGTGACTTAAAGAGTTGGACATAAACCCTGCAGCTGACACAAGGACTGGGGATCATTCCTTTCCCCCCACTCCTGCAAGCACGGGAGCTGCGTATTTGGAATACCGTATGTTGGAACTTTGTTCCTACCTTTCTTATATTCTACAAGAAAAGTACACAGGACTGGATCCAGCAAACTGCAGATACAAGGATCACGGATCACTCCTACATTCTCTTCCTGCCAGCAATGCTTTCCGATGCTGGGAAAGTTTATTTCTGGGCTCATGAGATCTGCATGCCATGCCGGTTGGACAAATGCAGTAGGAAGGGGCTGAATCACTCCCTCCTGCCTCTCTCTGAGAAAGGTGTGGGAAGGGCCACTTTGTCCCCTTCTCCAACCCATGTGGCTATTAGTCTGCCTGGGTCCTGCAAGCCTAGGAGTAAACATTTACAGGGTCAGAAAGGACTGCTGGTGGGGAAGGGAAACTGGACAAGATCCGTGACCATCACCACCTTCTTATGATGGATTGCTGGATCCAATCCACAGTTCTCTGTGTGCCCGTGCACGCACACACATACACATATATAAAATTTTAGTGATAATCATTTATATCTATGGATAACCTTTTCCACTAATGGAAATGGAAAGACAAGTGACAGTGACATGATATTAATGTGTCACTGCTGTTGAATTCTGAAACATTATCTTTTTGGTAGCACCAAACTTACTGATCTGAGCACTGCTGAAGGGCATTACATGCCTGAATTTTAATCTGGAACAAACTACTTTGATTAGTACTGTTTGATGTCACCAAAGAATATATAACTGTTCTTTATCAATCTCAAGACTTTCTTAATTAATTTTTTTAAAAAATTAAAACTGGCTGTCTGTAAGATTTCAGGCTGCTGAACAGTATAAAACTACTGGAAAATTCTATCTAAAATTAAAACAAATTCCTTATCAAAGATACAACACACTTATGGTCTTAAGCCACATCTTTCAAGGGTATTTTGCTGTTCTAGATTTTGTAGTTCTATTAATTCCCAGGGCTCTCAGCCCTTTCCTGTTAAACACAGAATATGGATAGCCTTTCCAATCAATGTCAAGTAAAACAAAAGCAGTCTACCAAGTACACATAATAATGCACTTCTGCCTCTTTGCCCTTATGCATTTACAGTTAACCTTTCTTAAGGTCCATTGATTTCCATGGGAGAGTTAAGAATATGCTTAAATCTTTCCCACATAAATAAATGACATTTGAATATCCTTTATTTGGATATGGATCATACCCATAGATTTTGAAGCTTGTTGCTGTTCCCCCCACTCCAGAACCTTTCCGAAATTTCCTGAAAGTTCTAGGCAAAGGAACAGAACAACGTGAGCTGCTTCCTCCAAGATGACAACCTTACAAGCTACTTAGACTGACATTTGCATACTACTGAAGTTCCCATCACTAATCAACATCTGTTACAGAACATTCACTCATCTATTGCTGTTGAATGAGGGGGGGAGGACGCAGCACACTAAACTGGAAAGATTGTTTATGGTATAAAACTGGCAGTGTATTTCTATAGGGTTTTCATTTCTCTCTGGGCATACAATATGATGTTTTAAAGAGGTACATTAAGAACATATTTAATCTACTGTATTCACTCAAATGCAAGACTACTCCCCCCCATGCTTATCATAAAAAGAGGTCGTCTTACATTAATGTACTAGTTATTATTATTTATTCAACTTATACCCCAGCCTCCCCACCAACGCAGGCTCAGGGCAGCTTACATAAGAAATAAATACAAAATAATAGTTACATTTATCATAAAACCATCTAAAAACAGTTCATTATAAAACCATTCAATATCGTAAAGTGCTAGCAGTGTCTGTTTTAATGCAATTGTTCAATGATGGCGGTACCATATGAGTGCCTTCAGTGGTCTATCTGAATATTCAGCTCATTGATCTTTCCCTGATGTAATCGGCAGGCACAGGCTGTGGAAGTCAAAGCCAAGGGCCAGGGCTCTCTCATTAGGATTGTTGATGGTGATGGTGGCAGCAATTTGGTGGAAGAGCTCCGTCTTGCAGGCCCTGCAGAATTGTAAAAGGTCACGCAGGGCCCTGATCTCTTCTGGAAGCTCATTCCACCAGTATGGAGCCAGCACCGAGAAGGCCTTGGCCCTGGTTGTGGCCAGCCTGGTCTTCTTGGTGACCGGGAGGGCCAGCCGGTTTTGAGCCCCTGACAGTAGTGCTCTCTAGGGTACATATGGGGAAAGGCGGTCCCTCAGTTATGTTGGACCCTGGCCATAAAGTTACCATTAGGTTCAGTAATAAAAACATTTTTGTGTGTATAACTGTTTTCCCCCCCAGGAGGGAGTCACAGAATTGGAAATTTGGAAGCGGCCATAGTCTACCCCCTGCTCCACCCAACAGTGGGCCTACATTCTTACATTCAGTGTTGTCTTGCTTTTTATAAAATATGGTATTCCACATGAGTTATAAACAGTAGTGTAATTTTACACTCAGAATTCAAAACCAGGGCTCCATCACAATGTTATCTGGTTCCTTAGGACTGTACCTGCTGTGCAAACAAGAGGTTGGGCAAATGAATTGCTATATTTCAGCAGATTTCACATTCATTTGAGGAGTTAAAACTTCTCTTGTTGGGCGTTGACACGATCATACTATTATTGAGTAATGGACCTTGATTAAAGGCTGACCAGACAGACAGACACGAACACACCTTAGTTGCAATGGCTCTTAGATTCAAGGAGTTATTTTTGCAAGACAACAAGAAAAAATTCTCCATGAAGGCATAAATTAAGACAACTGACATTTACCTGAAGCTATATTTAAGTTGATTATTTTAGGATTGGAACAAATAGTACACCTGCCCCAATAACAGTACAGTCCTAAGCAGAGGTATATCCTTCTAAGACCACTGAAGTCAAAGGGCTTAATAGAGTGCTCTGAAAAATTGCCCAAACCGACTTCCCAGCATCTTATGATCCGTATTCTGGCCACGATATAGCAAATGTTACATTTAAAAATATATATTCTGTGTTCTTGGCAATCGCTACAGAGGCACAGAGGGTCCTAATAGATTATAGAGATCCGCACATTATAGTTAAGCATCATTTGTTATATATAGGCCATTTTAGATGGTTCCCGCTTGGTGGCCCAGGCTAGCCTGATCTCATCGGACCTCAGAAGCCATGCAGGGTCAGCCGTGATTAGTACCTGGATGGGAGAACACTGAGGAAGTCCAGGTCTCCTATGCAGAGGCAGGCAGTGTCAAATCACCTCTGTCCCTCTGTTGCCTTGAGAACCTTATGTGGTCACCGTAAATCGGCTGTGGATTTGACAGTACTTTTCCACCACTACTCTCTTGGTGATGGTAATCAGAGCTCCAATCCTTTGAGAAGATCTGCTGCAAAGAGGATGGCTGTCATTTTAAGAACACTTCTGTGGCTGTAAATCCCACTGAACCAACTGAGACTTACTTCTGAGTAAATATAGTTAAGACCAAGATGAGCAGTTCAGTTTTTAAACAACAGCTGTCAGGCAAACCAAAATTAATGACAAACAGATAAGCAACTGCCAAACAGTAAGAGAAAAACAGCAGAAGACCCCCAACATTGACTTAGTAAGTCCTGTATGCAGACTGAACAGGCAGGGAAATAAAATACATCCCTGTCTGACACCTTTACCAACTGGAAACCATTCTGTTTCTTCATATTCTGTCCTAATAGTAGCCTCTTGTCCAGAGTATAGGCTGCACATCAGAACAATCAGATTTTTACTCCCTGATTAGTAAATCACAACAATTCATAGATGAGTTATGAGCAGATTGTATCACCCAGAGTAGACCCTACTAGAGCTTATACAAATGACTGGAAGAAGCATGTGGTTGCACAGCTCCAGGATGTAAGTGGGAGAACTGCCTAATGGAATACCCTTCATGTAAAAACAGTACCTGCATATGCATCGGGGAGAAGGCTATACCAGGACACACCATCCCCCTGAAGTCATGGCTTTCCACACAATGGGGAAAAGAATAGACTTATTACAGGAGGTAGTGGAACCTAAAGACAAACCTTTTTTTGTGTGTGCATAAATGGCTACACTAGCCAATTCACTTTGCATCACAGCTAGAGCAAAGCAGTAGTTTGAAAACCCTCCTTTGCTGAGGTATAAACCAGGAGGGCAGATGTACTATCCGGGAAACATTCCAACTTCATTAAGTCCAAGGCATCAGTGATTTCAGCATACCCACTGCCAGAAGAGTGTCATGAGCAGAAAAATCTATCATCTGGAGGGAAAGGATTAAGGAAAATTAGGAATTCATCAGCAAGTGCAGGTTTCAATAGTAGCATGCAGCAGTTCACAGGATTTGCCAATGACAACAGCTAATTTCTCAAGTCTCTAAGGGGCTGGTAGTCCCCTTCAACCCTCCCTTCCACTGTACATCTGCTGAGCTCTCAATCAGTACAGGGGGGCCTGAAAAAGTTTTCCAGACGCTCATTATCCAGAGGTACAGAGCTAGGAGTTGGAAGCCAGCGGAAAAAGGGGAACAGAGTAAACTCAAAGCACCCCACCATTCCAAACAGCTTTGCAATGACCCAAGCAGGTTCTGTCCTGGTACAGAAGCTCTCAAGACAATTCCCCCTTTCTTCTGCTGACTTCATAGCTGTCCTAAATCAGCATGTTTGAATCCAGAAAGCAACTGCTTAAGAAACTATAGAACAGGAGTGTCGAACTCATTTGTTATGAGGGCCAGATATGACATAAATGAGACCTCGTTGGGCCGGGCCATGTGTGTCATAAAATGTAATGCCAGGTAGCGGAGATATAACTTTATAAAGGACATGAACACAAAGGGTTTTTTTACTTAAAATAAAAACATGCTTAGAACATTAGCACTCTTGCGACATTTTGTTTATTTAACAGTATCTGATAACTGACACCTCTTGCTCTGAATTATTGCATTAAAATTTCTGTGCTGCTGCAATCTTGAGTATGCTGTTCAAGTGTGCATCTGTAAACTGCAAACCTACTTTTGATTTATTGACATTCACCACAGAAATCTCATGCTCAGAGTTCTGAGTCTAGGACCCAGGGGAAAACATGCAATGGCTGAGTGATTGAGAAAGCCTGGCGAAGCTATGATGCAGCAGCAGCAACAGAACTGGAAGCAGGAGATGGCCAATTCCACTGTGGGCCTGACAGAAGCCCTCTGGGGGCCTGACCCGGCCCCCGGGCTGCATGTTTGACACCCCTGCTCTAGAAGTTAATCTAAAGGCACAGGGGCAACCGAGGTGGTTAAGAGGTTGGGATACCTTTCCTATCAAGAAAGGCTGAAGAGTCCGGGACTTTTCAGTTTACAAAAGACAACTAAGGGGGGAACATGATAGGGGGCTTATAAAATTATGTGCTGGGTAGAGAAAGTGGACAGTGAGACCCCCCATCCAAATATTAGAACTCGAGTGCATCCGCTGAAGCTGATGGACAGTAGATTCAGGACAGACATATTTCTTTATGCAATGGGTGACTAAAATGTGGAATTCGCTGACACAGGATGTAGTGATAGCCAGAGACACAGACAGCTTTAAAACGGAGTTAGACAGATTCATGGTAGATAGGTCTATCAGCTGGCTACTAGCCCTGGTGACTAAAGGCAACCTCCTCATTTAGAGACAGTAAACCACTGAATACCTGAGTGCCAGGAGGCAATACCGGAGAAGGCCTCTATGCTCTGTAGTTGGCCATCCGGAATGCTGCACAAGGTGGACCACTACTCTGATCCAATAGAACTCTTATGAAGTTTTAAAACTCAACCTAACATTTCAGAATCACGGGATTTCAATGCAGAAATGCAAACTACATTTGCCAAGCAGAGGATACTGAGGGATTAGGACCCTCTGTGCCTCTGTAGCAATTGCCAAGAATGTTGTGCGTTATGGTAAGATGCAATGATACAGTTTATATTTAAATTTGACTAAAACATTACACCACACATGAATTGCAAGATTTTGTGTTGCTCTTTGTCCAGCTAAGAACAACAGTAACAACCCCCCGGTGAAGTCTACAGGAACTTCAGAAGGAATTACAAACTCACCATTCCAACAGGTACTCTTTGAGCAGCTCCTTACGTCTGATGTTTTCTGTAAGATTCTTCATTGGGATTATTTTCCTTGACCTGAATACACACCTAGGCTATCTGAGTCTTGCCCACTTAGTTCTTCGTGGTATTTGGTACCCCATTCCTTCATCCTCATTCTGTGACATTCAGTACCTGCTCCATTTTTCCTGTGCTTTGGTGTCAGGCTTTGCAAGATTCAAACTTCACAACAAAGGTCAGACTATATGAACTCCATGAGATCCATGCAGTGTGCTAGACCTGAATACTCAAGACATTCATTGGACTCCTTCTCTCTGCCAACTGCTAATGAGACTCTACACACACATTCCAGCCTTCTGGAATTCAAAAGGGTCCAATCTTTAAACAACCATCTTTGCCACAGGTATATCACAGTACATCACATTGCTGCTTCTACCCTGCAAATATTTTGGGTCAGTTCACTAATAACATGTGACAAGTACTAGAACAAGCCTTTGGCTCATGTGCTCCTTTCCTCTCTTCCTGTAATGCAATGACTCCCCTCCTTTCCTGTTTAGAAGCAAACCACAGTTTGCCTTTACTTTGGAATTTGCAAACTATGGCCTGTGTGTGTTCTAAAAACCAGAACTGCAAACTGGCTTCCACTTCTGGTGACAGATTCAATTGTAATTTTGTTCTTCAGACACAACACAGATGAAACCACACAAAACAGAATGATAGATGTACATCCTTTAGGGCTGCAAGCTCCGGACTGAGAAATACCTGGAGATTTGGGGGGTGGAATCTGAGGAGGGTGGGACTTGGGGAGGGGAGCGACTTCAATGTTATAGAAGAAGAGAAGAGATTGGATTTATACCCCGCCCTTCACTCGGAGTCTCAGAGCGGCTTACCATGTCCTTTCCCTTCCCCTCATCACAATAGACACCCTGTGAGGTAGGTGGGGCCAAGAGAGCTCTGAGAGAACTGCTCTTGAGAGAACAGCTCTGAGAGAACTGTGACTGACCCAAGGTAACACCAGCAGCTTCATGTGGTGGAGTGGGGACTCAAACCTAGTTCTCCCAGATTAGAGTCTGCACTCCTTACCACTACACCAAACTGGCTCTCACAGAATCCACCTTACCAAAGCATCCATTTTCCCCAGGTGAACTGACCTCTATTGCCTGGTGATCAGGTGTAGTCCCCAGAGAACTACAGGCACCACTTTGAGTGGGGCAACCTGAACATCCTTAAATACCAATCTAAATGCTTGGGAGGAGTGGCAGCCAATCCAGACTCCCAGGTATGTGTGCACAGGTGTTTAAAAGACGCAAACCTATTCGTAACATTTGCATGCTTAGCGCAGAAAATACAGGTATGACCATGTTGTGTCTGATACAAATCTAACTACTGTGTACAGTGATAAAGCAGTTGTACATCTTCCCTGCAAGATGATGATAATTCCATTTGGTAGTGCAGAAGTGGCATCAGCAGCAAATCCTCTTTGCTCTTCATATTCATGAAATGTGGTCCTCAAGGAGCCACAGCCAGAAAGTCAAAGAAGCAGCTCATATAATTGGCAGTTTATAACACAACAGCAGACTTTCTCAAGGCACAATTATTAACATCTCTTCAATGTGCAAGAGCTGGGAAAAGCTCTAAATCACTCCCTACTAAGACCAGACAAAATATTAAAAGGTTAAACAAGGAAGGTGCACACCTACAGGGCAGATAAGCAGAGGAAGAAGCCACTATCATCACCACCATCACCTGCAAAGCTTACCTATTTCTGCAGCATCCAGAAATGCACACACAGAACTGCCTGTCTAGATCAACAAATACCATGAGCCTGCCTTTCTCCCAGCAACCGAGACTCAAGGCAGGCAAACAAGAAAAAATCTCCACAGAGAAAAATAAAATGTTACAAATATCTACAACAGAAATCCAGTAAATAAGCTGACACAACTTTAAAATATACGGGGTTTGTTGTTACTGTTTATTGTGCTATCTACTGTTTCATTGGTTTTATTGTTTTTACTGTTTTATGGATTTTATGTTGTAAGCTGCCATGAGCCCACTTGTGGGATAGGGCATGGAATAAATTAAGTAGTAGTGGTAGTAGTAGTAGTAGTAGTAGTAGTAGTAGAAGAAGAAGAAGAAGAAGAAGAAGAAGAAGAAGAAGAAGAAGAAGAAGAAGAAGAAGAGGAGGAGGAGTTTGGATTTATACCCCGCCTTTCACTGCCCAAAGGCGTCTCAGAGCGGCTTACAAACTCCTTTCCCTTCCCCTCCCCACAACAGACACCCTGTGAGGTAGGCGGGGCTGAGAGAGCTCTTGACAGAAACTGTCCTTGAGAGAACAGCTGTGCCAGAGTTTGTGACTGACCCAAGGTCACATCAGCAGGTGCAAGTGGAGGAGTGGGGAATCAAACCTGGTTCTCCCAGATAAAGAGTCCGCACACTTAACCACTACACCAAACTGAAATTTGATTTCTATCCTGCCCTCCCTGCAAGAGGGCTCAGGGGGGGTTACAATCACACAGGAGTCACAACAATGACAATATATAAATTAAGCAGTTAAAACAATATCCATATCAATTAAAAACAATAACAGAACAGTAATCAGAGTGGGAATGCCTCAACAGAAATGCTCAGTTTGGGCTATTAAAGAGCCTGCACTGTCAGCAGGGGAGGCCAGAATAGATTTGGATGGCTGTTGTCTCACCTTAAAGTCCGGAACAGCTCCATTTTACAGGCCCTGCAGAATTGTAACAAATCCTATAGGACCCCGATCTCAAGTGGGAGCTTGTTCCGCCCTGGCCCTAGTCGAGGCTATCCTAGTCCAGGCATCCTTGAGACTGGGGACAACCAGAAGCTGTTGGTCAGTTGACTGCAACGCTCTGCGAGGCACATATGGAGAGAGATGGTCCCAAAGATATGCAGTTCCCTGGCCGCATAGGGCTTTCAAGGTTAGCACCAGAACCTTGAACTGGATCCAATACTCTATTGGCAGCTAGTGCAGTTGGCACAGCACCAGCTGAATGTAAGCCCGCACCAGTGTCACCATCAGCACACGTGCCACTGCATTCTGCACTAGCTGCAGTTTCCAGGTCAGGTTCAAGGGCTTGTAGAGCGAGTTACAATAATCCAGCCTGGAAGTGACCATTGCATGGATCACTGTAGCTAGGTCCTGGGAACTCAGATAGGGAACCAGTTGTTTGACCAGATGCAGATGGTAAAAGGCCGATCAAGCAACAGCAGCAACCTGGGCCTCCACTGAAAGGAAGGCATCCGGGAGCACCCCAGGCTCTTAACCCTTGAGATCAGTATATGCGGCGTCCCACTGAGGGCTAGGAGCTGGATTCCCAATCCTAAATCCCTATGACTCAGGTACAGGACCTCTGTCTTTGCTAGACTCTGTTGGAGCCATCCAGTCACAGCCTGTAACACCTTGTCCAGCTCCACTGGGTGGAGTTCGACCATCTGTCTATCAACAGACAGAGCTAGGTATTATCAGCATACTGATGACAACCCAACCCATGCCTCCAGGCTAACTGGGCAAGGGGGCACATGTAGATAGATGGGGATAGAAACAAAGGGCTCTGTTTTGCAGCCCCACAGAAATGCCATCAAACAGAAGTATTCCCTGATTGTTTCCCAGAAAGCTCTTCGGCAGAAAAGGGGCAACTACTTCCTTTTTTCTTTTTTTTTTTAAGCCCACGAACAGGTAGCAGCTGAGGGGGCTCTTCCAGTACGTGACACCCAAGTTGTGAAGGGCTGTAAAAGTAAGCACCCGCACCTTGATTTGGCCCCAAGAACAAACCGGCAACCAAAGAACAGATCATAAAATGGAAGCAACATGCTCCCACTGGCTAGCATCCAACTTCAAAATGGTTGCTCCAGTCTGTACTAACTGAAGTTTCCAAGTATACTTCAAGGGCAGACCCATGCAAAGGATGTTACAATAGCTGTACCTCTAATATTTCAAAAGTCAGTAAATCAACTCTAATGTTCTTCTGCAGACCACTGGAGCTTCTTTTAAAAGAGTCAAAAACAATATTTGATTATTTTCCCCCCATAAAACATACACCATAAAACTTGGATAGGAGACTATATACTATTTAGTCTAAGAGAGAAGTTGGAATTACTAAAATTGATCCTTGCAGCAATAAAAAGGCAAGGAATCAACTCTTTCATGCATTTCTTAAGAAACAGCAATAGGAAATTTGCAGGGCAGAGATTTACTGCAGAAGTTCTAATCCTTGAACTTTAGGATGAAAGGAGTATCAAGAACCTTAAGGCCCTGCCCATTCATGCAAACAACAGCATGGTGGTGTGTGTGTGTGTGTGTGTGGGGGGGGAATGCAGGAAAAATAGCTCCACATTTTTTATACAGTGCCACTTAAAGGATCATAAGAAAATTACAGGCCCCTGCTCTGAGAAGTTTGCTTTCTAAATATCAGAGGTAGGAGATGACACTGAATGCAACACAGAACAAATATCCACATTTTTGTTTGTGTGTTTCTGAACGGGATGAGGAGTAAGAGGTTAAGCGAAAGGCCTCGGAGAAAAGGTTTCTTCCAAGATGGGTTGTTGGGAGGGGCAGCATTATCTAAGTGCTCTGGAAAGATGACATTTGAGTGATGTCAGCTCCTCAAACAATTCCAGTGCTGTCAACCAACAAAAACGAGGAGGTGGAGCCACACAGGGAGCCAACCACAAAGATAACTTTCAACTCAGGATTTGCAAAGGGTTGGAGTTCCAATTCTAGTCACTGGGCAGCACACCTGTGCAACTGTACTACGGCATTCTGTCTCTTATTGCATTTTCCATTTTGAAAGCCAGCAGCTTCTTCAAGCCATAAGGGTAGAGCACCTGGGATAACATCAGCCCACAAATGAAAACTAAAGACTAACTGAAGACAAGGTTCACGGGGACGGTCCGAAGAAAAT
Organism: Gekko gecko; assembly: GCA_029375565.1. Taxonomy (NCBI): domain Eukaryota; kingdom Metazoa; phylum Chordata; class Lepidosauria; order Squamata; family Gekkonidae; genus Gekko; species Gekko gecko. Next base: position 24,655,323 of record JAPDNY010000003.1, read on the forward strand.
CTCCCTGCCCCTGCACACACACACACAGCCCAATGACTTCCACCTCAGCTCACCTCAGTCTGAACTTCTAAAGCATCACAGTCGCTGCTCAACGCATCCTTGCCAGTCTGCAAAGCATGAAGATCCAAACCTCCCTTAGATTTTCCTACGCCATTGCTGAGCAGTTCCTACTATTTAGCTTCATTCTATATAAATGAAACCCGTTTCTTCTTAGCTTCTTTCCACATTCAAAGACTGTGCAGTGAACAATCATTTGTTGTCAACGTAATAATATCGGTAACCAGCAATGTGCTTCTTTTTGCACCTGTAAGCTGAGCATATTTGCTGTCTTCAAGCAGAATTACTTGCTCTTTGGAACCTCCTAGCCTCAGATCTTCCCTGAATTCATACTGCAGACTAAGTAGCAAGTATAATTCTGCTACTTCTCATTAGTGGTGCTGTACACAATGTAGAACAGCAGTGAACACAGGACACAGACAATCAACTAGATTCCCCATTTGTTTCTTTCCATTTTTTGCTTCTTCTGCCCGGAAGACTAGAGGTGCAACCTGACGCTGGCTCTACCAGCATTATTTTATGCTCGGGAACCTGCTCAGCTTCTTATACAGGACATTCACCAAGGACCTTAAGACTATGGCCTGAAACATTTTTATCCTCCAACCTCTTTTGGGGGATGGTTTCCATTCAGCCTGATGAAGAGTTCTAGAGAATTTGAATGCTTGCCCAGAGTTCAGTGTTATTTTGATTTGTCTTAACAAAAAGTATTCTTTCGTTCGGGGAGGGGGTATCTTTTGTATTTTTTCATATGTGCATGTGTGTGTGCATGTGAGTGTGTGTGTACACCTGGAAGTCCTGGCGACCTCTGGTGACTGACCCCTACTGGGGGCCTGGACGATATTCAGAGGGGTGGCTAAATAAAGCCTGCCCCTGCCTCCCGACTGCTGGCATTCCAAGGAGGTCTCCCATCCAAGTACTTGCCAGGGTTAACCCTGTTTAGCTCCTGAGATCTGATGGGGTCAGGCTTGCCTGGACTATCCAGGTCAGGACATTAACAAAAAGTATTCCATGGCTTTTGTTTTTGAATTTTGCTTTGGAGCAACATGGCTACCTGTAACCTCAGTCCAACTCAGTTTACCATAACAATACCATAGGTACCCTTTTTGGATTTTTTATTTATTTATTTATTAGATTTCTATACCACCCTCCCTGGATTTGGACTTGGAAAAGCCAGGTACAAACTCCACCTCAACTATTAAGGTCTCCACATAAGGCGTGTCATCCATGAACCCTCACAGTCCATGATTCTGTAGAAAGAGAGGTAACAAAGCATTTCCCTGGAGCTTAACAACCACAGACTAGTCCTCCATCCTGAGTCAAAACAAGTGAATCTGTGAGCAGCATGGAAGCACTGGCACATTACAGAAATTCAGTCTGTTATTCTCTTCAAATTGTACAGAAGCTAAGAATCCAAGCCGAGGGGGGGAGGAGGGGGACCAGGAAGAAGTAGAATTCTTCTGCAACAAATATGCCTTTCCATGTCCCTAAACTCTGATCCTGAAGTTCCATAATTGCCTACGGTGGGTTATTTTCTCTAGTTTATTTCTTTAGAACAGTGGCTAATGCCGGAGGGATGAAAAACAAGAAGGAAAAGCTAAAAACAAAAACAGAAGCTTAATACAGGTTTGATAAAACTTTGCTTTCGGCTGAGTGTCCCGAAGGAGGAACCCATAATGAATGAATGAAGCTTACAAACAAATACGTAACCCACAATCCACTCCTTAATCTAATTCGAAGGAAATAAGAAATATCGCAGCCACTTTTACAGAGCACAACTTTCTACGGTAAACTCCAGGTGACATAGTAGGAGATTGCTCCTTTGGGTAGAGGCTGTCAAACGGCACTTTGTGAGTTACATCCAATTCCTTTGAACATCGCCACCTGAAAATCCACAGTTTACTAGTATTTACGGAAACAAACAGTATCTCTAATATTATCTGTATCTGTAGCTATCTTGTTCATTTAAAAAAAGACACACATTTCTGGAAACAATGCAATCAAGTAGGGACTAATTTCCATAACTGGTAAAAATGTAATATTATTCAAACATTTTTGGAAAGAAGTTCATAAGCTGATTTGTGGACTTGTGAACTTTTCCATATTTGGAATTTTTCCTATTAGATTTTTGGGCAGACCCACAGCTTCCAAAACAACAGAAAATTTTTATTTCAGCATTAGTGGCTGTGGCTAGATTGTCCATAGCTAAAAAGTGGAAGTCCCCTTTTGGTCCCACATTTCATAATCGACAAGCAAATTTATGGGAGCAATAAATTTTTCTGACTCTCCCTTGTTGTGGGGACATTTTGAATATGAGGAAACCTGGGAACCAGTCATACAATATCTTGCTGACAAAAGAGTTAACCCTTCTTATCAGCAGATTAGTGTATCATTGGTAGGAAAATAACATAAATTACTGGATTATCTCATTTTAGATAGGCAGTTTCCCGATGAAACTGTTTTTAATTTAAAATAATGATAACAATAATAGACACAACTTAACCACCAGTGGTTTTTTTGAAGGGTGGAAAAGATCACTTTGCTAACCTGCAGGAACTTTCCTGACTCACGTTAGTGCTTTGGTGGCTTAACATCTCAATATACATGTGTTTCAGAAAATTAAAAATTAAAACAGAAAACAGGAGACGTTTCTCTTTTTTCTCTCCCCCCAGTCCATTTTGCTAATTAATATGTCAAAGCTCGTAAAGAAAGACTCATCAGCTTTTCTCCAGTACTGCATCATTTTAAAGAGCTGTGTCAGCAGAGGCCTCAGCAGACAGTCAATACATATTAAGAGAGTCCCAGGCATTAAATCAAAAAGGAGGGGGGGAACGATATGAAAAATGAAAATAAAGCAAATAGCTGCAAGGCTAATGGAATACCATTTGTGACTTTGCATAAAAGGGGGGAAAGGGCACTGTTTACCCTCACATACACTACAAACAATAACCTGTACATTAATCCTTCCTATTTCTTCCATTATAACTGCTTTGCCATAAAGCAGTTAGTTGCAGGTTTATATCAGATTAAATTCTGATGCACATTTCATATATATTTATGGCAAAATATGCCATATCATTATATGCCACTTCCTTGCATAAGGTTTAAAGCTACCATGTAAACACATCTGCCCTGCCACAAAAAACAAAAACCCACCATTCAAGAAGCAAGCTTGGATTCCGATGTTCTCCTGGAAATGTTGCAGCTAAGAACCTTCTCAGTACTACCACCCTAGGATTGCCAGATACAGGTTGGGAAATACCTGGATATTTGGGGGGTAGGACCTGAAGCAGGTAGGGGAGGGACTTCAGTGAGGTATAATGCCATAGAGCCCACCTTCCAAAGTAGCCATTTACTCCAGGTGAACTGATTTCTCTCACCTGGAGATCAGTTGTAACAGTGGGAGATCTCCAGTTACCACCTGGAACCAGGCAACTGTATACCACCCACAGGTCACCCAAGAGTTTACTACCCTTCTTTACTAGTAAAACCTTAGCATATTGGAGAAAATGGTGGGGGTGGAAGAACAGTTAACTCAAACTGGTGCAAACTGCTGTCAAGTCACAGCTGACTTACAGCAACCCTATATGGTTTTCAAGGCAAGAGATGAACAGGGCTGGTTTGCCATTGTCTGCCTCTGTGTAGCAACTCTAGATTTCCCTGGTGGTCTCCCATCCAAATACTGACCAGGGCCAACCCCACTTAGCTTCTGCGATCTGATGAGAACTCAGCTTGCCTACAATTATATTTCTCTTTTAACTCGCAATTTCATTTTTTAAAAAATATTCACCATACTTCTAAATATTTAACAGGTATATGAAGGTGCTTTGTAAATGTAATTAAGGATTGTTCACATTTTAGCCAAGACTGTACACTTAGGTTAAGCAGTCCTTAGGTTCAGACCCTTCACGTATCTAGTTCTATTGCCATACTATTTCTTTAATTCTCATGTTAAATGTCTTATGAGACTAGGATACATACTGGCCAATCCCCAGGGTCCAATGGGAAACCACCATGTTTATTATTCAGAATATCCATTGCCTCTCTAAGGCACTAGAAAGAGGACCACACACCAGGGTATGAGCTGGCAGAAGAACTGGTACAGTTCGAAGGCTAAGAGGAACTCCTGGTCCAAATTTCACTTCAGTCCCCCATTTGTATTATGGGGATAATAACAACAATACACTTTATAGGACTGCTGTAATTTAAGTGGGAAATACTCATTAAATACTTTGACGTTTCAAGGATCGAAGTCAAATTGCTCGGTATTTGGGATCCTACTTCAAGGGCCCTACCCTGGTTAAATTCAGAGTACTTGCCAGTTCCAGCTACTGAAGGCAGGGTGACTTGATACGTTTACATGCATGCCCCTGTAAATAAGCTCCTTATAGACAAACCTGCAAAAGAGTCAGCCGTAGCAGATAGTAGGCACAGCATCAACTGTCATAAGAACATCCAAAGAGCCCTGCAGGATCAGACCTGTGGCCCATCTCATCCAGCATCCTTTTTCACACAGAGGCCAACCAGTTGCCCTGGAGGGCCAACGAACACGGCACAGAAGCCAAGGCTTTTCCCTGAGGTTGCCTCCTAGCACTGGGTTTCAGGGGTTAACTACCACTGCATCTGGAAGTTCCCTTTACTTGCCGTTCCTATAGTAGCCCTTGATGGACTTCTCCTCCAGGAATCTCTCAATGATGTCAGCCTTCCGGTAGAGTCCACGTGCACCGCCTACCAATAACCTAACAAACAACCAATCTAAAGCCAAGATTGTTGAGAACAGAAAGCTGCACTTCCCAGCAGCCTCTGCTCCACTCCCCAGCCTAGAGCAGCAACAGCCAACATGGGACTTATTTTGCTGGCACACAGTGCTGGGCAGGGAAACCCAAAGGTGATCTGTGCACTGAGCTAAGATGAAGATGTGCCTGGGAAGAGCCATCCAGGCAGACAGAAGAAAGAGGCTGTGATGGAGGAGCAGCTGTTGCTGCTGCCCGTGACCACTGCATTATGTCAGTCTTGTGCTGGCAGCCTGCCAGCTTCTCACCAGGGCCACCGGCTGAGCTGCTAGGTAGGGAGCTCAAGCCAGTGAATAGACCTATCCTACCAGGGACAACTGAGGTTTAGTAGGACCTGTATAAGGGACCTGTACTGGGTCTCACTTCTCCTTTTATATATATACCTCATTGTCTTTGCCTGGCTGCAGCTGCTTCTTCTGCTCACTTGGGACAGCCAACTGCCTCCTGCTTCTGGGCCCAATCCTCGGAGGAAGGTGGCCAGCAAATCTCCTCCTCCTCAGTGCAGAACTGGACTTTAGCAAAATGGGCTCGAGAGAGGGGGCAACTGCAAGGACGACAACAGCAGCAGCCCAAGTCACACATGCTCAGGTATGAGCATGTAGCTGGGAGTAAAACGTAACACGTGACTGCCACCATAACAGGTCCTGACAGACAACACTGATCTCTATGGTCGATATTTTTTCCCCCTCTAAGTTACAGAAACCCAGAGTTAATTTTTTTCACTGCTAGACAACCAGGAGGTATTTGAGTTCCTTTTCAAAAACGAAGTTCTAAACTGACAACTTGAAGTGGTAGCTTGTTAACTTTCTGAGCAATTGCTTGCCAAATGCTGTGACAGAGATTGGCTTTGTTCCAACATGGATTGACAGGAAGCGTTTCCATTTATCTTTGGCAAACGGAGAGCGAATGCAGTGTTTATGAGCCTCTTTCTGATTAAACCGGGGCACACCTTTCCAACCAACGTTGAGTAACTTCTTTGAAGTTTTTTCATACTCAGAGGCTATCCTCAAATATGTAGAAGTTTCAGGTACATGGAAGACAGAAAGTATCAGCTGAGAATTTTCAGTTTCAAATAGAAAATATCTGCCATATACAGAAGGCACGAGGGAACAGTCAGGAAGGAAAAAAAAGCAAAGGATATCTGCATTGAACCAAGGAAATATGAGCAGCCTAAATGTCAGAAGTCTGCACAGAAATGACATTTAGATGGCACATGGAGCTATTTGCTGCTGAATAACTGTTCTTCCACGCAATCTCTATTATTGCTATTTATTCCAAGAAACATCAAACTGCTAATATTGTATATGACATTCTACTATTTGTTTTTACAAAATTTGTTACTCAAGAGCATTTATTGAAAGTGGTTTCATTTCAAATAGATTTTTCTATTTTTGTATGAAGTACAGCACCCGAGTTGAAAGGTGCTGAATGTGCTTGGTATCAGTAGTAAAGCTCAGGAAAACCCACTGGCTGTCGAGGTAAGAGAGGAGGGGAGATACTTGCACACCAATAGTAAACTCCCTGGAACAGGGATCTGTCTGTGGCACTGCAAAGCTTCATCCATGCTCACAGCGCCATACTGTGAGAAGATCATTGCTAGTGCGCCACCGCCTGGATCAAGCAGCTTGATGGGTGGCCTCAAGCCCTCCTGTCACATGTCACTGAGATAGCCTATACGAGAAGAAGGGCCCTCTCCCTCTCCTACTGCCCAGCATAGCTCAAAGTGTCTCTTCCTGGAGTGCCAAATCCCAGTAGCAGATAGAGAACTGAAATAATACTAAACTTAGTGAAAGAGTTGGGCGGGGAGGTATTGGGAAGATCCATCAGTCCTTAAACTTCTACACAGCGCTGAGGCCAAGATAGGACTCAGAACTTTTCTTCAACTAGGAGCCGCTACTAATAACAACTGAATTGTTGTTGTTTTGACAATCTTTAATTTTATTTCAGCAAAGAACAACAACAGGTTTTAGTATTCCGGTGACATACCATCTCCTGCCACTTCTTTAGGCACCTCAGTCTTCTTGCGAAGCAGTTGGGGAAGTATATTGGGAAGAACCCCTCCCTCAGCAATGGCCACACCTGCAAACAACTGGCTGAGTTCCTCATCAGTCCTCACAGCCAGCTGGAGATGTCGTGGCCCAATTCGCTGCTTATTGTTTTCAGAAGCAGCGTCTCCTGCAAGTTCCAATATCTCAGCAGTCAGATATTCCAACACAGCTGACGAGTAGACTGCAGCTCCCACGCCTATTCGTTGGGCATACTGACCTCGCCTCAAGAACCGATGAACATGGGCCACTGGGAACTGGAGACCGGCTCTGTTTGACTTGGTTTTCTGTGAAGGCAAGGCAGGATTTGCTGCAGATGTTGACTTTGCTGTCTTCTTTCCATGCCCAGACATTCCGGTTTCTGAGCTGCAGCAAGACCCAGCGCGCCAGAGCTGCTCCCGAATACAACCGACCAACAACTGAGTTGTTAAGGCCCTCTATGCCAACAGCAACATCAACAGCTAGGGATATTCTGGACAGCGATTTGGGCCATACTTTTGTTACCATTTCAACATGGCCTATTAGGATGTTACCACCATCAGCACTTTATTTGTATTTCCGATTTGTTATGTTTATGAGTTTTTTAATAATGTTGCATTGTGTCAATGCATCAGTGTTTTAATATTTTAATTTTTAATGTAAGCCGCCCTGAGCCCGCCTTGGCACGGAGGGCGGGATACAAATTGAATTCAATAAATAAATAAATGTTCTTTCTATTTAGCCATAATTGGATATAATGCTTACTCTTAATCCTGTTGGCTGGAAACAGAGAACACAGGAGAAACTTCCTAACCATAACAGCAATTTGACAATGCAACAAAGTACCTGGGTGAGGCCGCTCCCTGGCTGGAGATCTTCAGGAACAGGATGGGCAGCCATCTGAAGGGAACATGCTAGCTTTTAGATTCCCTGCACTGAGCAGTGGGGTTGGAACTGGTGGACTTGAAGGCCCCTTCCAACTCTTGGACACTATGGCCAGTCCAAAGTAAGGATGATGTATAGCTGAGTAAAAGTATAGTCCTGTCAGTTGTAGTTTCAGGTTGGCCCAGTGTGCAGTGCCTTTCAGCAATGGTTGAACATAGCCTAACTCAAACAGGACAGCGTATCTTATTCCAAGACCCCAAAAGGCTGGACAACACATATAATTACCATGTCAGATTTCACAGGGAAGCCATTGAAATTCATCAACATAAACACAATTTCAAGAGGAAAGAAGAATTTAAAAATAAATAGGGCATGGTTTCCTATCCTGAAGAACACAAAATACTCTACATCTTACAACAGTACTACAGATAAGATTAGAATTTCAACAGCCAATCCATATGCAAAAGAACCTCCTCAGGAAAGCTCCTCCGTTAGCATGCCACAGCCTGAGGAACTCCTACAAGATAATGACTCAGCCCTACCCCACCTTCCTGAGTAGATATAAATTACCTGCCTATCATTTTTCTTCTCACCTTGACACAGAGGGTACTCCATCTTTCTGTATTATACCTCTGAGGATGTCAGTCACAGCTGCTGGTGAAACATCAGGTCCTACAATGCCAAGACCATGGCCATACAGCCCAGAAAATCTACAACAACTAATGAAAGCCTTTGACAACATATAGTCCTGTCATTTACAAATACTCATTGTTTGCTCCACTGACTTAATCATACAGCATTTAAGAGCCACATTATTGCTTTGCCTACAAATGTTTCAATGTTTTTATATAATTCCAAACAATAAATAAATCTTAATTTATCACTGCAGAAGCTGGAATGACTCTTAGATAAATTAAAAAAACTTCTAAAGACATATCAGCCACCAGTTTCTATAAACTAGGATGAGCCCATACTTCAGTATAGCTATTTTGTTTGCTCAACATAGTCAAAAAAGGCAAAGCAAAAGTCTCTTACCTAATTTTTGTCCCGTCAGCAAGCTAACTTTGCTTTCATCTGCCACTGGAGAACAGGGGAGAAAAAGAGAAACATACCAACGTAAGATGCTGCCCTAAATCAGGCAATTATTTAGCAGGTGCAAACAATTTAACAAGTGTGATAAGCCTTTAATTTGTAAATAAAATAAAATTAAGTCTGAGATTTTATTTTGGATCTCCAGTTTGCAAAGCAGATGCCAAAAGCTAAAATCCAGTATTTACTAGAGGCCAAATAAAAGAAAGGATGGCTGCATAATTTGTCAGCAGAATCATAATTCTCACTATGTTATCAAAACAGTACCTCACAGAATTACACATGCTTTTGGGAAACTGAAGATCATCAAAATGTTTGGAACTAAAGAGATGATACACACCTGCCAGCTCCAATAGGCAGTTCCATCTGCATGCCCCTGATAGGTATGGGCTTCATTTCCCCAGTTTGAGTCCTATGCCCAGTTCAGATATTATGCCCAATGGATGGAGCCTGTGGCTTACTGGCACATCCCTGTTGACCATCATGCTACCTGCAAGGATCTTTCCCGACCAGGGCTGCCAGGTCCCCTCATTGATCCAGCGGGAAGATTGGGGGGCATTCCAGGGGTGGGCGGGGGCATTGTGTGATGTCATCACATCAGCGACGCTCTGGTTTTGGGGTGAAACTTTGGGGTAAATTCGGCCTCAAACCACAGAATTTTGTCCCAAAACCAGAGCGGCCCTGACACGATGACATCACTTCCAGGTGAGGTCACTGCATCAGGTGGTCTGCAGTGGGGAGAAGCCCCTGAAAGCGGCAGATCCCCTGCTCAGACCTAGGGGCTCCCTTGTTTCTTAAGTACTCTTCCTTAGTTGCTGTAAACCTCAAGTTTACAGCAATTGAGGAAGAGTACTTAAGAAACAAGGGAGCTATACCAGGACCTTGTTTTGCTGTAATGGGCAATTACTGCTGTTATTGGCTACTATAAATCTTTGTTTCCATATTGTTATTGTTCCTTAGCAAAATTATTCTGTTTGCATGTACTTCTTGGCCTTTTGACTACTTGTATTTTATCTCTTGTATCACATTATATTATAATTGATCACTATGTTATAATGGTCATGATTAGATTATTGGTGTTATTTTGATTATATACCTGTAAATTTTGTGGGAGCCTTGGGCAGGCAGCCCTTTTTCGGAGTTTTATCTTGTTTTTTCCAGTAGCTCTTCTACTCCGTGGGCCTTGTTGTGTGTGCAGACCTAAGGGCTGGCAACAGGCCAAAACTAATCAGTCAGTACTCAGAACATTTAATGAATTGTTCTGAAATCTAACGAAGAGGGGTTGTTACTTTATCTGTGTCTTCTAGCATATAAAGCAAGCAATTTATGCTCTTTCAAAGGACTGCATCACTGTTTCTTAAGACTTTGTACAAAGTTCTTTTTGCAGTAAAATATTGCCAATTCAGCGTGTTCTCTTTTCACTCACTCTTCTGCTCCTTCTAGTTGTTCAATAATTGTTCAATAATTTACACAACTGTTTACACAAGATTTCTAACTAGATCAGCCTGGAAGCAAGAATAAGTAGTGATCCCAGGGTAGGAACAATGAAGTAACGCAGGGGTAGTACTAAAAAGAAGACTGTATTCACGCCTACAGCACAGTTGTTTACTTCAGTAAACATCACTGTGTTAGCTTTACTGGTGGTGGAAAGTGCCTTCAAGTCACAACTGACGTATGGCGACCACTGGTGGGGTTTTCAAGGCAAGAGAAGTTCAGAGGTACTTTGCCACTGCCTGCCTCTGCTGCACAACTCTGGACTTCCTTGGTGGTCTCCCATCCAAATACTAATCAGGGCCAACCCTACTTAGCTTATTATTTATTTACTTATTTGATTTATACCCCACCCTCCCCGCCGAAGCAGGCTCAGCTTCTGAGATCTTACACGATCCAGCTAGCCTGGGCCATCCAGGTCAAAGCTGGCTTCATTAGCAACTCAGTTTACTGTGTCCAAAATGGTGTGTGTAGTAAACTGTGTGGAGTATGGAAGTGAAGCACTTTAACACAGAAATCAACTACTGTTTGAGAGTGTAGGAATCAACATGCCCTCAGGGGGCTTTCCACTTTTAACATTTATCTCTGTTCTCTCTGATTTCAGGAGCAACATTTTCAAGCAGCAGAAATTGTTAAACAACACAGGCTCAAAGCAAAAGGCAATTTTAGACACATCAGAAAATCTGGGATTCATTAAAATAGCATTCTAATGATTTCACTAGCCTTCTAAGATGTCAAATGCCAAAAGGATATGGCTTAAAAACTTAGGGCTACCAACAGTCCGTGGTTTTACCTATAGCATTTCTAAGAGACCAAAGTCCTGGTTTTGTCCATAAGAGGAGCAACATTTATAAGGAAGCAAATCAAAGCATCATTACAGCACACTAGGGGCAACATTTTTGTTGTGATTCACAGTAGGGATAGGCATGAACCAAACCATGAACCTAAGTTGTCACAAACTTGGCCTGGTTCATGGTTCACAAACTTTAGTTTATGCCATCCCACCCTCACAAACCCCTGAACTTCCCAGAAACCTTCCAGGTGGGTACGTGTGTGGTTCATGTCAGCAGACACGCTGGCACTGGTGGCAGGGTTTGCAAAAACCTTTTAAAGGGATACCTTTAAACGGCTTTGGCAAGCTGCACTGCTGCCACCTGGCACAACACAAGTGAATTGAGAAGGCATTTAAATGCCTTCCCAGTTGGAAGCAATCCCTTTCTCTCCCGAAAAGGGGGGGGGTGAAAGGGATTGCTGAAATGGCTTGCGGAAGCCATTTAAAGGGAATGTTCCCTTTAAATTTATTTTTAAATTATTAAATTATTTTTTAATTTTATTCCATTTATACCCCGCCCTCCCCGCAGTGCAAGTTCAGGGTGGCTTACAATTCAATACATAAATACAATAAAAAACAGCATAAAATCATTTAAAACAATGTCAGTATAATTAATAAAGTTTCAAAAGTGGTGAAGATGGTTCATTAGCTATTCAAGATGGCTTGCTTCCAACTTCCGGTTTACAGCAGCTTGCTCTTGGATGTGTCTCATCGATTCTTCGATGGAGACACACCAAGCCGAGGCGATCAGGAGGGGTCTTGGCTGGTTCCAGACCCCCACAGAGTCTCTGTAGGAGACTCCCAGCCTGGGGAGCTGGGATAAGCCTCTCTCAAGGCGATGGCTGAGGGATCGAGGCTTGCCTGTCCCCGAGAGGCCCTGATGCCGTGGAGACAGTATGGCACCCAGAGCTGACCTCCAGACGAGAGGACGAGAAAATAAGCTAAACTAATATCCACAACAAGCGAACTCATCTAAACAGTGAGTTAATCAAACCTCTGTGTAAGCAAAGAAGTCTCGGTTCACTAGATCGTTTTTAGAAGGAGCGGTGGGCAGGAAAGGGTTGGCGATCCACCCCACCCCGAAACAGAGTGGCCCCCTAGCATCACAAAAAAGGAAGATAAAATGAAACTAACCGTACGAGACTTCATTTGAGCCTGCAAGCTTCATTTCAAGCAAAAGAACGTGGAATTTAAATACATTTTACTTTAAAACTAAAACTTTTCTTCACTGTAAACAAATGGTGGGGAGGGCAAGGAGAACGGCAACGACGGAAAAGAAACTTCCGCCAGGAAGTACTATGCCAACAACTCCCACCCACTCTCAGGAAGCGGCTGCAGACTTTCCAAATATGCTCATGGCAGCATTGTGCCCTTTGCTGGATCAGATGTCTACTATCAACACCAAGCTGGATTCCATGAAAAAACAACTTTCTCATATGGAAAAAAGAGCCAATAAGACTGATAAAAGAATGGAGAAAGTTGAAACAAGGACTATCGATATTAAGCAACAATTAAAAGAAGTCAAGGAAGAAAGAAACACAGATAAAAATCAATTACTTCAATTGGACAAAGCCACGCATGTTCTTTGTTTTCAAGGAGTACCAGAACACAAGGGAGAAGACATAAAAGCAACTTTAAGTTGAGCAATAGCTTCAATTTCAGACTTTAAACAAGAGGATCTACAAAGTGATATGGACTTGGCTTATCATACTTACCCTGACTTTATAAGAAAAAATAAACTACCGGAAGAAATTTATATTAAATTCTCTAAGAGAACAATGAGAGACAATGTTTTAAAAGCTACAGCAGGGAAAACACTAAAAGTTAATGAAGAAGAAATTAAAATCTTGAAAGACATTCCATTTGAGATCTGTAAGCGACGACAACAATACAAAGACTTAGTCCTCTTCCTACAAGACAAAGCAATAATCTACAAATGGAGTTTCCCAGAAGGACTTGTGTTTAAAGACAACAATAAGAAAATCAAAATTGACTCATTCAAAAAGCCAAAAACTTTTTGAAAAAACAATTGGGCACAGATAAAGATGAGGATCCAAATATAGAGGAAGGAGAGGAGCCCAGCGAGGAAGAATCGGGATGTTCTTCAAGTGATTTAAGCAGTTCAATGTCTGAGTCGGCGAAAGGAGCAGCAGCACCCAAAACACCAAAACACCAAAAGTGAAGAAAAGGCGCAAAAAATAAATGTTACATTCTGAATTTCAAAATACTTGATTTTAGCGTAATTATGAAAATACAGATAGAGGATTGATCTCACTGTCTTTATAAATCTTTGTTTATTACTATTTTTGTAGGAGTGATAAATGTATTTGCTACATTACAAAATATTCTTGTTATAAGTTAGAGATAGATTTCCTTTGTACCTCTACTTTTAGAACATAGGATGTAGTATATAAAAACAATAAAACTTTTATATGTGTGTGTGTGTTTGTGTGTGTATGTATAAAAGATGTCTTGCTTCTGAAGAATGCTTACCAAGCTAGATATCATTCTGTTCAGGTCTTCCTACAGCATGGACTAGATGTCAAATCCAAGGCTAGGTGTCAGGAGCCAAGGGCCAGGGCTCTATAGTAGTGGCAGCACCCTAGCTGAAAGCCTGGTGGAAGAGCTCCATCTTGCAGGCCCTGCAGAACTGTAAAAGGTCCCGCAGGGCCCTGATCTCCTCCGGGAGCTCATTCCACCAGGATGGGGCTGCCACTGGTGATAGCAAGCCTTGCATCCTTGGGGCCCTGGCGATAGCAAGCCTTGCATCCTTGGGGCCTAGGAGGGTCAGTCGATTTTGGGACCCTGACTGTAGTGCTCTCTGGGGTGCAAGCCATTTCAGCAATCCCTTTTGCTCCCTCCCCACATCCAAGCTTGCAAGTCATTCCCTTGTGGCCAAGTAAAGTCCAAGCGGCAAGTTCACCTGGAAGTGAACTCACCGCTTGAACTTCACTTTTCTGCAGCACCTCCTTGCAGAAGCCATTTAAAGGGAATGTTCCCGTTAGTTGGTTTTTGCAAGATCTCCCTCCCCCTTCCATTCTGCTGGCCTTGGGGAGCTGCTGCCAGCAGAAACAAGGGAAGCAAGACCAACAAACTTCACAAACTGAACTGGGGGAGGTTTGTCCCAGTTCACGCTACATCGAGAACTGTGAACTGGGAGGAACCTCCATTTTCCCAGTTTGTGACCATCCCTAATTCACAGTGATTTTGTAATCCCATGCGGAACACAAGATACGTCATTAACACTGGAGTGATAAATAATCAGTCGAAATAAGGAGGGGAAGCTGGCTGCAGCCTGGTTAATACAATTAATAATTAGTCAAGCCTCCAGGAATAGCCTTTTCAAAAGGCATCCTGGAACAGGAGAACTTCTCAACATAATAAATTTGACTAACAACTATTCCTTCCATTTAATATGGCCATAATACAAAATTATTTCTATTAATCTGTTACATTCTGGTTTTAAGGTTTTGTTTTTGGACTGGGGTGGGGTGGACATAAGTGTAGTCGGAGTGCCAGACTAGGATCCGGGACACCCAGGTTCAAATCCCTGCTCTGCGATGGAAGTTTCTGGAGTGACCTTGGGCCAGTCGCTCTCAACCTAATTCGCTTCACAGGGTTGAACAGTATCTTTGGGTCCCCACACTGGAGAGAAAAGTAGAGTATAAATGAAGCAAATATATCAATGGAAGAAATTTAGATACTCTAGCAACAAAACAGGACACAAACCAAAAAGAAAAAAGAAAGCTCTCCTGGCCAAACAAAATTAAACAAATTCCTGTATAATAATCTATATGCAGAAGGCCTAACTGAAGACATCTTCTAAAAGCATATTAACCGGCCAAAGCTCTGTTTTCCAAATACATACACTTCTAGCATGCTCTTAAGAATCCAAATACATTACTTTCCCTGATCTAAACATATTTTGCAGGAGGTTTTTTTTTTAAATAAATAAATAAATAACTTGCTGGCTCTCCAGATGGATATTATCCTTACACAGCCCTTTCAGCATAATAAAGATACAGCACCATCAATTAATTTTAAGTCAACGATTGTGCCAATAGCATGACTCTCTAGCAGCTCTTATTCCTTTGCTACACTATTTCCTCATCTAGGCCTGGATGCATATTACTCACAGAGAACATGTCAGATTCTGGCCTGGAACCCTCTTTTTACATAGGACTGTTAACTATTTTATTTGTAGGTTGAATCTCTTCCTATTGCATGTGACCCATCTTCTCTAAGCCCTCATAAACATCAGAACGTTTCCAAAATACATACTATTGTCTTCTTTCACAACACCTGTTACTGGAAACATTTAGAGTACACAAGGGCACTCATTTCATACAATGCATTCCCAGACCTCTGGGTCAAGGGATCTTTTGTGTGTGCTTGAAATGAGTGTAAGTTGGACAACACCCTAGGAATAGGTTTGGAAAAACAGATACTGAGAGACAGACAGCATTTAAGTTTTAATCTTTGTTCGGCATTATATTATGGGGCCTGGACAGCAGTTTTATAACTACTGCTGATGGGTTAATATTAAAATTGGGTCCTTGCCATCCTATATGTAACATCGTATATGTAGCACCTTATAAATGTTTTATTATTTTAATCTGTTTTAACTTTTAATGTAAGCCGCCCTGAGCTTGTTTCGGTGGGGAGGGCGGGGTATAAATCTAATCAAATAAATAAATAAAAAATAAGGAAAAGCAGGAAAACAGAGGTAAAATTTGGGGAATTACTGAAACACAAATAGCTAGATGGCATGTAAAAATCACAGTGGTGTTTGTGAAGTGAGCAACAATATGCAAATCAGAAGATTCCTAGTGGGAGCCGTCCCAGTTACATTAAGTGCTCCTCCCTTGGGTGAGTCTACAAGTTGGAATTCATCCTCGGTATTTGATATGACCAAACATTTTCTGGGGGGGGGGGATGGGGGTAAGGGGTAAGACTTCTTTCACTGAGAAGCACTCAAGAGTAGAGGAAAGGAAGGGATGAGTTTAGATGGGGGTGGGAATCAGGACAGAAGGAGAAACGAATTAAAACAGAAAAGAAGAAAATTTCATACACTGCCTGATTCAGGAATCTCAACACAGTGGAGACTTTCTGAAATAGTGAAGGAGAGGGTCTAGGTGAGAAGGGGGTCTCTGTCCAGTGATTTCCAGTTACGGAGGAGCAACCATTGGGGGAGGGTCAGATCAAACCTTTACACCATTAAGCCTTCTCCTGTAGTGCTGGAGGAACAGCCTGGGATGGAGAACTGAACCACATTTGCTTATTTCTGGATGACCCCTTTATCCTATTTTCCCTGGGCCAAATTCTATTGCTGGCATTTTTGGATCCTCTCTATCATCGGACCAAATTTCCAGAATTCTATCTGTAATGAGGAAATTTGGAGAGCTCTCTAATTGATGGAATGCCAGAATCTTTGCTCCTATTAGTAAGTTTGGATTTTTGTAAAGGTGACAAGATAAAAAGCTAAAACCATTCCAAAATTGTCACAAGAAAGGAAAGGAGAATGATGGGTCCCAGGTGGGGTAATGGGGAGGTGGGTTCTTCTGAGTGGTACCCTGTCCACTTGAAAAGGCTAGGAGGTGAGTGATCGCCCTGGCTTTCTTTTATGATTAGATTTCCAAAAAAGTCTGCTGTGACGGACTGTACTTTAAAAGCTCAGAAGTACTGTGTTAATATGCAAAAGACTATGAAGAGTTAATGCCCCACAGAGCCAGAGAGCTTGAGTGACAAGAAATTTGTTTGGTTAGCATTAGTTGAGCAGAAAGACTTCAGAGCTGAATGCTGAAGAGGACTGAGTACGAGTCTAGCCCTGATGGAGAAGAGTTGGGTGCTGATTGAGTTTGTGTTTAGCACAGTTTAACACAGATGGAGAACTAGGAAGGTTGGCAAGGAGGAATGGGTAGATCAGTAAAGATTCCTATTTGCACTGACAGATCTTCACATTCCCTACCCAGTTGAAAAGGGAAATAGCTCTAAGGAGTGGAGTGATCCCTGGCCTATCTGCTGAAACCTGAAGAGTCAGTTAAACTCAATAAAATATACTGGAGTGTTTAGGAAACACTGAAACAAAAGCTTCTCATTTTACATAATTCTAAAACTATACGAAAAACTTAAGAAACTCTCAGTTGTTTGAAATATATGAAGTATAGTCTGTACCTAGACTGATTTACCTAAGAATCCATTACTGATTTACCTCAGACATTCTACCTCTGTTTTCACCTGATCTTTTCCTCTCTACATTGAATAAAATGTATATTTTTAATTTTTTTGAACTTTAAAAAGCCTTTTATGTCCCATTTCAGAAGTTGAAGTTAAAAGGGTGATCTATTCCCTTCCCTCAAGTTCCTGGGCTGAGCCAGCAGCAAAATATCATACTGTGACAGGGTGGGACAGCCATAAATCTTCAGAAAAGAAAACAAATAGAAGGGACTGTTCATTCAGAAAAGGAAGGAAAAACAGAGGGGAAATCTTGCCTCTGAGGGAGGGACGTAGGTAATGTCATCATATCTGCACTGTAAGGCAGACTCCTAGGTGATCCTAGAAGACTGATTATTCTCCCGCAAGTTCTAATTGTTAATTAAGGCCAGAATTTTGATGAGCCCTCAAGGAAGCCAAATACTAGAATCATTGTCAGGTGTCTGGGCTATCAGGAAAACCTGGCTACTTCCTGGGAGTCAACTGTAGCTTGATCTTTATGTCTGAGCTTGAATATCAAACATCAAGCCTCTCCTGCAAGCCCTGACATAGACTGGCCTGAGAAGTCATGGAGAGGACAGGTGTGTCTGTTTTCAAAACATTTCTCCCAACCCAGGGCTGGTAACATGTTTAAGACCCAGACACTGAACATTAAATAAAAAGTCTTGTACTATCTTAAAAACTAACAGATTTATTGAAGTATAAACTTTCATGGAGTAGAGTTCAGTACAACTGTGGAATACAGTGTGGAATTTTCTGTATTCTCAATACAATTACTGGCAAAACCAAGAAGAAATCAATCCTAGACTATATCCTACGAGGGCAAGACTAGAAAGTGAACTCCTTGTCAATGGAATTAAGGGCATAGAAACTCAATGCGCGTGCCAACCTCTGGAGCCCTGCCTGAAGCTGCTCTGCGCTATTTGTCTCTTCCTGCATGTTTCATGAACCAGCACGTTCAAAACTTGGTATGACCACCGCTACTCCTTCTGCTATTTATTGATGGTTGAAAAGGGAAGTGTAGCTATACGTTAAGAGCTAAAGCACAGACTACTTCTAACCCTAAGAATACCAACTATGCAAGCACACTTAAGCTTCCATGTAAACCGTGTAGTTCTACCCTTTTCCAGTAGTTTTATTTATTTTAATTTTATTTATTTGGAAACTTTTACCCCACTTTTCTCCACTTGGTGTAGACTCTAAGCACCTTACAATATGAGAAAATAACGGGCCATAAATGCATACATAAATGCTTGCATACAAAGATGCAACAAATCTACCTGGCAGCAACAAACCAATCAACAGGGGAGGGGAAAGGAGCAGAGCAGGTGGTAAAAGCTCTACAACAGATGAAGGGGGAGGGGGGACAAACCAAAATGAACTGAATTAAGAACCAAAAGTTTAAGGAAATCAGAATATAAGGGCCCAAGCGTCTAAAATTAAAGCACAAATATTATCAAATATACAAAAATGCACAAGTATTTATTATAAATTCAACGAAAACAAATATAGGCCCAAGTAATAGCCCCAATTCAGAATATAATCATGCATTATTCCAAGGATGGACCATTACTGACCCTGTCAAGAGATAGGCCTTTAAGAGACCTAAGTAATTGCATGAGTCAGTAAGTTAGTTAAGTTTTGTCAGGATATTGTTAGGATGGCAGGTCAGCCAACATAAACCACCTGCTAATAATCACTGGCTGCTGTAATTTCATGTAGCTGTCAAAACCTTAGCTTGACTAAGAGATCTTTGACAACTGTTGATCTAGATTGCTGAACACAGATCAGTGATTGATCAATCAATTAGTTTGACAGCTGAAGGACTACTTAGCTGGGAGGCATGCACAGCAAATGCAAGGCTACTGGTGGCCAGTTGCTACTAACCTGTTGCCAGAGAAACCTTTCAAAGCAAAAATGCTGCATCTGCTTGGAACTATTTAGAAGTCAGAAATTTTGCAGGAGGATTCCAGACACCCTTCTAGGCAGAATATCGGGTAAGATGAATGGCGACCTTGCCTAGAGGGCCGTGGGCCGGAAGGAGGAACGGCTAATTCCTTGGCACCAGCTCTGCTCCTTGAACTACTGCTGCTGAGAGCTATTAGCTCAGGTCTAAGTACAATATTTATTTATTATTTCAACTTTTACCCCATCCTCCCCGCCAAGGCAGGCTCTGGGCAGCTCACATAAGACCAGTAAAACAATATATATTCAATACAAAAATATCTAAAACACTGCATAATACAATTTAAAACCATTATTATCGGTGGCGGTTCTCTGAACAAAGTGCGTTCACATAGACAGAGAGTCAGGTTTTGTTTCTTTGTTTTGTCCTCTGTACACTCCCTTTTCCCTTACCTGTGTGTTTTATCGTTTTTATTGCCTTTGTAATAAACTTAAACTGTTTTTATAATTTGGACTGAGTCACTAACCCAGGCACCATGCCTATGCTACCAATTAGAGTTTAAGAACCACAAATCTCTATCTTTTAGTGCTTCTACTGTGCTGGTTAGAACAACCCTGGTTTAAAGAGATATACCCTGGTGTCTCTGTGGCAGCCCTGAGAGTGGGTGGTAGCACTGAGACAGAAGGGTTGGGTCGTGACAGACCCTGACCGGAAAAGCTCTGCCCCTGATGGCAACAGTCTCTCTCAGTACTTGCTTCCTTCCGGGGGGGGGGCAGCCCTCTTTAAGCTGGCAGAGCTGGAGGAAAAGAGCAGAGCAGGTGGTAAAAGCTCCGCCCCTGATAGCAATTACCCCTCTCTAGGCACCTTCATTTGGTAACAGAAACTAGTTCTTTGTCTCTCCCCCCCTTTCACACAACTTCTCTTGCAGAATGGGGTAGCTATAGTTCAACACACACACACACACCAGTAATATAAAGGTCTTATCAAACACACGCTGTTTGCCTATCAAGACAGAAGCTTTTTCTTTCTTGCATTTCTCAGGTTTTGTACACCAAGGGTAAGAGCTCCACTTAGATCTCGGAAGCCAGGAGCCTATTGCTAAGCAGCAGCAATTTATCAGCATTTAGCAAGAATCAACACAGAATGAGATGATCTCATTGTCGTTTGTTGTGGACAAGCCTTCGGCACGACACGGTTCACAAGGATCAATTTTTGCTAGTTTCCTCCCCCCCTCATTTGGGCTGCGCAATATATTGTTTCCCTCTTGATAATGCAAACAGCTTCTTTTTCTCTCTTTGTAGCACCTCCAGCTCTCACTCCTAAGTAATGCACTGTTAATTAAGGCCGTCATAGCTTATTTCACACCTTTGTTACTGAACCTCCTTCCCCAACACACTAAATGAAGCAGATTAATCTCCTTGCAATGAAATACTGAAAAAACATTAATACTCTAAATCCCAGCTGAACGTGTGGCATTATCATTTTCACTCTGCCTCCATGGCATAACAGCCATTTTTGTCATTGAGAGTTCCCAGTGAACAGAGCTTAGGAAAGGGTGATACTAAACACTGGCTTCAATCTGAAGCTGACGAAGTGAGCTTGGACCCACGGAAGCCGATGCTGGCATCAATCTTCTTACTCTTCAAGGTGCCACTAGACTCTTGCTTTACTTAGCATCATGTTGGTTTGCAGTAGAACATTCAGATTTCAGTCCAGTTGCACCTTAGAGACATACAAGAGTTTCAGGATATCAGCTTTCAAGAGGCAGAGCTCCCTTCATTTATTTATTTATAATTTGGTTTATATCCCGCCCTCCCCTAAGGCTCAGGGCGGCTAACAATTGGGGCCAAAGCCATAATTAAAACAATTAAAACAAGATAAAAACATAACAATAGTACACAAAGTGCTGGTGCTCTGATATTCCCAGTTCCAAGATGGGTTCCGGTAAGGGGATCCAGACAAACAACCTAAGTTCCAAAGTGGTAGATAGCCAGTCTTTTCCCCAGGGCCCGCTTGCACCCAGATGGTATCTCTGCCAAATTCTGGCAACGGTGCATTGATGGAACAGTAGCAGCGGCGGCTCCTACTCGAAAGCCTGGCGAAAGAGCTTCGTCTTGCAGGCCCTGCAGAACTGCGCCAGATCCCGCAGACACGAGTGGAGTAGAAAAGGAGATCTCTGAGTCCTTTTGTCTCCATTTCTATTCTACTTAATGTCTAATGAAGGAAACTTTGACTTTCAAAAGCTGATACCCAGGAACGCTTGTTGGTCTTTGAGAATGTTGAAGATCTAACATTCTTGATCACCATCTCAAACAAATGGATATTTCTTTTCAACCCAGAGCTAGACAAAACAACTTTTTAAATCTAGATTTTTATTCTAAAACCACTCCACACCAGATATTGATGAACATGACACATTTTTAAATTTATCATTCATTCTACAATCTTGCTGCGTATTCCACATTTGCCTTTGCCATCCAAACAAAGCAAAAATAAACAACATTCCTCCATCGGGAGCCCCATCAGACTCAAAACACTCAATGAGCCTGAAGAAATACATCTCCAACTCCAGTTCTCATCTTAGCTGCCACTTCCATTCTCCCTCCTCTCATCCCTCACGAAAAGAGTGGCAACCATATTTTGAGCAAAGTCTTCAGGGTTTCCTTTCCACTGAATGCTGTTTTCTGCCTGTTTGCCAGGTTGATAAGTACAATTTACAGTGTTCAATGGCTAAACCAAGATTTGACAATGCTATTCATTTAGCTAGTAAAATGCATTTCTTTAGTTATTCTGTAGCCTACTTGGTCAAGGACCAAATGGTGGGGATATAAACCCAGTATCAGAGTCACAAAAGTAAAGAAAAAGGGCATCTAGAAGAAGAAAAGAGACTGGATTTATACTCCACCCTTCACTACCCAAGGGAGTCTCACAGCGGCTTACAAACTCCTTTCCCTTCCCCTCCCCACAACAGCCACCCTGTAAGGTAGAAGAAGAGGAAGAGATTGATTTATACCCCACCCGTCACTACCCAAGGGAGTCTCAGAGTGGCTTACAAACTCCTTTCCCTTCCCCTCCCCACAACAGACACCCTGTGAGGTAGGTGGGGCTGAGAGAACTCTAACACAAACGGCTCTTTTTCAAGAACAGCTGTGCCAGAGCTTGTGACTGACCCAAGGTCATATCAGCAGGTGCAAGTGGAGGAGTGGGGAATCAAACCCGGTCCTCCCAGATTAGAGTCCGCGCACTTAACCACTACAACAAACTGGCTAGTTTTTATGCAGTAAATAATTCTTACACAGTAAGGAACTTCTCTGTGATATTCATGCCTCATCTGTGTACATATTAGTGGTGGAAAGTGCTGTCAAGTCGCAGCTGACTTATGGCAACCCTGTAGGCGAGAGACGTTCAGCGGTGGTTTCCCACTGCCTGCCTTTGCATAGCAACCCTGGACCTTCCTTGGTGGTCTCCAATCCGAGCACTAAGGCTACCCTTGTTTAGTATCTGAGGTCTAGTGAGAATAGGCTAGCCAGGGCCATCCAAGTCAGCACATTTATTTATTTATTATTTCAATTTGTATCCCGCCTTGCCACAGAACTGGTGTGTGTGTGTGTGTGTCCATATGTCTCTGTATGTGTGTGCATACAGAGAAACGACATTTCATTATTATATCACGTGTGTGCATATGTGTACGCAAGACAGAAATGAAAGCTGTCATTCTTCTACCCTCACTTTCCCAGCTATTTTGTATGAGTTGATGTACAGCAAAATAGCTCTACACTAATACGATCCAGTTCTCTATTTAGCTGCAGGCTAAAAGCTAACAGGGGCTTTCATGTTTTGAAAGCAATTCCCACGGCTGTAGTACTTGCGGATCATTTATACAAGGCCCAAGTTGTTTTTTTTGTACATATAGGTTTGCGGAAAACAATGAGCGATATTAATATATATAGTAAAATGCTATGCTTTTTTTTAATGATGTTTGTCTTCTGTTACAACTTGGGAAAACTGATTCTGTCAAGCAGCTGGGGAAGAACACTGGCACACATGTGACCAGTTAATGCATTTTTAGTGCATAATGTGGCAATTATTGTCTATACAACTGTCCGATTGTGCATGAATAGGAAGTGGCATCATCTTTACAATAAATTGTACGGTAATTAGCTATTTCCCCTCATTTCCTTTCTGAACTCCCATAACACTCAGATATATCATCTGTCTTACTTATTTGCAAAAGTAAGAACGGACCATCTGTATTGCCACTGTTCTAAATTAGATGGACTGTAATTTACAGGTCTATAAAGCAGAGGTTAGAAGTTCAGTCCTTGGAATTGTTTGCAGAGGGTCAGATTGTATTTAATTTAGGGGCCCTAATAAAAGAGACCACATGCATACAGGGGAAAAAATGTGATAACTAAGTTGCCACCTAATTCCACCGGCGGGGGGGTGGAGTAGTTCACCTAATCCAGTTATTTAGGGCTTGTTGATAATATCAAGATCTCCTACCAGTTGTAGACTGAGGAATGTTAACTACTCTAGGTCACACAGACAGGAGGCCTGAATCACCTGCCTCTTGCTATCCCTGCAGCCACTCTCTGGTTGATGGTTTGTGAACACCACCCACCTTTATAGATTCCAAGGAGAGACGGCACCATCGTTTACATAATTGCTTATCCCAGAAGCACCAGATGACAAGAACCCCCAATTAACCGAGTGCACCCTTCTCTCAGCTGCAATTCAATTGTCTCTAATTACTCCTGTTAGCAGCCTCCCCCCACCATGATATGTATTCTATAAATTCATCCAAACGCTACCCCCAAACCTCTGATACAATATGTTCTTGCTCACAGCTGTGGATGGGAGGGGTAACAGATTCAGGAGAACTTGTGTTCACCGCAGGAAATCTCAGAAGGGGGGAACAGAGAAAACCAAGGATGGGAAACACGCACACACTCCTGGCTACAAACAGGCCAGAACGTTATTGCTATGGCTTCCATTATTTTTTGCTTCCACATTATGAGCCTGTCTGACCAGGGGAGACCTGAAGTCCATGTCAAGATGGAGTTCCTGTCCCCTGCCGGCTACTGCAAATTTATTTATTTTGGCATTTTCCGACAAAAAGGTGGGCTCAAAGCGTAAGAATGGTCCATGCTATCACAGACCACAAAACGTATCAATAAACCCCCAATATACTTGTAATAACCATTTAAAAGCCAGTCTATACTACCTGGCTAGCAGTTTGAAAGCAATGACAAAAAATCCAACTAAAAACTCCCCCAAACAGAAAAGTCTTATATACAGTGAAGAAAATGGGAAGGAAAACTGTGGTTTGAACCTCAACTGGCCACTGGTCCCAAAGGCCCAGAGCAATTACAAATTTAAGTTAGTGACAGAGAGCAATGGCCTATATGTATCTCTAACATGAGCAGGATAGGAAGACATGCCAAAGGGCAGAGTGCACTGGAAATAACAGAGCCATCAGTCACATTTGCCAAAGACAAGGAACATGTCCAGACCAACTCCTATTCTAGCATTGGGGGGAAAAATGAAGAAAAACCGAGGTGGGGAGGGAGGCATGGATATAAAAGCAAGGATCTTGTTGATAACATTCCCCCAAACCAAATCTAGGACAAGATAAAAAATAGTGCCATAGTTGTTATATCATCCTCCAGTAAGGACTCAAGTGAATGAAGATTAGTTGGATTTCTAGTCCACTTTATCTCAGAGTAGCTTACACCAGTTTCCGCAAATATAAACACCTCTGTTCCACAGTGTGACAATCTAGATTTGAATCCATCCAGCATTCACTGAGGGATGTTGTATCTTTCAGTGCACACGGCTCTCACTTGCCACAATAGCCAAGGATCTACCTTTCAGATATTATCTCTCATACATCCAAGCATATTCCTTTTATTAACTGATGATGATGGAAATTGATCCACCTGCACTAGACAAGACTGAACCCTATTTCCAACTGGTGTGGTGGACCTGTATCCGGACTGTACAATTTCAGACGACCAGTGGGGGCTCACAAGATAGAAAGCACAGAATACATTCAGACATAAAACTAGATGTCAGGGAGAAGGGTTTTAGATCAGCTCTTTCCTTGAGATTCAGTAGTCTGTGTACAGATTTTTTTTTTTAATAGAGGAACACTACATGGTGCATTTGTCAGCTGGAGTCTGAAATGACAAAGTGTTGACACAGGTTTTTCCACCTTAGTAAGAATCAGGTTTGCATGTGCTGAATTCTGAAGATGGATCTGCAAAGTTCCTTCATCCCCAGGGTGCAGGCATGAGCATTCTCTGGACAGACAAAGCATCAAATGTCACGCAGTGGGACTGCACATTCATCCACATGCATAATCCAATCCAGTGGAGTGAGGCTGGAGTGCATGCGTGAGGCATACTCATAGAGCTGTACTCTCTGGGTCACATACTGTATTGTACACACACTGGGAGAACAAAGGAAGGTTTGTTCTTGAGCCACATGATCTGTAGAGCGTAATCAGGCGAGTAGATTAACTGGGACCTAAATACTCACTCGAACGACTATCCATAGGTTACGGTAAAAACACATACACAGTTTTGTCTGCAAAAAAGAGGCTGTGTCATCATCAAGACAGAGGATGGTGAGCTAACCAGCCATTTACTCAGAAAAGCTATACCAGAGTGATTTTTTCTGATGTACAAGTATTCGTTATTACCCCAATCCCCACCCCATGGATAAAAATTTAACTATGGCATAATTACCAAGAGAACCTTTAAAAATACTCTGTAGTGGTAAAGGCACAGCACCCCCTGGAAAAACAATTATTGTATAATTAGACGCATCAAAATTTAATTGGAAAATTATTTTTTAGTAACCAACAAAGGGGTTTTTTTTGCAGATGGAAAGAAGGAAAAGGTGAAGCTAAAGGAGCAACAGCTTATCCATAATCCATCTCAGAAGCCCCAAAAGTAAAGGCGGAATGTCCAAGCATGGCAGCAGAGCTCCTCATACAGCTGCAGTTCCAAAACCGCCACCACATTTACAAGCTTATGGTCATGATCAGCTATTCTAAGCAAGTATAAGTAAGTTATTATTGCTTCTCTGTTCTTAATTCCTGAAAGATATGAAAGCAAAACAAAACTCTGGCAACTAATGAATAATGCCTGTTTGAGCAATCACGAGAGACAGCAAGATTGGAAAAGATGTCACGACAAGCAAACTTCACTTATACCCCCAAAATATTTTCTACTTAACTTTCTGGTACCTCATCCACTGGAGGACACAGCTCAGATTCATAGCAGTTGGGGCACCACAGCACAACTTTAAAAAATGTAGCCTGTGATTCAAGGACTCAATGTTCTATTCCCAAACCTTCAAACAGCAGAGTAACCAAAGTAGGGGTGTGTGCTCAGTATATACCGAGCCGAATGAATAACCGAAAAATACTTTATTTATTCAGCCAAATCAGATTTCCCTTTAAATGGCTTTTCCAAACCCAAGTTGTGTGCGTGCCTTCCCTTCCCTCCCCAAGCTGTGCCGTGATGGAGACACACATCAGCAAGTGAAGGGAAAGCATTTAAAGGTGGTCCAGCCCCACAGCATAACTTCCCTCCTTGAGTTGCGCCGCAGCAGCAGCAGCATGCTTCAGCAAGGGAAGGGAAGGTATTTAAAGAGGCTGTGGTCTCTTTAAATGTGTTCACTACAGTTGCTGAGGCATGCTGCTGCTGCAGTGCAACTCAGGGAGCGAAGAGAAGGTATGGAGCCGTATAAATTCGGCAACACCAATTATTTCCTGAATCCCAATATCATACCAATACTGGGATTCAGGAATATTGGTATATAACAATACTTGCCAAGTTTGGTATACCCAAACCCGAAAAATACCATTTTTTTGTGTGTGTGCACACCCCTAAACCAAAGTACAAACCACTTACGAAATGCAACACAGCTTTACTCCAGAAAATAATTTGATCAGTTCTGTAAATTCTCCCAAGTAATGTACTAAACTCTGTTCCAAACTCTTACAAATTAATAAGGTGTAAAAAACTTCATGCTGGGTGTATGTATGGGGCATCTGAGGAATATATTTAAATGCTATACAAAAACTGGGGAGTTGTTTTCTATAGACAAGGGGTGGTATTATATAAAACTGCACATAACCCACAGCAGCAGTGCCTTTGTAAGACTTAATGAACTGTGGAAACCTCTGGCATGGTCAACATGAGCTTTTTTTTTTAACAGATGATCTAGTTTGAGATAGTTTCCTGCTGCTTAAAAACAGATTTCACCTCTGTCACAGGTAATGGAGACCGGTAGGTAGCGACGATGGACCTAATCTGGAGAAAGCGCTGTAATCTGTTGGGATTCCTACCTTTAAAAAAACCTCAGGCAGGAAGTATCTCTGTGCTCGCTGCTTTCTATTCCTCTTAACAATTAATGGAGTTGGATCACTTTTTGCTTAGCCAGCCAAATCCATCACCAGCAACTCAGCCGTATTTGTGAGCTGATTTTCTCATCAGGCCTCAGGAAAAAAAGATTTACTGTGGTTATCTTTCCTCACAGAAGCAGCTCCACATAAATTCAGGTGAAGCATGTCTGAACCTACCTTTCTCTGTGCAAAGAAATTACATCTAATTCTACACTCCTATAGACACTCCTCCTGTTAAGAAGAAAATGATACAAGCATTCCAGATCAACAGACATGGGCTGCTTCCCATGTACGGGAAAAACCAGCACGACAGCTACTCCAATGACAACTCAAGCTACCCGTCCTTTCATTGCGAGAATCACACCCAGTCCAAAAATACATTTCTATTTGAATTTTTAAAAGTTTGGAGTGGGGAATGATCAGAAGTCACTTTGTGGAAGAAATGTTTTAGTGTTCAGATAATGTTTTAGTTTTTATTTTATCTTACAGATGACGGAGCTTTACCTAAGACTGCTGCTATTTTATTCTGGTATTACAATAGGAGGCAGGCAACGGCAAACCACCTCTGACTGTCTCTTGCCTTGAAAACCTTACAGGGTCATTCTTGCCTTCAACATCTAAGGAGCCAGTTTGGTGTAGTGGTTAAGAGCATACACTCGAATGTGGGAGAACCAGGTTTGATTCCCCACTCCTTTACATGCAGCTGCTGGTGTGACCTTGGGTCAGTCACAAGTTCTCAGAGCTGTTCTCTCAAGAGTAGTCCTTGAAAGAGCTCTCTCATCCCCACCTACCTCTCAGGGTGTCTGTTGTGGGGAGGGGAAGGGAGACTGAAAGCTGCTCTGAGACTCCGATATAAACCCAACATCTTCTGCTTCTCTTCTGCTAAGTCAGCCACCCAAAAACTACTACAGGGTCCTGACCTGGATGGCCCAGGCTAGTCCAATCTAATTAGATCTTGGAAGGTAAGCAAGGTGGCCCTGGTTAGTATTTGGATGGGAAACCACCAAGGAAGCCCAGGGTCTGTATGCTGTGACGGGCAATGCCAAACAACCTCTGAACATCTCTGGCTTTGAAAACCCTTTGGGGTCACTGTAAGTTGGCTTTGACTTGAAGGCACTTTCCACCACCACTATTTACAGGACTATGCAGTACTACATCCTTTGACACTGATTGGCTGAGCTAGCAGTGATGTCATGGAAAAGTTACAATTGTAGCAACTGCACCGAATGAACATGGCAGCAAAATAAAAAAGCTCACTAAATCCTTGCACATGCAATACATGTCACAACTGAATATATATCCCACAATGCAACATTAAGTAAACTTGATAGAGTATATATTCCACTCTGTCGAATAGGTTATGAACAGATGTCGCTGGGCTTCTAGCCTGAGCACCCACCATCACTGATGCCAACCCTTGATCTTCCCAGTGTTTGAGGATCACAGCCATAATGTATTCTAAGAGAGCAAAGAGTCATAGCACAAGAGGAACTAGAAGTGAAGAAAATGAATACATTTAAGCTATACTATTATTATTAAAAATGCACTTCATGTAATAGCTTAGGTTTACATCGATTTAAGCATACACAGGACCAAAATTCAGGATGTTCAAGATGGGCCACAGAATGTTTGCAACTAGGGGCATGCACTTCAAAAAAACCCCTTCCATTTCATAAGAACATAAGAGAAGCCAATGGCCCATCCAGTCCAATACTCTGTCTGTCACACAGTGGCCAAAAATACCAGGTGCCATCATGAGGTCCAGCAGTGGGGCCAGGACACTAGAAGCCCTCCCACCATTGCAGCCCCCCCCAAGCACCAAGAATACAGAGCCTCACTTGCCCCAGACTGGGAGTTCCTATCTATGCCTTGTGGCTAACGGCCACTGATGGACCTCCGCTCCATATGTGTATCTAATTCCCTCTTGAAGCTGTCCATGCTTGTAGCTGCCACCACCTCCTGTGGCAGTGAATTCCATGTGTTAATCACTCTTTGGGTGAAGAAGTACTTCCTTTTATCCATTCTAACCTGACTGCTCAGCAATTTCATTGAATGCCCATGAGTTCTTGTATTGTGCTCTATCCCATGCATAATCTTGTAAATCTCGATCATGTTACAAAGGGAAAGATTACCATTATCCCAAAATTTTGGTACCATATTCTAGGTGAGGCTACATGGTGGTGATGGAAAGTATTGTCAAGTCGTAGCCAAGTTACAGTGACCAAACAGAGTTTGCATTTTGATTCTCTGAGAAACATAAATGCTAACCTACCTGGTTAGAGTTACTCAGCATTTTCTTGGTTACCACTAGATCTTTGGTTATTTATTCTGTTGAGTCTCACAGGTGTTTACCAAACCAAGATTTCTTAGGTAATCAGCTGAAGACACCTCACCCCACCACAAACCAACTCATTAAAGGATTCCAGCTATTTTGCACTTATGAATCCCTCCCTTAACAAATCATCAGGAAAACTGGAATCCTGATTAGGGGTGTACACTTGGCTAAATCTGAACTGGGGAAAAAATCCAAAAAAATAACTTATCGGTATTTCCAGGCTGTTCTTTCAGTTGGATATTTGGCCATTTTTTCAGCTATCCAAAATGGTTGAGCCCCCAAAATCCTAAATATAGACAAAGTTAAAGGGTGTTTAAAGGGATTACAGTCCCTTTAAACAACTTCCAGGTGAACTCTCCACTTGGAGAAGGTATTTCAAGGGACTGCGAGCCCTTTAAATGCCTTCTGAGTTCACCTGGAGGCTGTGACTTGAAGAAGGCATTTAAAGGGACTGTGATCCCTTTAAATGCCTTTCCTCCCTCCTTTGAAGCCAATGAAGGATGGGGGCACCTTCTTTGTGGCCCCATGGAATTAGACCCCCTGGTCTAATCTTTTTGAAACTTGGGGGAGGGGTTGAGAAGATGTACCAGCAGCTATGTTGCAAATTTGGTGCCTCTACCTCAAAAAACAATCCCCCCCCCGAGCCTGAGATACCTTTGGATCGATTTTCCATTATATTCTCCCAATATGATAAAATGGAGCTGAAAAAAAATGGGATTTATAAACAAACCCCTGAATCCCATTCTGGTATTGGGATTCGGAAATATCAGAAAATAGCAATATTTTTTGGGTTCAATATTCCCAAAACTGAAAAATATCATTTTCTGGGCACAACCCTAGTCTTGATCTGATTATACAAGGGCATGCATGTAGGAATCAATACTTATTTTTCAAGGAGGTTTATTCTTCAGTGTAAGGATTCTGTGAAGTAGATATCTTCAGCCACATTTTATACCAGCATAGAAGTGGCTGAAGGATATTGACTTGGTACAGGCAGTGTGGGATTAACCTAAACTGGTATACAACTACCCAACAGATAAATAATTAACATTCACAATAATGATGAATATGTTTATTTTGCATATGTTCGTTCTACAAAAAAAATTACTCAGTGATCAGAATTAATATTTCAAGTTACTTCCTGTGTGACTTCATATGTGATACGTTTATATCACCAGTTTCTCATAGCAAAATATGCTCAACACCTGTCTGAACTTTTAAACTGGGTTTAAACTGTCAAACATCTTCAAAAGCTTTAGGAGGGCAGTTAATTTTGTCATGCAGGAAAATATGTTTACCCGTATCTAACTTTTGATCCCCCCACCCCCTTTCAAATCCTCAGAAGTCTGCTCTTTTAAAGCTTCTGGGTTAAGAATTCCCTTTTGCAAGATAAATATTTGCATACATAAAATTCAGCAGAAAGCTGGCAAAAATATATCTTGTGTATACACTTTGTGAATATTTTTAAAAATCAGAATGTCCTAGTTTTGCAGAGATGCTGACTATTCTGGGTTGTCCATCATTTTGTTCTGCTGTGTTTATTCTCAGACCTTGGATGCTTAGACCGTTGACAATTAAAAAATGCACTGAGCAAATTTCATGTTTGCTGGACAATTACAGAATTCAGAAACCAGGACAGAACCGAGAATCCTGAAGATCTCAGTTACCACTGTCTCTAAAAGCAACATGTTCATATCTCACACTTTACGGAAAAAACTAATTGAAACTCAAAGGCAGGGTCTGTTGAAGGCTGAGGAGCTAGAAAAACTTTAAAGCTACCCCATGATATCTTCTCCATGCTGTTCTCCAGTGCATTCAATCTGCCCTATCCCTAGTTTCGTTGTGTTAAGCAGAACTGCAGCAACATGGAAATGTAAGCTGCTATGGGCCAATATGGAATACCAGTAAGAAAGTAGCCAAAGTATTACCTCCCGATATTCCGCTTCGAGCTGCCAATGAGAGACAGTGTTGGATGAGAAATCTGAAAGTACTTTCATTCAATTATTTTCTCATTCAAGAGGGAGGTTTAGTAAGACTTGCTTTATAGCACTGACAGAAGTGACTGGTCCCCATGTGGGTAGAGCTATCATGTGGGGTGTTTAATACAGAAGCCATGCTATAAAGTTATTTTCATCCCAAACATCCAAACTTTATTTTGGAATCTACCTCTTCTATATTACAAGCAGAGCACTGGCATGCATACTGGGAAATGTGAAGGGGGAGAGGG
Organism: Gekko gecko; assembly: GCA_029375565.1. Lineage (NCBI taxonomy): Eukaryota > Metazoa > Chordata > Lepidosauria > Squamata > Gekkonidae > Gekko > Gekko gecko. The sequence continues at coordinate 24,687,588 of JAPDNY010000003.1, forward strand.
CAGAATATAAATCCCAATAAATAAATAAATAAATAAATGCTATTCATTCCATCTCTGCAACAAACAACCTGTGGGGGAGGGAACCATGTCTAAATATATGTTGTAAACATGAACTCTGTGGCCATGTTTTCAGACAAGTGTCTCATATCCTCCTCACAGACAGAGAGTATGCCAATAGGAAACTTTCGACCCTATGATGCTTGAAATGACTTCAGTGCCAATGAGTGATATCAAAAGGGAGGGGTGGGAGACAGGGAGTTAGGAATGATGAAATACAATTAAAGTGTTACTATATCATTGTCATCTACAATTATTACTACTAGCAGTAGTCTTTATTAATAATAATTGTGTGCCGTCAAGTCACAACCTGCTCATGGCAACCCCAGAACCATGGGGTTTTCAAGGCAATAGATGAGCTCAGGTGTGTTTGACATTGCCTTCCACTGCATAGCAACTCTAGATTTCCTTGGTGGTCTCCCATCCAAGTATTAACCAGGGCAGACCCTGTTTAGCTTCCAGTCTCTGATGAGGTCAAAGTAGGTTGAGTTATCAGGATGGTCAAGTGTTTATTAGGGTCTCGAGATTATCAGATTTCCCTGACTCTATTCTACGAAGCTTGGCTGTATGGCTCTGCACTTCCAGGAAGCTTTCTGTAGCCTTACCGCCGGTGCAACTGTGGTTCAGCCTCAAAACCTGGAGCTACCAAACCTTGGTGCTATGTAAGTATCAGAAAAACACACCATCTGAACACAGCCAGAACCTCACAAGATTTAAAATTCCTTTAGTCTATCCAGTGACAAATACCAAGATGAGGCTGAAATATCCACCTGCAAAGCCAGAGTGTGTGTGTGCAAAAGATCTGCCACCTTTCTCCAGAGAAAGCAATTTCAGGCGAAATTGTCATATGCTGTGCTTTATCGGGCGGAAACAATTTTGAAACTCACTTCAATTCATTCTGCACAGCTCTAGCAGCTACCAACGCACAATGTTGCCACCAATCACACCTCTGTCAAAGTGAGCTGAGAAGTTCACATCTTTATTACTTCTTATTGTTTGTGATGAAATAGTTCCCCAAGGTAAACCAAACGTTGTCTACATTTTTAAAAAAATCTAAATAATCACATGTCAACTTTTCTATCTGCTTAAATTAATATTTAGACATGTTTGGACATATACTACACAATCGTTTTCCGTTCAGGAGGGCACATGGCTCAGTGGTAGAGCATCAGGGTTCCATCCCCAGCATCTTCTGTTCAAAGTTGGAGGTGATGCGGAAGATCTCTGCTTGAGACCCCTGAGAACCACTGCCAGTACAAGTAGACAATTCCGACCTCGAAAGACCAATGGTCTGAATCAATACAAGGCAGCTTCATGGGTTCATATACTTTGACATTATTTGCCTCTGATCTTTCATCACAGATTTTTTTTTGCATGTTATAACCTTTTTAGATGTTAAATGGCATGCAGCATATTTACCGTTAACATATGGCTTCGCCATTATCTAGGTAGCACTGGGACCACTGGAAGTATTTATTTATTTTTCAATAAGAAAAACTTCTACAGATATGTGAGAAGCAAACGCAAGGTAAAAGAGGCAATTGGACTGCTTTTAGGAGTAGAAGGAGAAACTCTGGTGGAGGACAAAGAAAAAGCAGACAGGATTAATGACTTTTTTGCCTCTGTTTTCTCCCTGAAGAACTTGAGCCCATCTAGAGATGGTAAAGGATATGACAGGACACCTGAATGTCCAGTTGACATTGACAGGGAGGTTGTGGAGGAGCACCTGGTTGCACTGGATGAATACAAATCCCCTGGGCAACATGGTGTGCACCCAAGAGTGCTCAAAGAACTTTCTAATGAACTTGCAGAGCCTCTGTCCATCATCTTCAAGGCCTCCTGGAGGACTGGGGATGTGCCTCAAGAATGGAGAAGAGCGAATATTATCCCAATCTTTAAGAAAGAGAAGGATGACCTGGGAAACTACAGGCCGGTCAGTCTGACTTCTGTTGCTGGGAAGATATTAGAGCAGGTTTTAAAGGGATTGATCTGTAAGCATCTGAAGGACCACTTAGTGATCCGGGGAAGTCAGCATGGTTTTGTGCCCAACAGATCTTGTCAGACCAAGCTAGTTTCCTTCTTTGATCGTGTGACGAGCTTATTGAATCGTGGGAACTCTGTTGATGTGATTTACTTGGATTTCAGTAAAGCTTTTGATAAAGTTCCCCATGACATTCTGATGGGCAAACTGGAAGACTGTGGAGTGGACTATAGGACAGTTTGGTGGATAGGGAACTGGTTAGAGGACCACACCCAAAGAATGGTGGTCAAAGGTGGAAGGTGTCCAGTAGGGTGCCACAGGGCTTGGTTTTGGGCCCGGTACTTTTCAATATTTATATCAATGATCTGGATGAAGGCTACTCTGTACATTTGCTGATGATACCAAATTGGGAGGAGTCACACACACCCAAGAAGATAGAGTTAAAGTTCAACAAGACCTGAATACTCTGGAGAAGTGGGCAGATGCAAACAGGATGCAATTCAACAGAGATAAATTCACAGTATTACATCTGGGCCACAAAAATGTCAAGCACAAATACTGAATGGGGGATACGTTTCTAGGGAGTAGTGTATGCAAAAGAGATCTTGGGGCAAGAGTGGACTGTAAACTAAATATGCGCAGTCAGTGTGATGAGGTGGCAAAGAAGGCTAATTCAGTCTTGGGTGGTATTAAAAGGGCCATGGCATCAAAATTGCAGGAGGTCATAGCCCCTCTATATACTGCCTTGGTCAGGCCACACCTTGAGTACTGTGTGCAGTTCTGGAGGCCTCACTTCAAAAAGGATGTGGGCAAAATCAAGAGGGTGCAGAAGAGAGCAACGAGGATGATCAGGGGTCTGGAGACTGAGCCCTACGAGGAAAGGCTAAGGGCCTTGGGAATGTTTAGTTTGGAGAAGAGGAGATTGAGAGGGGACATGATTGCTCTCTTTAAATATCTGAAAGGCTGTCATTTGGAGAAGCGCAAAGAGCTGTTCCAGTTGGCAGCAGAGGATAGGACCCAAAGCAGCGGGTTTAAATTACACGCCAAAAGGTACCAACTGGATATTAGCACAAACATTTTCATGGTCAGAGTGGTTCAAAGGTGGAATCCGCTGCCTAAGGAGGTGGTGAGCTCCCCTTCACTGGCAGCTTTCAAGAAGGGGCTGGACGAATATTTGTCAGAAATGCTTCAGGCTGGTCCTGCATTGGGCAGGGGGTTGGACTAGATGGTCTGTATGGCCCCTTCCAACTCCGATTCTATGATTCCACCCTCCCTGCAAGTGGATCACAACAACTGTTGGGCTATTCAGCTACATAACAATAAATAATCAGTTAAAACCTTAAAACAGCATTTAATAACAAACTACATCAATACTGGTGCCGCTGGCCTCTAAAATTCTTTTAATCCAAGCTGCACACAGATAGTATCTTCAGCAGGGGGGACCAATCTTTTTCTTCTTCTGGACACCCGCCTCCTCAGCCAAAGTCCTGGTGAAACATCTCTGTTTTAGAGGTCCTGCGGAACAATAAAAGGTCCTGCAGGGCCCTAGTCTCACATGGAAGCATGTTCCACCAGGCCGGGGCCAAGGCAAAAAAAGCCCTGGACCTGGTTGACGCTAAACGGGTCCCGGTTGATGCTAAACGGGTCCCAAAATGAAGAAGATCACCTGCTTAGCAGCAAAAGCAAAGGAGATACCATTTTCAGACCTTCACAGAAGGAGGCAACAGCTCCAAGCCTAAAATTTGCACAACTAATACAAAAGTAGTGCTGTTTTTTTTTTTTTAACACTGTATCAAAGTCAAGCTTTCACTCACTGGAGTTGCCCGGCAAGTGTCAAAACAACAAGAAAAAGAGAGGGATCCTGCCAAGAGAGATTGTTCAAATCCTTCTTTCTGCTTACTAAACCGGAGCTAGATGTTCATCAGGTGCATGGTGGCGGCCAACGGCGGACCCCATCCACCACCGTCAACTTCTCCTCTGTTCCTGATCACATTAATAGCACGTTAAGCTTTTCCTTGCCCTGTTTCATTAGCTGCTGTTTGTGGTTCAGGTGGGGAAAACCACAGCATGACACCATGACACGTGTTTTATATTGCCGTAAGTTACCAGGTGGGAGGAAGCACAAGGAGAGGTGAAGCTGCCGCTTTTGACAGCAGCTGCACATATATCACGAACCAGGACTCTGAGCAAGTTCTGCTGTTCTTCCCTGCTGAAAACTAGCAAGTCCTGCAGCTGCCTTTTCAGTTTAAAAGAAAATAGTTGGGGAAATGTTCTCCCGTCTCCCGAGTACCATCTAGTATGGCCTCAATAAATTCTACGACAAATCCTAGGAGACAGATCGTTGTACTTGCCATTGTTTCCTCTGTATGGTTTTCTTCAAGTTGTGTGCCTTAAAAAAAAGAAGCAGGAAATGCATAGCGGGGCTAAAAAAGAATTATTATTGTTATCCCACCCGTTCTCACCAAGATCCATGCTCTTGGAGGCTTTCAGATTAATTGATTCCGTCTGCTTGGCCAGTGTCAACGGTCTGAAGTTGACGTGCTGATCGGGTGAATACGCAGCCGAATCTGCTACTGAGCTACGGAAAGAAGACACGCCAAAAAGAAAAAGAAAAATTAGGCACCAGCTCAAAACGGATGAATTAAACCCTACGAAGCCGAATCTATCCCTCCATTCCCTAGTTGTTTTAAGTCATCCAAATTTCTTTTATCAGTTGTCACCTCTATTAAATCTGATTTTACTCAAGACATATAATGGAGAAAATGGAGCCAAGACCTAAAAGAATTGCTTTTTGCCTCGTATCTGTTCACTCTGTGAACATTTCAGTAATGAATACGTCACACTAGTTTACTACAGTATATTCCCTGTGATACTTAGAAACCTAAAGAAGTGGGGAGGATGCATACATTTGCCTTTTATCATTGGTTTTAAAAGCAACTGAAACCAGTAGGTGCTGCATGAAGGGTTGGATCCCACATAGATTTCTGCCAATTCCCCCTCCTTTGTTGCTGTTGTCGTGGAGCCACAGCTTACCCGTGGCGACCTCAGAGGGTTTTCAAGGCAAGAGACATTCAGAGGTGGATTGCCATTGCCTGGTTCTGAGTCATGACCCTGATAGTCCTAAGAGGTCTCCCATCCAAATGCTAGCCAGGGCTGACCCTGCTTATCTTCCAAGATCTGATGAGATTGGGCTTGTCTGGGCCATCCAGGCCAGGAATTTCTCCTAACATGGCAGCCCAAATCTCCCCCCAATAAGCTGCTCATGGGGACACAGGGAACCTGCAGGAGTAGCTTGGGATGGAATCAGAAATCTCGGGGGGGGGGAAGCTGGCAAAAATCAACCCCCTCTTTGCACCCACAGAAATCCACACTGGATCTACACCTACATATGTCTCATTCACAAGTTAAAGTATATAAATATCCAATCAACAGACACAACTGGAAGGAAAACTAGAATGAAATGCTTGAAATCTTCCATATGAGGAGATGAGTTTTAGTCTTCACAATATCTGGCACTGTTTTACAGTCATGAACAGGCCTGTATACCGCAAACAAGAGCCTTCCATATGGGACTTTACCCCTTTCAACAGCTGATCCTTCAGCTGTTCTTCCAACCCTGTCCAGCAGTCATCAGCACTACCTTCCATTCCCCCATACATATATTGCCATACAAACAGGTCCACCAGCATACCCACTGCTATTAGATACAAGTAAGACATATAGATCCACCTACTTCTCACAGGTATCTTTATCTTGTGCTAAAGGAGGATGCGATGAGAAGGGCATATAGCCAGGATCAACTTTTGGGCAAGCCTGAGATATGACAACACTACTGTATGTGTGCAGGCATACCTCTGCCATTTGATAAGGCTGCTTTTCAACATGCACCAGTATGGGAAGAAAGGTCTGAGAACTCGAAGGGTCTTACTTCTGACTGTGTTTTGAATTGTCCTGCATGTCACGCTCGGGGGACAAGCACAGAACACTACAGAGAATACCAGCTGCTGTTTTGAGCCCCTCAGAACTAGGTCTCCGCGGCATGCCTTTGTGTTGAGAGGAGAGCACACAGCAAGGCAAGTCATGGAGGCACTTCTGACTCTCTGAGTTCTCACGGGCCAGCCTCCTCTTGCTCCCTTCTCCACATGGGAAAAGTAACTAGAACTGCCTGTATGGTTCACTGTTCCTCAGTCCCACAATCCAGATATTTGGCTTCACTTCCAATCCTTTGTTCCATGTTTCATTTCCCTACCTAGCCCAAACATTGGTAAAAAGTTGTAAGAAGTCAACAGCTCCCAACTACTGTAGCACTCTAATGACAAATATCAACAAATACCAGTGCAAATTTAATGAAGTGGCCTCTCATCTGTTTTGGTAGAGCACGGTATCATGCACAACTGCCTTCCAGCCACTTCCTCAAATACCCTTGTGGTTAACCAGATTTCCCACTTAAGATTCTTCAAGCAGCTTCTATCCTTACTCAAGACTTCTACCCGGATCAGATTTGCACCAGTGGAAGTTTCGACACGTCCCTTACTGAGCTTAAGCTGGGAAAGGGGAAATTGCTCTAGGACAGGAAGGACAGGGAGTGCATACGTCCTTCCTTTCTTTAATCCTCACTGAAAGTGTCATATAACCAGACATAGGCGTATTGGCAATACGATGCCCAAGGAAGCACAGATTACACTGATGTTCAAAATAAACATCAGCGTTGGTTTTCATCACCAAAAGCCATATTGGTTCCTTGACAGATGAGTTTTAGATCTTAGGGAAGTCCCTAAGTTCAGCTGTGAGGAAATCACCATGCCTCAGTTCCCATCTTTGAAATGGGAATAATGACCATCTAATGTTTTTAAATATGTACATGTGTGTGTGTGGCAACTGGAAGTCAGGGTGACCTCTGGTGACTGACCCCTACTGGGGGCCTGAAGGATATTCAGAAAGTCGGCTGAGTAAAGCCTGCCCCCGCCTCTGGTAGTCCAAGGAGGTCTCCCATCCAAGTACTTGCCCTGCTTAGCTTCTGAGATCTGACGAGGCTGGGCTTGCTTGGTTAGGGCATGACCACCTAATATTTTGAGGACGGATAAGGTAAATGAATGTATACTTATATACAGATTGACAGATAAGGAAATAAGGCTACATTTTTTCCTCACATCACAGAGAAGCAACATTGCTATCAGCAGTAACATAACCCATAAATAATAAACATCTTCAAACCTATGATTATAATCCATGAGCAGTTCATCACTGGGATGTGGAGGCAAAGGAGGTGGGGTTTCATCTCCAGCCATGCCCCGCTGAGACGCACAAAGCTCTGAAATAAACAAAGTAACAACAACAGACTGTAACACGAGAAAACATATTACTTCTGCTTGCTGATCAAGAGAGCAGCCAGCAAGCCCGAATATCACTTGAAGCTAGTAACAAATTATACAAATCTCCAAACTAACTAAACTAGAATTAAAATTACACCAAGCAGAAAATATATCCCTCAGGATTTTCAGAAGACTTGATTTTCCCATTTGCACATGCATAATTAAAGATAAACACATTGAAATCCTCCTTATGGTGAAGAGGAGTCAAAGTTCTGTATTAATTTTATTAATTTCAGTGAATAGTCTGTCTCACACATACCCACACAAACTTATGCTGGAACTAAACAGCCAGCAATCGTACAGTTATATCATGAGCTGCACTGTAATAAGTCTGGCCAATTCCATTTTCTTTCCCACCAACTGTAGGCAGCTGCAGATGTTCCTGGGTCATCACACTGGAAGCCATCCATGCAATCCCTTCTTGCTCCCAACCTGTTAGGGCAAGCCCAAACCCATACATCTTTGCGAGTATATCTGAACTTACCAGCCATGCTCAAAGAAACCTCCACATCATTTTCTCAAGTGCAGGCACCGACACTAATTACTCTCACCTGGACACCTTGTTTCTTTCTTTCCTCCCCATTTCTGATTAAGAGAAAAACTTCTTGCAAATAAGTTCAGCAATGTGGGCCACAGCATTGGCTTAGCTGCCCATCTGGGAACTGAAACTCGCCTTACAGCTGCTTTTAATGCAGGAAGTATGGCTTCCCTAGGACATGGAAACAATGTGGTCTAATGCACAGATGCTTTATTACCACACATCTTGGAAGACCAAGAGTCAAAGAAAGGTCTTGCCTAACCAACCTCTGGGGCAAAGAAGTAGACAATTCTTTAGTTTAAGGATCTGCTACGTTAACTGAAAAGTATGTTTTAAAATGGCCTATATAGACTAACTAAACAAGCAAAACTGTACACCATATGAATAGATTCCAAAGACCACAAAACACACACACACGGTAGATAAGGAGTTCTATTTCCATTTCGAGAACACTGGTTCAGTTCCTTCTAGCTTAGTCCTCCTGTTTTCCTAATCAAGTCCCAGGTCGCTTCCCCAAATCATGACAGCTATTACTCAAACCTGATCCTTGATTTCAACTATCACTTGTTTCTCTGCATGACAACCCAATTTAACTACTTATGACATTCAGTCATTCAAATGGTTTCTTTCAGTACCACAGTCTTTCTGCTCTCTTCCATCTCTTCATAGTTTTCAAAATTCTTATAATCACTATCTTCTCCGCTACTGCCCTTCTAACTAACATACCTAAGGCTCCCTAAAGAATAAACCTACTATTTCCAGATGTGCTCAGCCAGGTCAATGATGGCTCAGCTAGGTGGTCAAGTTACATTTCTAGTAGCCAGCAGGGCTTACTTTCTTGCTTCCAGCTACAGAGGCAAATCAAGCTGTCCTTCAAATACATGGGAGCCACTTATTTGTGAGTGGGGAAATGCCTGCATGATGAAAATATGGCTGGAGGACCCCTGAAATACTGATTCCATGGTGAAACCCACACCGTCTCCTACCACTCTAGGAGCCAATAAAAGATAAGATGTCCTTACAAGGTTGGGAGATATCTAAAAATGACCCAAGGAAGTTTCTTCTGTACCCACGGGCTCCGTGTTTTGTGTCTACGACACCCTTCTGCTGCAGTCATGGCACTGATGCTGCACTGCAACCCAAGATACAACCTCTCCCTCCTTAAGTTACCCGTGCCATTTAAAAGAGTGGTTATTCTTATACTGATGTACACTGGAAGTCTTCCTTTCTGATTGCCAGGAACCAATTTCTGGTTGCCACTGCTAATCTGATGTTTGTATTTGTGGACCTCTGCCCCAATAATCTCATTTACATGAACACTTATCTTGCGCTAAACTATTCAATACAGTCTGTTAATTGCAGGTTATTAGATATGAGCTAGTTGGATGTATTATTGTTGCCATTAATCCACATAGAAATCACAGTTTGCAAAAATCTTTACAAGTGGGAGGGGGAAGGCAATGCAAGCAAATAATGATAGGAAGCATATTTACTCGAAAGGAAGATGATCCCAAATGCAAGACAATCCCCATTAAAAATAATGCTATATACAAGAGGCATTTTTAAGCCTTGGACATAAAAGTAACTTGTATGCAAATTTAAGATGCTCCCCACTTTTTCTTGATGGCTTATGTGGGGAAAGAGTAATCTTTCTTTCAAGTAAACAAGGTGGGATGAGAAAATGGGGTTCCTGTTTATGTAAACAAACCTGGATCAACCGTATCTGGAAACTTTTTTTATGAAGCCAGAACTAGAAAAGATTGTACTAGAAAACAAGAACTGCAGCCTGTGACATTTCAAAATTATAGATTAATCAACCCTAACTTTAGCTGATTGATCAAGAAAGACAAATTACAAATAGCTGACTTCCCATATTAAGAATCTCTGTGTTTATTTTTTGTGACAATTTTGGTTCTGGCTTGTTAACTGTAATAGAGAATTAAAATGGGAAAAAAATTAAATTGGTCTTTCCTGCTAACAATGGATGGTAACTTTCACTTTAAAAATCGTAAGTTTTCTTATACTTCCTCAGTCTCATTGAGTCTGTACACGCTTTTGGAATTCTGAGAATAAGTAGCGGGCACTACCTCAAAATGCCTGCTGTAAAGACAAAGGCCAATCACAAAATGGCTGCCATGGAGTATGGAACCAGTCACAAAATGCTAAGCAGGGCCGACCATGGTTAGTCCTGGGATAGGAGACCACTGAGGAAGGCCAGGGTTGCTATGCAGAGGCAGGCAATGGCAAACCACGTCTGTTCATCTCTTGCCTCGAAATGCCTATGAGGCCACTGTAAGTCAACTGCAACTTGATGGCACTTTCCACCCAATTGAAAGACAATGAACTATAAAAAAAGTTATTTCATTGAGAAACCTAATATGGAGGAAACATTTCTAAATGTAGATGTTTGTGCTCATTTTAAATTTCATTATGTCAAGCCATTCCTTAGGGCAAACATTAGGGAAACTCAGCCACAGAGATGACAGCAAGTCCCTTGGCTGCTGGTAAATTCCTTGCAAGTTACAAACCCCCTGATGAGGCAGATTCCAGTAATCTTTCAGCAACAGAAATGTGAAGTTGCTGGCACTGAAGTGAGACTTCTTTGAAGAGGTTGTACTTTTAAAAAAATGCTGTCTCGGCACAACAGTTTGGCAGAGGAACAAACTGAGGACCTCTGGGTGGCAAGTATTAGATTATTCATATAAAAATAGACTGGATGCTAGCATTTCAATACTGGCTTTTAAAGAACCTTTTCTTCACACAGTCATAGGCAAAGCAATTTTTTTTTAAAAAATCATGGTTAACAGCTTTTTTGTCTGGGCTTTTTATGTTCTCCTTCATAACACATAACAACAATAAAAAGATCTCTTTTAAAAATCCTAAGGTGAGTTGTTAGAAGTTCTATGGTTTTCTGCCGAGTTTTGGGAAAGAACAGTCCGAGTGATGACATCAATCAATATTCCTGTTTGCTGTGGAAAATCCTGTAGTATATCCTTCACTCTGCCCTAACTTGGACAGCCCAGGCTACTCCAATCCCATCTGTTCACAGAAACTAAGCAGGGTCAGCCCAGGTTAATACTCAGATGGGAGCTCACCAAGGAGATCCAAGGTTGCTACACAATGGCAACGGCAAACTACTTCTGTTCATTTTTTTTCCTTGCAAATCCTATGAAAGTCTTAAGTCAGCTGCAACTTGACGGCATTTTCCTCCACCATCCTTCACTCTGTCACTCCTAAGCCTTGTTTTGCATAACAAGAACCCTGGGGGTTGGATCTGACAGCTGCACAAGTGGAAGAAGCTCACACAAAATAGGGCCTTCCCCACAATTTCTCTTCCTCCTGGATTTTTACTCCCTAACCAGTTGACTTCCCACATCAACTACTGCAGGTAGCATCATATGACATGTGGGCTAGGTTGCACTGAGGAGGTGGTATTCAACAAAATCCTCTTATTCTTGTGTGGGTATAAATCTGAGGGACAGTCTGCCACTTCTGTGCAAGGAGGAGGGAAGAGATATTCCTGCAGTTCTTCTTCCTCACTGTGGTGCCCCCCACAGCACTTTGTTCATGAGAATCCCCGGACCCTCAGAACAATGTTTTCAAGATACAAAGGGTCTGGGGGGAAGGAGAATAAAAATAATAATTATTATTATCGTATGGCATTGTATGTAGAATAGCCAGGAGATCCTAAGGTTGTCTGGCAGCCAGAAGTGCTACCTCTTTTAGCGTTATGCACCACTAGGTGGTGAGCTAGACTTGTTTTTAAGGCAAGATCCTATTGTGGAAGCTCCTTTCATTGATGCATCCATAGGCTCCAACTTCATCCTACTATTGTCATTACAGGACAAGCCTGAATGGTCCTTGGGTTTGCATATGTATGCTCATGCAGGTAATTATATGCTTCTATTGCACGGAAAGACCACAGTTCATCATACAGTGGTGTCCCCAATCAGCCAAGAAGGTTCATGAGGGACCTTGGGTCAGTCACTATTCTCAGCCTAACTTTCACAGCTTTGTTGTGAGGATACTATGGGCGAGGGAAGAACCACATATTCCACCTGGAGCTCCCTGGAATAAGGACAGGATAAAATGTAGTGGTAACTTTACTTTTCAGAGATGTAGGATGGTATAGTATAGCTCAATCTTGTCAGATCCTGGAAGCTAAACTGGGTTGGTGCCTGGATGGGAAGACCACTAAGGAAGATTCTGCAGAAGAAGACAATGGCAAACCAACTCTACTTAATCACTTGCCTTGAAAACCCTGTGGGGTTGCCATGTCAGCTGCAACTTGATGGCATTTTACACACACACACACCTTCGTTCTTCTCCAGACAAACCATGAGAGAATCCCCAAGCTTGTTCCCAAAATGAGAAAGGCAGGTTGCTTACCTGTAACTGGTGATCTTCGAGTGAGCATCTGTGTATTCAGACCTTTGGGATATAGTGCGCCTGCGCCGACCTCTATCAGTTCCTCTTGAAAAGCAAAAGGGATTTTCGTGCCTGCTCCCCAGTCATAAGCCAGCCCCACTGTGCATGACCATGGGAGGAGCATGGCAATCCTGCCAGTTCCTTCTGATCGCTGCCATCAGTCTCAGAGTAATAAAAAAGGAGAGGACCGAAAGAAGTGGGAAAGGAGGGCGGGTGGTGTGAATGCACAGATAACCACTTGAAGATCACCAGTTACAGGCAAGCAACCTGCCTGTCTTCTTTGTAGTCTCTGTGCATCACACCTCTGGGAGATTAACAAGCAAAAAACAAACCTACCTGGAGGAGGGAGCTGAAGGTCCTAGACTTGTGCTGCCTGCAACACTGCCCGTCCCACCACAGAACACCGATGAAGACACATATCCAGTGCATAATGCTTCACAAACGTGTGAGGGTTAGCCCAGGTTGCTGCTTGACAGATGTCAGTAAGCGATCAACCTCTCAGGAAGGCTGTAGAGGTGGCTATTGCCCGAGTGGAATGCGCTCGAAGCGGGCCCAGAGGTGGCCTTTTGGCCAGCAATTAGCACAGTTTAATGGTTTCCACACTCCACAATCCACTTAGATAGATGCTGCGAAGATGGCTTTTTCCCTTGCACAGGTGTGCTATAGGAGACAAACAGTGCTGGAATGACCTTGTCCTATCTAGGTAGAAGAGTATGGCTCTCTTGATGTCCAAAGTGTGAAGATGGTGTTCCTCGTCGCTTGTAGGGGACGGAAAAAACGTTGGGAGAGCAATATCAGCTTGCAAATAGAACTTGGAAACAACCTTGGGCAGGAAAGAGAAATCCGGGGCCAAGGTAACACCATCATGGTGAAAAACCAGATACGGAGAGTCTCAATGGAGTGTAGACAATTCACTCACTCAGTCTTCCATGAAAGAAGATGTAGACGAGACATGGCCATGGGCTCAAATGGCCTGCCCGTTAGTTTGGACAGCACTAAGGGTAAGTCCCAGGAGGGAGTTGGACCACGAGCCAGGGGAAAGAGACGAGTGAGGCCTTTCAGAAACCACTTCGTTTGTGAGTGAGAAAAAATGGAACAACTGTCCACCATTGGATACTTGATGGAGATGGCGGCCAAATAGACCTTTAAAGAGGAGCAACTAAGACCCAAGTCTAAGCAGGTCAACAGGAAACCGAAAATTACCATCAAGTCTGTAGGGGGCGGTGGTAACCCCAACGACTCAAGGTAGGTCAAGAATTTCTTCCACTTCCCCTCATAGGAGGCATGCATAGCTGGCTTATGACAGTTCAGCAAAACAAGATCTATCCTACTTTTAAGTCGAGCTAGAGGATCCACCACACCATGAGTTTGAGGTGTGGTACATCGTGGTGAAGCACTTGGCTCTCTTGAGTCAGGAAATCTGGTGCCAGAGGGAAGTGTACATAGGTGCCCAGGGACATAGGGAGTAGGGTCGGGAACCAGTGTTGACTTGGCCAGCATGGCGCCACAAGAATGCACCGAGGTTGCTCCTTCATGATTTTGCTTAGCACTTTCATAAGCAGAGGGATTGGTGGGAACAGGTACATGTGCCTGTGTGACCACGGGAAAAGGAGGCTGCCTCCAAAGACAGGGGGCCCGTTCGGCCCTGGTACAGAACAGGTGACACTTTGCATTCTGTCACATCACAAATGCATCGATTTCTGGGTGACCCCATCTGTTAAAAATCGGCTGGAGATAATCCCAGTTGAGTTCCCACTCATGGAAGGATGCACCCCATTTGCTCAGAAAGTCTGCATGAACACTGAACAATCCGGGCAGGTGAGCTGCAATGAGGAACATGTCCCAGGACTGGCATTCAGCCCAAATCTCCAGGGCCAGCTGACAAAGTCCCCTGGATACTGTTCCACTTTGCTAGCAGGTAGCATAGTGCGGTGGTGTTGTCGATCAGGACTGCCATTGTGCGGTAAGCCAGGAGGTGGCGAAAAGACATGAGGGCATATTGGATGGCCAGCAGCTCTAGGAAGATGATGTGCTTGTAGGCCACATGAGGTTCCCATTTGGCACCCACACACACAGCCTGGAGGTGTGCCCCCCATCCCCACAGGAATGCATCCATGGTGAGGGCCATTTTGGGGCTGGGTGCAAGAAATGGGGCTCCCTGAAGGAGGTTTTCTGGATTTTCCCACCTCTGTAGGGAATTCAGCATTTGTGCAGGGAGCAGAAACTACTGAGATTGGGGCTGCCACTGTGGATGGAACCGCTTGAGGAACCACACCTGAAGTGGTCTCATATGTAGTCTGGTGAAGACTAGCACTGCTGTGGTGGTGGCCATCAGACCTAAGAGTCGTTGAATCTGCCTTGCTGACGCATCTCCTTGCGTCTTTATTAGGTTGATGAGAGCAATGATACCATCTGCTCTCTTGGGAGGAAGAAAAGCTTGGCAGACAGTCAAACCCAAAATTGCTCTGATAAATTGGACTCTCAACGAAGGAAGGAGCATTGACTTTTTCAGGTTCACTCTCAGACTCAGCGCATCTAGGGTGGCCAGCGTTAACTCGATATGGTTGAGCAGAGTCTCTCTGGAGCTTGCTATCAACAACCAGTCATTGATGTACGGAAAGATTCGCACACCCTGAAGACGGAGGTACACTGCGATGACAACCATCATTTTTGTAAAGACTCTGGGCGCTGTTGAAAGTCCAAAAGGGAGAGCCTTGTATTGAAAATGGCCATCCGCGTCCGTAAACATTTCCTGTGAGATGGGTGGATAGTTACATGGAAATATGCATCTTGCAAGTCTAGGGTTACCATCCAGACACCCCTGCTGAGAAGGGGAAGATTGTTTTGCAATGTTGTCATTTAGAAATTCCAATAGGAGATAAAGTGGCTGAGTCTCCTGAGGTTTATAACAGGACAGAGGCCTCCATCTTTTTTGGGGACTGTAAAATAATGGGAGTAAAACCTGTGGCAATGTTGTGCTAACGGGATTTGTTCTACAGCGTTCTTTTGAAGAAGATTCTGGTTCTCTTCTAAGAGTGTGCTGGATGGTGGAGTAAGTACAAAGTTGGGGGCTTTGGGCATTTGGATGAATTCTATGAGGTACCCTTTCTCAATGACATAGAGTACCCACCGATCTGACGTTATTTGCTGCCAGGCAGTCAGGTAGGGAGACAGGCGGGTAGGGGTTGGACGATAGGAGTCAAAGGCTCTGCTTGGGAGCTTTAGAGGTCTTAGTCCTAAGTTGAGTGGCAGATGAGAATTTTGGCTTGTGCCCATAAGGGCATGAAGACACAGTGGGTGAGCGTTGCCACTGTGTTTCCGGAGAAGACTTAAGGGAGGATCTATGGGACCATGGTTTGTTCCAGGATTTCACTTTGGATAGTTTAGGAACCGACATGACCCCTAAATTCCGTGTCGTCTTTATGCTTTTGTCTAGGTCTTGCAGGGCCGTATCAGTCGTGGCACTGAAGAGACCCTCGCTCTCAAATGGGAGGTCTTCAATGAGAGTCCTGGTGTCTTGTGGTAAAGCAGTGGAGTGCAACCAGGCATGTTGTTGGAGGGTAACTGCTGAAGTCAACGTTTTGGCTGCCACATCCGATGTGTGCTTAGTTGCACTGAGCTGGTGTTTTGCCAAAAGCATTCCCTCCTTTTGAATTCTGCGGGCTGGATGATTAGAGTCCTCAGGGAGAGCTGCAATAAATTCAAACATCTGCTCCCAAAGAGCAAACTGATATCTCCCCATACATGCTGTATAGTTCAAAGTCTTGATGCCAAGTGCTCCAGGAGAATAAAATTTCCTTCCAAATGAATCAAGTTTTCTCCCTTCTTTCTTGGGAGGGGTGGAATGTCTGCATCTGCCTTAGGAAGAGGTGGTGACTACAACTGAATTAGGCTTAGGGTGGGTGAATAAAAATTCAGCACCTTGCTCCTGCACTTTATACATATGATATACTCTCCGGCTCAAGACAAGGGGTGGTGAGACCAAGGGACTTTAGCCACCTGAAGCAGGACCGAAGTCATCGGTAAGGCTGTTCGAGTACAAGTATCCATCTGCACGATATCAGACATAGAGTCTGTCACAGTAGGTGGGGGTTGCACCATAGACAGCGTCAGCATGTTGGCCATTCTTTTCATCAAATCCCCATAAGATTTTAGGTTCTCTGAAGGGGAAATTGGGAGATCATCGCCCACTTTTTGAGGTGGCAAGGGTTCCACTGGAGGGTCGGGGTTTTCATTTCCTGATTGGGAGGAGGTGTTGGAAAAAGCAGAATGCTCAAGACAGTTCAGAAAAGGAGATAGGTAATATCGGTGTCGATGGGATCGGATTCGATGGGCCTTTAAACTTGGGAATTTTCAGAGGCAATGGTTTGGGAGGTTTGCCTGACAACCACAACAGTTGAGGCCTCACAAATTCCAGTGTTGGTAGAGGATCTCGATACTGGGAGAAAGTGGACTGATGGTCCCATTCCATCGGTTGGGGTGGAATCCATGGCATGCTACCTGAGAATGGATAGGCCCCATACATGTATTGCCATTGCCGTTGATCCCAAGAGTGTGGCGGAGGGTGGATCAGTGCCAATGGTCTTTCTTGATCATCAGGCCGGAGTTGAGAAGGATGGACAAAAGTGTTGGCTCCATGGTTGGAGTGCAGACTTTTGACACTGGAAGACTGAGAGATTTGTGTAAAATCCATATCGTGCTCAGAGTCAGTGAGCTGGACAGGACACAGCAATGGTGACCGAGGTACACCTTGTTGCTGCTCTCAGTTCAAGGAGTCAAGTGAAGCAGCTCCCGTAGGATTCAGTTCTATGGCCCTCCAAGGGGTCAACGGAGTTTGCTTAGGGGGAGTTTTCTTATGCTTTTTGTGCTTGACTGGCCAATCGTCCTTGCCCTCCCTGCGTTTTTTGGAGGGAGTATGAGCTTCTGACTGAGATGTCTGAGCCGAGCGTTTCAGCATTGGGCGGTCGACATCTGAGTGAGCCGAAGTAGGAGTCGACATTGATGCATGTCTCGAAGTGTCCTGAGATGACATCGGTGAGAGTGCTAATACCAAAAGTGCAATGCTAATTCTAGCAGCTCTGTTCTTTCTCGTCTGCTTTGAGAACTTCGGCAGTGTACACAAGAGTCCACTCGATGTTATTCCCCAAGGCACAAAAGGCAAGCGAGTGTTCGTTGGGGGGTGCGATTGTACTACCACACCTGAGGCACCATTTAAAGAAACCCCACCTCTTGGTTATAGGCCGGGAGGGGGGGGAAACACGGTCCACAGAAAGGAGACCAACCGACAAAGTCCGAGAGAACAAAAGCATAATAACAATCTCCTTTCACTCGGCAAAAAATAGAAGAAAAAAGGCAAAGAGAACTTCAAAGAAAAAAAGAGGAATAGGCCCTAAGACCAAAAAGTTATACCGACCGAAGCAGAGAAAATCCTACCAGTGCAGAGGTCAGAAGAGAACTGGCGGGATTGTCGTGCCCTTCCCATGGTCATGCACAGTGGGGCTGGCACGTGACTGAGGAGCGGATGCGAAAATCCCTTCGCTTTTCAAAAGGAACTGATCAAGGTTGGCACAGACGCACTATATCTCAGAGGTGTGATGCATAGAGACCACAAAGAAGATATTATGGTTTTTATTTCTTTTTCTCTAAATCATGGTTTGTCAGTACATGTGTAGTATGTCAGTATTTTCTGAGATTGAAGTTTGCCTCTCTCCACTCACTCCACTTCAATTTCATTACACAGTTACTAACACATGTAAGGCTACGGTCACCACAAAATATTTGTGCTTCTTTCTTCTCACACTCCCTCTCACCGCACCCAATATATACTCAATGTAATCCAATACTCAGTAATACTTATTATAACATTTTCTTCTCTTATCGAAAGTACACCAGGGTTGTCAAACATGCGGCCCGGGGGCTGGATCAGGCCCCCAGTGGAACTGGCCATCTCCTGCTTCCAGTTCTGCTGCTGCTGCTCCTGCATCATAGCTTGCTTCACCAGACTCTTTCACTTGCTCAGCCATTTCATGTTTTAACCTGGGTCCTAGACTCAGAACTCTGAGCATGAGATTTCTGTGGTGAATGTCAATATATCAAAAGTAGGATTGCAGCCTACAGATGCACACTTGAACAGCATACTCAAGATTGCAACAGCACAGACATTTTGATGCAGTAATTAAGAGCAAGAGGTGTCAGTTATCAGATACTGTTAAATAAACAAAATATTGCAGAGTGCTAATGTTTTAAGCATGTTTTTATTTTAAGTTAAAAAAACACTCTTTGTGTTTGTGTCCTTTATAAAGTTTATATCTCCGGCTACCTGGCATTACATTTTATGACACACGTGGCCCAGCCCGACAAGGTCTCATTTATGTCAGGTCTGGCCCTCGTAACAAATGAGTTCGACACCCCTGTAGTACACCATTATAAGAATGTATTTGCTCGCACAGCAGTTCTTAGAATTCAGGCTGCGTGTTTTCCATAATTTTTTCAATTACATAAATTCAGGTAGACCTGATTTTCCCCCTCCCATATACTGGGAGAAGAATTGCTATTTTCCTCCCAATTTTAGCTTGCCTTTGACAAGTGTTTTGTCTTTTCCCTCCTAACACTCTTTTTGACTTCACTGTTGGGTGTTAAACACCAATCAGCCTCATGGGTTACTTACCTTGGAGGTTCTTACATTTTTTATTGTTTTGAATCCAGAAAACAAGTAAAACAGAAATTAAATTAACAGTATGATCCCCCCCCAATTAACTTAAGTATAACCAACCATTCCTACTGTTTAAATTCCTACACCATGAGAAGAATGATTGTTTTCCTTTTAAATACAAGCTAAACGTGAAAGTGATAATAGAAAAATAACCAGGTAGTGACAACATCTGTTTGCATCTAAATTTACCTTTTTGGAACCACTACCACAGGGCCACGGGCCACTGGGAGTGTGAGCCCAGGCATCACCCATAGTTTCCCCCACAACTGGTAGCTGGCAATGAACCAACCACCTGGGAATGAGTGGGGATGCACAACAAAGGAGGGGGGGGATAGGCAGTTTTAGCCTCTCTTCTCTCTTTTCCCGCAGCTGGGATGAGGTGGAACCTCACTTAGGAGTTTCGGCCTATCCACAAGAGTACCACAAGTCACAACCCACTTTGGGTCCCAAAAACCAATCTCACCTTCTTACAAAAATAAAACAAAATAATTATCAATAATATGAAGCCAAATACTCGAGCAATGTAAGGATTTGAATAACATTTAAGTTTAGCCCTATGTTTCAGCAACAGGGTTGCATCCAACCAGTTTTAATACTGGTGAAAAGAGAGGAGGGTGTCCACTGCTAATGATCATGAGACCGGTGTGAATTGAAGCCATGTGTGACTGGGGTCTTTAATAAGAAGGGAAATCAGGCAAGACAAAGCAACCAATGCTGGAAGGATCCAACTCACAGTTTGCCATGCAGCATGGGGTGACAAAGGGGGGCGGGGTCTGTTAACAAAGAATAAATCTAAACTTCCTTTGGGTTCACTGAAGTTCTTTCAAACTCTGGACCTCTAAATCTTATTTTTTTAAAAAACTATGTTGAGGTTACTTGCAATCCTCCAAAGTTGTTATGTTTTGCTTTAAAAAACGGTTAATGTTTTCAACATTCCACACCACTCTGTAACTCACACAGTGCACACCAAACTCCCCACCCGCATCAGAAGGGACTTTGTGTGAACATAACTCCTCACATTACAGTCTGCATGCTCACCTTATTAGAGTCTGGTAACTTCTGAAACAGACAAATCAAAGACCTTGTAATGATTCCATTTTTGGTGTGTGTGTGTTTCTTTAAATGTTTAGTTTGACTACAGTAAAGTAAGGAGAGTGATAGAAGGAGATAAGTGTGATGTGATGTGATTAGATGATGATTGAGAGTGTGGGAGGAGAGATGTCTATGAGGTGATTCTGTGTTCTAGAAGAGACGAGTGTGGAGAGTTTTTGTGAGAACCTGTATGACAGAAGAAGCAGCTGAAGTTTAGTTAGCCTGTGTGGCTATATGAGCAAGGGAATTCAGCCTGTGTGGCTATATATGAGAGAGTTCAACCTGTGTGGCTATATATGAGCAAGATTATTCAGCCTGTGTGGCTATGAGCAAGAGAGTTCAGCCTGTGTGGCTATATATGAGCCTGTCAGAGTTGAGTTTTGGTGTATGAGAGACTCTGTGCAATGCCAAGCCTTGTCAGTTATATTTTCTTTCTTCAACAACAGTTCAAAAAGACCCAGAAACCTATTTTGTTCTTTAATAAATAAATCATTATTTGTTTAAACTTATCCCAGCAATCAGAACAGTCCTTCCTCAGGGCCACATAGTCCTCTGAAGTGCCTAGACACCGGATCATTCTACCAAAATAGATTTGGAATATTTAATTCCTGGTGATAGCAGAAATCTACTAAGTTCATGTACATACAGTGTGTTTAAAAGAGAAAGTCTCCCCAATAAGCAGGATGTCACAGACCTATTGAGAACAAACACTTCATCCATACCTTGCACCCATAAATTGTTTTATACCCAACCTCACACAGCAGGATAGCAAGCCCGAAACTGTCACTTAAGCAGGAACTGGTGCCAGGAATCTCATTCACAAGTTCTGAGTCAGCTCTTCCACCTGCCATGAAATCTTCATGCCTTACAAGTCTGCACTTACTCTAATTAATTGCCTTAGAAGCTGATAGTGTATTTCTTAAAACAAAGCGACTTGAAAAAGTTAGTTGTTTGTTGCTGTTGTTTTTTAAAAACCAGTTGAAGTAAGATGCGTAGCACTTACCAGTCGACCTCTCCACAGGCCAGCACGATACAGAACACTGCACAGCGGCATCGCTACGTCTAGGAAAGGTTGTAAAATTAACACTCCCTTCAGGTTCCAGTTTTGGAAATAACACCACAGGCTCCATAGACTCCTAGGAGGAAACAGAATCATACACCATGAGACCAAATATGGTTAACAGTGCTACCCCCCCCCCAAATCAGCCAACCCTATGTGACATTGTTTGCGCATTACTTATAGGGAGTCTGTTGCACTGAAATAACGTAATAACATGAAACAGTCAACTGTACTTTAAAAAGTCATCAGTCATCACTAATAATAACTGTGTAATAACTGTGTTTTGTCGAGTTGTAACTGACTCAAGGCAACTCGAGGACCATGGGGTTTTTCAAAGTAAGAGAAGAGCAGAGATGGTTGCCATTGCCTTCCTCTACACAACAGCCCTCCATCTTCCTGGGTAGTCTCCCATTCAAGTACTAACCATGGCTGACCTATTGGTCTGCTCATCAGTTGTTACTTTCACACAAATGACAGAAAGCCAGTGTGATGTAGTGTTCAGATTGCAGGAATGGGATCTGGCAGGCCCAGATATGAATTCCAACTGAGTGATCCTGGGCTATTTGCCATCTCTCAGCATAACCTACTTCACAAGGTGTTTGTGAAAATGAGATTTTGACAGCAAAACCATGTAAATGGCCCTGAGTTCCTTGGAGGAAGAGCAGGAGAACAATGTGGGGGAAAAAAGAATAAATAAATCCTCCAGCAGGTCTGAATTTCTGGGATCCACTAGGAAATACTCCTGCGATAAAAGTGTGATGCTGAGTCACAATTAACCCTCGGCAAACCCCATTACGTTCCATTTCTTGGGGTTTTCAGGTTAAGAGATGAGCAGAGGTGGTTTGCCATTGCCTTCTTCTGCATAGTAGTCCCAGCCAGTGTTCCTTCTAAGCTGAGTTAGTGTGAGCTAGCTCACAGTTTTTTACCCTCCGGCTCACAGATTTTTGTCTTAGCTCAGGAAGGATGGCTCCAGAGTCAACTAATTTATACAGCAGCCAAATCGCTCACTCACAATTTTAATGGTCATAGCTCACAAAGTAGAATTTTTGCTCCCAAGAGGGAGCATTGGTCCCAGCCTTCCTTGGTGACTACAAGCATGGACGACTTCAAGAGGGAATTAGATAAACATATGGAGCAGAAGTCCATCAGTGGCTATTAGCCACAACGTATAGATTGAGACTCTGGGGCAAGTGGTGCTCTGTATTCTTGGTGCTTGGGGCAATAGTGGGAAGGCTTCTAGTGCCCTGGCCACACTGGTGGACCTCCTGATGGCACTTGGTATTTTTGGCCACTGTGTGACAGTGTTGGACTGGATGGGCCATTGGCCTGATCCAACACTGGCTTCTCTTATGGTCTTATGGTGTTCTGATCCAACATTGGCTTCTCTTATGGTCTTATGGTGTTCTCTCTTCCAAGTACTGACCCTGCTTAGCTTTCGAGCCCTGACAAAAATCAGGCTAGTCTGGGCTATTATGGCTGCTACAATAGCCTGCTGTTGACTACTGCAACAGTCTTCTTTAAACTATTTCAAGCTGTGTTCGTAGAAGGTAAGTTACTGCCAAGACTGCCCAAGGACTGCGCCATACCTATGTACAGATCCTTACAAATGTTTTCACTAGTATTTTTAAAAAAATCCATTCCATTTGTTGTTAACAACATTTTAGGTCTCTTGGCAGAAAACGTCGATTGCATTCTCTTGTTCTCCCTCTCATTCAAACTTTCTGGCCTTCTGTGACATCATTATGTAGCTAAAGCTGGCAGCCGAACACAACACTGTGACATCATCCCATTCGCTGTGTGATTTCTCCCTGGCTGGGATCACCCGTGGTGATTCCCAGGGGGAGGGGAGGACCATCTAGGGAACAAACTGTGCTGAAGCAGCAGAAGCCAGAGAGATACAAGAGCACCAAACTGTTGGGGCAAATGAACGTTCACACAACCTCAGTGGGGTCTGGGTAAATATATCCCCATCCTACCAAAACTGGCATTTGGGACCTCACGAATACAAAATGTAGTGGAGAATTAAGCACATCCCCAGATTACACAAGCAAGGGCAGAATGTGGGACAGAGTTTCCTCTGACCACAACTGGCTTCCCATTACTGCTCCATCTGTGAAGGCAGCTTGTAGCCTTGTAAAGACAAGAAAAACGGTGCCAATGGTAATTTTTTGACAGCCAGCTGGTTCCCTTCTTTCAATGGCTGCTACATATGCTCAGTAATGAATGCACACCAGAGCAGCTTGGGAAGTAAATGGCAAATCCTTAACCCATGTTTCAATCTATTTGGCTTTTCAAAGTTTCTCTCCTCCAAATAATAACAATTCCACATTTGTTCTGACAGTTGCTTTGTAAAAACAAACAGTTTACTAAAAAGAGTTATTTTTAAAGGGAAGAGTTTTACTTGTACTGGGAGGGGGGGGTGAAGACAAAATTCTCACTTTCCGTAACTATTAAAAGCATTCATTCAAAATTAATTCTCAAAGTCATGCCAACCTGGCCTCTCTTTTGCAATCTCATGGCCCATCCACTTGCTATGATTTTTTTAGAGTTACTACTGTAGCATTTGAGGACAATGGTCTGTCTGCATACATGCAGGTGTGCTCACACACATTTGAGAGCATCCATGCCCATGCGAGTACACATGCAATGTCATTTCTACCATGTACTATTTGTGGCACAGGAGAAGAAGAGATTGGGTTTATACCCCGCCCTTCATCCAGAGTCTCAGAGCAACTTACAAACTCCTTTCCCTTCCCCTCCTCACAACAGACACCTTGTGAGGTAGGTGGAGCTGAGAGAGCTCTTTCGAGAACTGCTCTTTCAAGAACTGACAGAACTATAGCTTGCCTAAGGTCATCTAGCAGCTGCAAGTGGAGGAGTGGGGAATCAAACCCAGTTCTCCTGGATTAGAATCTGCACACTTAACCACCACACACACTTAACAACTACACATGCTGAACTGGGCTGGCTGAGTGGATCTAGGAGATAAAAAGCCACCTCTCTGCAGGAGAACATAGCTCTACCTGCTTTCAAAGATGGCGTCTCTGGCCCACACCATCTACACGAAGCTGTTAGGGGAGAGCATTAGAGGCACTGAACTGAGGTCCCACCAATATGCAACTGATACCCAGCTCTACCTTTCCTTGTCAGACCCACTGTGGAGGTCCTCAGCAAGTACCTGGAGCAGGTAATGGGATGGATGACTGCAAACAAATTGAAGCTTGGTCCAGACAAGACTGAGACTGCCCCCCTCTCCAATGGGCACTCCAAGTAGCTTACATTGTATGTTCTTGGTCAATGATAAAGCTGCTCAGGGACAAAAGTCCTGGAGGGTGCAGCATTCTCCTGAGGGAACAGGCTTATAGCTTGGAGGTGCTTCTGGATCATGGCCTATGGCTGAAGTCCCAGGCCTCTAGCGTGGCATGTAGCTTCTTCCATAACTCTCAGTTGATGTATCAGCGATGGCTGTTCCTCAAAAAGTATGATCTGGTCGTGGATCACATGCTGGTTAGATTACTCTAATGTGCTATACATGGGGTTGCCCTTGACAGCCGTCTGGAAATTTCAGTGGGGCCAAAAGGTGGTGACGAGATATTCTCAGAGGCTGGGTACAGGGATTGTGTCACCCCTGTGCTGCAAGCACTGACTGCCTGTCTGTTCTGGGTGCCTTTCAAAGTGCTGGTTCTTATATTTAAGGCCCTAAATAGCTTAGGGACAGGATACCCACAGGACTGCCTCATCCCCTCCTGTACTGCCTGCTAGTTAAGACCTGTCTCCCAAGCTCTGGTCTCTGTGTCCCCACTTGCAAAGCAGAGCTAGGAGGAAACTAGAGACAGGGGTTTTTCAGGGGCGGCACCTTTCTTCAGAATGCCTTCTCCCCATACAGTGTGTATTCATGTCTCTTGTTACCTAGGCTTTTAAACTACGGGTTTTACTTTTCTCAGTTGTTTTGTGATTTTTTTCTGGCCTGAGGGCTATGGATATTTTTTAAGCTGCTCAACATTTGTTCGATGGTGTTTTTATGCCCCTTGCTTGTGTTAATGTGAACGTTTTTTGTTGTATTAGGGCATTCTTTTTACTTGTGAGTCACCTCCAGAAAGCAAACCAAAATGCTGGAGCAGTTTGTAATGCTCTCATTTTGCTTAGCCACGAGAACGTGGTTGCGTTTCAGTTCAGTGTTTAGCACCGAAAAAAGATCCATCACTAGGCAAAAGACTGTTTTGACCTCTGATTTGTACAACAAACATAGCAACTATGTGCACTTCATTTTCCTAACGAGACAGTGAACATTTTTAAATCGACGCAGATTTCATTCCATTACGGATCACTGTGTCACCCCTATGCCAACATTTGCAATGTTTTTTCCTAGGATCCTGCAGGAATCATGTGGCATCAGCTAGCGGATGGAGAGGTAGCTTTAAACTAGTGTATGCTAGGTAGCAGGAGAGGTAGCTTTAGATTAACAGCAACAAGAGAAAAAATCTGCTTTTCTGGCTCTTTGATAAACAGCAGAATCAATAGCCCAACAACTGATCAGTACGGTGCCTAATTAGAGTATTCAGCTAGTGAAACAGAGCTGTCATGAAAAGGTTCCATTAGTGTCCCAGCCAATAAAAAATAATGGGTATTTAAACATATCCTGCTAAACCAAGCCAGGATGCAGCAGGGAAGGAAGTAGTTCGGGCAAGAAAAAGAATGGGTCATGGCCCACTTTGCTAGAGTCCTCAGCCTCAAATGGAATTACAATTGAACCGCAAGCATATCCTATAAAATTAATTTCTGTTTAAAATGGGTTTGATTCAGTAAAGGGCTGATTATGTATTCTTCATGGGGGGGGGGACGTGCAAGAAGTGTGCGTGTGTTTCATACATCAGGGTGATGCTCAAAGACATATTTGGGAGGGAGAGGAGGAAACGTGGTTGTGGTTCTGGTTTTCAGCATAAGATTACTTAAAGGATATTCAGTATGAAGCGGGATTGGGAAACCTTTGTAGGAAAACACGTGAAATCTTGTTCTTCCTTCAACAGACCAATAATTTAAAAACAGGATGCTTATTTGTGGGTAAGAATTGCAGGCTATTATGTAAAAAAGAATGGTGGATTTCTCTCTCTCTCTCTTACTCTTTAATTTAGGAATTGTGTACAATGTGTTAGTTTTTCTGCATGAACAGCCTGATAACCTCTTGTGGTTGCATTACAGCGAATAAGATTTTAGAGTGACATTTTGTCCTGTTTGTCTTCAGCATGAAGATGAAGGCAAAAATCAAAGTGCAAGATTTCTTGCTTGTGTTATACCAGAGTCGCTACCAAGATTAGTCACTGTAAAAAAACCCTGTAAATTTTCAGTACGTGCTGACTACAAATATTCTTTTTACATAATTATTTCATCTTATAGGTCTTCCAAAAGAATTTCATTATATATTTTACTTTTCAACGTGTAACAGCCCAAAAGCCAGATAAAAGAACAGGAAAACTGATTCCATCGACTTCAACAGAAGTTCCTTAATACTTATAGAATGATGCAGAAATTAGTAGCCTGAAATAACCATTTGTCATACCGCTTCTGCTTGCCTATCCAGTCTCCGGAGGACCACTAGCTGGATCATCCCGCGAATGTTTCCTTCCATAGACATGGAACGTCTCAAGGTCTCCATGGCCTCATGGTTTGATTTCCCAAGCAAGGATTCCCCATTCACTGCAAGAAGCTGGTCGTTTGTTCGCAATCGGCCATCCTACCAAAGAATCAGTATTAAATAGTTCTTAAAAAGCATTAAATACCAGTGTGAGCAAGACACAGAAACATGTATTTTTAAAAACACAATTGGAGGAGGAGGAGGAGGAGGAATTTGTGAGTACTAAAGCACAATCTGGCAAACATCTATTTTTAATTAACTATACCTTGGAAGGAATATAATGACTATAACAGACAGTGGAAATGGACAGCAGCCTCAAAATGCATGGGCAAACAGTGCCAGAAGCAAACGATCACAGCCCTACCCCACCTTCCGGGGTAGATATAAATTACCTGCCTACCAATTTTTTTTCTTCTCACCCTGACACAGAGAGTACTCCATCTTTCTGTGTTATACCTCTGAGGATGCCAGTTACAGCTACTGGCAAAACGTTAGGTCCTACAACGCCAAGACCATGGCTACACAACCTGGAAAATCTACAGCAACTAATATCACAGGTAACGTTATGACATTTTTTTTCAAATATTCTTCCTGCAACCAAAACACCAGCCTTGGCACCAATGCTCCTTCTTAGCTGTGGAGTCTTGTGAGCAAAAATTCTACTTTGTGAGCTACTGGCATTAAAGTTGTGAGCGAGCGATTTGGCTGCTGCATAAATTAGTTTACTCTGGAGCCATCCTTCCTGAGTGAAGAGAAAAATGTGTGAGCCGGAGGGTAAAAAACTGTGAGCTAGCTCACACTAACTCAGCTTAGAGGGAATACTGGTTGGCATGCACTGCCTCTCAAATCCAGATCGTCTAACATGATTCATGGAGAATATAGCAAGCATCTTCCAAAATCTGCTCTTGCAAAAAGGATACTGTCAGTCTAACGTAGAGCAGATCAACAGGTAATTGCCAAAATCCATAGCTTAGTGAGCTCTATGCACAAAGGCATCTGCGGCTGAGCATGGTGGCCACAGCCAACGTATGGTGACCTTGCAGGGTTTTCAAGGCAAGAGACGTTCAGAGGTGGTTTGCTATTGCCTGCCTCTGTGTCATGACCCTGGATTCACTTGGTGGTCTTCCACTGAAATATTACCCAGGGCCAACCCTGTGTAGCTTTCAAGATCTGACAAAATCAAACAAGCTTGGGCTATCAAAGTAAGGGCCAGGTTCTGCACTCCATTTTAAAAGAACACCCCAGTACTCGCCTACAATCCATAAAATAGTAGGAATTTTAGAAGTAGCCTCCAACACCACACAAGAAGCTATGGTAAGAATAAAACTGTGACAACTGAGGAGCACACATGGAAGCTCTTGTATATTTCTATGGAAACTTTCAGATCCCATCTCTAACATGCACCATTTGGCATTTCAACCTCTCTCCAATCACACAGACTGGAATTATCATAAGATGGGTATCTCCTCCACAGCAGCAGTAAGCTTGAAACACTAGATCATCTTGTACTAGACTCTCCTCAATTAAAATTGATCCTGTAATCTTTCCGTGAAGAAATGCATTTCCCCCCTTTGGAGGTTTGAAATGAGCAAAACCTTCAGTCTGAGTTTTAGAAGCCGCCCCCCCTCGAGGCAGAGAACAGGCATACTCCATTCCTCACCTGGAGATTGGCAACAATGGTTCCCCAGGGGAATGGCTGGTTTGCAGGCTGAAGTCTATGGCTTGTACCTGTCTGAGGTCCTACCCCTCCTCAAACCTCACCCTCTCCAGGCTCCATCCATCCCTCAAATCTCCAGGATTTTCCCAACCTGGAGCTGGCAACCCTAGTCAGGACTGGCCCCAATGAATTCCCCACAAAGGCCTGGAAAGGGCTTCATTCCTTTGTCTTTTTACTGACAGAACCAAGCTTGGTTGCCTAGTCACAGCCACTGAGGGAAAAGCTAGTCCCACAGGACCCAAGCAGGAGAAGTGTCTTCATCAGGAGAGACAGCCCTTTGGTTTCCGGTTTTGGCAGCTGCAATGGTGACAAAGGTCTCCCAAGCCTCCAGGAGCCACGTGCCAGCACCTGCAGCTGGGAGGGGGTACAATCGTCTGCACCCCCGCAGAGCTCTTGGTTTTGGCTCTTTCCCCCCCCCCACCATAGAGAACAATGGAAGGAATAGGGACAACCTGTTTGGGGGCCCTTGAATTGGACCCCCTGTTCCAATGTTCTTGAAACTTGGTGGGTATCTTGGGGAGAGGCTCCATCAGCTATCCTGTGAGTCTGGAGCCTCTCCCTCAAACCCCCTCCCCTCTATCTCCCAGAATATACCCTATGTTTTCACCATTGACTTCAATGGCCCATAGGATATAATGGGGCCATATTGCCGCCAAATTTCTTTCATTCCCTCCTTTCCTTCTCTTTTTTTCCTCTTTCCCTCCTTCTTCTCTTCTCTCTTTCTTTCCCACCTTCTTCTCTTCTCTTTTTTCCTCCTTTCCCTGTTTCCCTCCTTATTCCCTCTCTTTCTTTCCCTCCCCTTTCCTTCTCTTTCTTTCCCTCTTTCCTTCTCTCTCTTTCCTTCCCTCTTTCCTCCTTCTGTGGCCCAACTCTCATGAGAAGGAGTTTGAATTTTAAACCCCTTCTCTCTTAGCTCCCCCACCCAGACCAGCTGGGGAAGGGAAGGGGAGGCTTTTGAAGATGCCCCCCCTTGCTTCCCCTTCTGACATCACTTCCGGTGATGTCAGGGGGTGTAGCATATGCTAATAGCCTAATAGCTCATTAGCATACCATATGCTAATGAGCTCCTGCAGCTGTTTTTCTACGAAAAGACCCCTGAATCTAACCATTTAGTAGAAGTTGCTTTCACCCTCTTCATCTTGAACCCTCCCCGCCAGAAGAATGAGGACTAACCTGCCTTTTTTAAAAAAGCAAACTCAAATTACCAAACAGATTCTGTGTTGCAGGCCACGCAGTGGTATATTGTACAACAATGGTCAAGGACATCTCCATTTGTGTCCTGCCAGGGTGGTATAATGGGTCAGAGTGCTGGACTAGAGCTTGGGAGACCCAGGTTCGAATCTTCACTCTACCATGGAAGCTCTCGGGGTAACCTTGAGTCAGTCACTCTCAGCCTAACCTACCTCACAGGGCTCTTGTTGTGAGGATAAAATGGGAGGAGGCGAGAGCTCTGTTGTAATCTGCTTTGGATCCCCACTGGGGAGAGAAGTGGGATATATCTATCTACATAAATTAATAAGTATCCCAGATATACTTCACGAGCTGCTTGCACAGGAGCCATTAAGGACTTGTTTTGCTAGGCATCTTTAGAAAACTAATCCAGTGAAGGTAAATTTAAAAAAGACAGGGAGCCATGCATTCATAAAAATGGGACTTCATTTTAAAATTCAGTATCTGCCACTATTCCTGTATGCCCATAGTAAACAATTCCTCTCTTAAAAGAAACTAAAGGCCCAATAACAATTCTTATTAAGGAAGTGGTTTCTTTTATCTGAGATACATCTTAGTTTACATAATTCATGTCAATTCCATAAACCTGGAGAAACCTAATATGGACCAAAAGCGTCTGCAGTGAAAAGCGAGACACGGAAGAGGAAGCAGCATTGAAAAACCATTAGCCTGCTTACAATGAATTTGATTCAATCATAAGCTCATTAAGAGTTTTCTATAAGCACTTGCCAGAGCTACTTACATCTGTCATATGTCTTAGTTGTCTATAATATGTATATTTTCAAATCTGATTGTCCCCCCCTACTACCACTAAAGCATTCGATATATTCTTATTACAGTGCTGCCAAGTCTAACTAAACACTGTTTCATTATAAATACAGGCCCAAGCTGAATAAAGTACAGAATATTCCAAGGGGAAAAGGGAGGGGGGTGTGCCGCATTGAGACAAGTAATATGGAAGGCTGGTGTAGAGTTCTTTGCCATTATAGTTTCGGTAAGAAGGGTAATCACATGGACCACCATGAGACTCAACTTTTCACGTAATTTGAACATTTACAGTCATTTTCCCTATGGTGGGAAGCATTTGCAACACATTTTCACCAGTACAAATCTTTAAAGCCCTGTAATGGCTGGGGACCAACATACCTTAAGGACTACCAACTCTGATATCAACCTACCTCTATTACAGGGGTCATTTCATAGAAAAAGAGGTGCAGGAGCTCATTAGCATAACTCATTAGCATAACTTATTTGCATATGCCACATCCCCTGACAAAGGGCAGGCATGCAAGCATGCCTGGGTTCCCTGCCTGATGCTCTGTGGCCATCTGGGGAAGGGAAAGAAAGGCATTTAACCTGCCCCCCTTCCCCAAGTTTCTCCGCAAAACCGGAGAGGTTCAGGGAAGAAAGGGGGCATGCCTGCCTGCCCCTTCCCTTCCCCAGCCAACCCACCACGGCAGGCTGGCTGGCTGGGGAAGCAAAGGATGCCTGGGTTCCCTACTCCTGGGCTTGTTACTCCCGGAATGCCATTCCTGCTCGTCGTTTCCCCCCCCAAAATGACCCCTGCCTGTATAACTCCGGTCATCTTCGGAGGCCCTGTTACAGTTTGCCCTGCCATCTGAGAGTAGACAGGTGGCAACCCAAGAAAGGGCTTTCTTGGGTGCAGCACCAAAACTTTGGAACTCCCTACTCAGGGAAATGTGTCTGTCTCTCCCTTTATTGGAGTATTCTGATAGTGGGTGAAGATTTTTTTTGTTTTGCTTGGTATATCCCCAGTTACTGTTACTGGCCCTCCTCCCTGGTTCTGGTGTTGTTTATTTATGTGTTTTCTTAAATTATTTTATTATTTTAACTGTTGTTGTGAATTATTCAAGTGGTTTTTTTAATATTCACTATCTTGGGGACTTTGATCGAGTGGAAAGGCATCATAAAATGTTTTAAATAAAAATAAGTAATAAACACAATATCTGTGGACAGGAAGATGATCACAAATTTGCTGAATATTTTACATATTAACATCATTACTGAAAATGGGCTATTATTGCTTCTGTAGTAATGGAAGTGTACAAAAATTGTATACTATTACATCAAAGGACGCTATAAGGATCCACCCCCCGCCCCCGGGCAGCATGCAGTATAAGATATATGATGTAATCTTTAAATGGAGTTTTAGACTCTTAAAAAAAATGACTGCCATTCCTTTTTAATTATTACAGTACTGTATGAAAGAAATGACAGAAGAAATTTAATAATGGTTCAAACAGTAAGAAAATTTCAGGGCCCTGTGTCAAAGAAAGCAGACTCCAGGACAACAGGGCTACCAGGAATTCACCTATGGGAGGTGCTTTGTAATAGATGTGGGGCTGGGGGGTTGATGAAAGGACTGTAGAGCAGATATCACACGGAGTATTCATAGGTTTTTGTGTTCTAATGAAATCCTCACTAAAATGAAGAGGGTTATTCATTTCACTGATCAGAAGAAAGAATGAAGATTTTATTGTTGGGAGCTCTTATAAAGATTTTTGAAAAGCTCCTGCAGTACCTCTTTTTTTTTTTGTCCGCAAGTCTCAGTTCTTTTGTTAACGTTTATCCACAGGAATTGCCTCTCATAAGGAACTTTTTTTAAAAAACTGCAAAGTTAGGAATGAATTGTTCCAATGGACTGTGCAAAGTCTTACCCTATAAAGAGCACTTTGAGATGCACCCATAGGTTGCCGTGACAGGGTTTATTCCAAGATACTCACATGGGCATACCATTAGAGCAGGAATCCCCAGTTCAGTGTCCTTTTCTGACACCTGCCAAGCAATGCTCCCTCTAAGCTGTGGAGTCTGGTGAGCAAAAATTCTACTTTGTGAGCCACTGGCATTAAAGTTGTGAGAGAGCAATTTGGCTATTGCATAAACGAGTTTGCTCTGGGGCCATCCTTCCTGAGCTAAAACAAAAATGTGTGAGCCGGAGGCTAAAAAACTGTGAGCTAGCTCACACTAACTCAGCTTAGAAGGAACATTGCTGCCTAGTGTTTTTAGGAAGTGGGCAGGGCTAGGTAGCGCTGTTGCTCAGTGTGTCTTCTGAATGGCTGTGGGACACTTGACTGACTGCGCAGATTTTTTTTTTTTTAATGTTGCTATGGCAGCAGCTGCCACAACGGTACAAGAACCTTCACTGTGTGACTGAAGTTAAGCTGCAGCAATTGCTTTTCGGCTGGCTCCACATCCTGCGACAGCCATTTTCTTGCTGTATCCTCCATGCCAAGTCAGAATTCCAAAGGTGCCTGCAGGCTTAAAAAGTTTGGGGACCTCTGCATTAGAGGATTTCTATAATATTGAAGGCTTTCACGGCCGGAGTTCATTAGTTGCTGTAGATTTTCCGGGTTGTGGGGCCGTGGTCTTGGCATTGTAGGACCTGACAGTTTGCCAGTAGCTGTGACTGGCATCCTCAGAGGTATAACACAGACAGATGGCGTACTCTCTGTGTCAAGGTGTACTCCATCTGTCTGTGTTATACCTCTGAGTAATCCATCTGTCTGTGTTATACCTCTGAGGATGCCAGTCACAGCTACTGACAAAACGTCAGGTCCTACAATGCCAAGAGCACAGCTACACAACCTAGAAATTCTACAGCAACTAATTTCTACGATAAATAAACAGTCAAACTAGTTACGTTATTCGTTTATTTAGGCTTTTTTCTTTTAATGGGCCTTATGGGCTTGCAAGTTAAGAGTTTGGATTTTTCATCATGGGATAGAGTTTGGACTTCTCAACTTATAGACTTTTGACTATAATATCATTAAAAGTATGACCATTCTGATGGATCCGGTCCTGCATGCATATGCAAACACAAATGTGCATACACACAGAAAGGGACCAGAAAAACCTGTGGAAATAATGAAGACAGCCCTTGGACAGGTTTATCATGGCCTGACATTATAGGGAACAGATCCCAATGTCATTTCCCACCACCACCAAAAAAATATAGTACACTCTTCTCTATCCACAAACTCCATTTCTATATAGAGATCCCCAATTTGGCAGGCTTTTGCCTGCTGCCAGCAAGCTGGTTGGCGGGGGAAGCCCAACGCCCAGCAGTGGCCACCATTGGCTATACCTCCTGTGAGAGTTAAAGGGCCCTCCAGCTGATCAGTGGGAGCACATGGCCCACTTGCCAGTTGGAGGGCCTTTTAAATCTTGCAGGAGGGGAGGAAAGGGGGGGCAGCCAGCAGCTGCATCCCTGAACTCCAAGGGGCGAATTTGCTGCTTGGAGTTCAGCTGCGCACCCACCCTTCAAATGCCTTGGGCAAGAGGCGGAGGGGCCACGCACATCTGAACTAGTACAGGTGCAGTGAGGTGCCCGTCCCCAACACGCTGCTGTCACATTTTGTGATATCATTACATTGAGGACATCCCCGCCCCCCAAAGTCCCCTGCCAGGGACTAAGAAGGACCTGGCAATCATATTTTTATGGTGGATCCCTTATGGCCAGACATGATGACCTGCTACCAAAATCCAGTTTTGTGCAGAATTTGGTAGCATTTTTATAGAAACTATCACTCTGCACCATAGGCTTGCAAATGAATACAAATGCAATCCACTACGCCTGGATTACTGCACCCTTTTCAAGCCTCTGGGCACCCTTGATATTCTGACATGGGGTGGTGGGCACAAAATGGTGGCCTCAAGAGATGGAGCCAACCACAAAATCTCAAGGAATGAGGTTATGAATAAATCTACTGGTAGTATTTCAGGCAGAAACTTGATTTGACGGGATGCCTTTTAAAACAAATTATTTTCTTGCGTATGTACAGCTTACCTTCAGTCATATAGTGAAGATCCTTGTGCTGTGGGGGGAAGCTGCTGTTGAAGCAAGTTTTAAAAGATCTCCGACAGCTAAAATCACAAGCTGTGCTGGGCAAAAGCTCCACCTGGCCCCACCCACTTTTTAAAAATACTTGGCAGGAACTAGGAAAGGTGTCAGTGGATACCATGCAGCCCCTAGGCACCGCACTGGGGATCCATCCACTACTCTCCATCTTTTACTACTCCCCACCCCTCTGCCCAGTCACCAAAACAACTGGATTACAGTGACATAACATTACTTGGCAGAAAGCTAAATCACCACAGTCACCACACTCACACATGATAACACCTGGACTGAATCGAGACCTAGGTTTACTGTCTCATTACGAATGCTGATTTCTCCATGCCTACTATCCCTCTGCATATCACGCCTAATCCAGTCATGCCTGCTACTGTCATTCACGTGCTATTGTTTGCCTGCTAATGTCATTCAGCATCTGAAATAACTCCACTTTCCAACGTATAGAACAGATGGACTCACATTCCAGCTATATCTGAAGTGAGCAGTGACTTGTGAAAGCTCATATCCTGTCACAAATTGTGTTAGTCTTTAAGGTACCACTGGACTTTTGCTCTTTTTTCTGCTGCTACAGAAAGACAAACACAGCTACCCGTCTTGATCTATGCTTACACATGCACTCACATATACCATCACCTGGTCTATCTCACAATCACCGAGGCAAGGCCTTAAAAGGAAGTGGCAGGGTGTTTTACACTGCCCCCTCATCAGCCAGATTCTTCTCTCCTCATGGTTCTCTCTATAATCTATCTTTAAATGCTACTTCCACCTGTTCAAGATTCTCCTCAGACTACCCCAGGCTTTACCTATCCCCCACTAACCCCGCTTGTTTTCTTTGGACAACTGTCCTAAGCTAAATTTATAGCTAAATTACGGGTCCACTAGCAACTTAGAAACCAAAAAGTTTGTTGGGGTAGGAGCCTTCAAGAGTCCAAGTTCCTGAAAGAGTCCTCTTGAAAACTCATACCCCAATAATTTCTATGAAGAAAGGTTAACATGCTTAGGGCTCTTTAGCCTGGAGAAACGACAGCTGAGGGGTGACATGATCGAGGTTTACAAGATTATGCATGGGATAGAGCAGGTCAAGAAAGAAGTACTTTTCTCCCTTTCTCACAATACAAGAACTCGTGGGCACTCAATGAAACTGCTGAGCAGTCGGATTAGAACGGATAAAAGAAAGTACTTCTTCACCCGAAGAGTGATTAACACATGGAATTCACTGCCACAGGAGGTGGTGGCAGCTACAAGCATGGACAGCTTCAAGAGGGAATTAGATAAGCATATGGAGCAGAGGTCCAGCAGTGGCTATTAGCCAGAAAGTATAGACAGGAACTCTCTGTCTGGGGCAAGTGATGCTCTGTATTCTTGGTGCTGGAGGGGGCAACAGTGGGAGGGCCTGTAGTGTCCTGGGCCCCACTGCTGGACCTCCTGATGGCACCTGGTATTTTTGGCCACTGTGGGACACAGAGTGTTGGACTGGATGGACCATTGGCCTGATCCAACACTGTCTTCTCTTATGTTCTTATGTGCTACTGGACTCAAATCTAGCCGTTCTACTGCAGACCAACATGGCTACCCTTTGGAATTGTCTTTTTATAAGCTCAAGTGTATTAGTAAAAACTGCATGGATTACAGCGGTGGTCTCTAAGACAGGAAGGGTCCACAGCAGTGTTGATTTAAAGACAGCCTGTCGCCAACATTTTGAGTACCACTTTTCTTTCAGTAGACTATGCTTCGATTCTCAGTGCAGGGCAAGTCATGTCTTTCCACTGTTAAGGATCTATACATTCATTTCAGAGAGCAGTCAATTTTCCTTCATAACGAAGGACAGTGTTTTTGGCTCAATATTACAGTGGGGGAAAAATTGAATTTGTTTTAGTATTAGCCTCGTTCCTAGATGTTATCCCAAGGCACTTCTGAAACTCATTTATTCGACCAGCTTCTCACCCGTACTTCTTCCTCTCAGTTGTCACAAGGCATCCATACAGAAACTATCCTTATAGTGATAATGATTTTATATATATTATAGTTTTCACAGCAGAACCTCAATTCTCTTAAATCCAATGTATATGCTTAAGCCAATACCACCTGTAGCTCTGGAAACAAGTAGAATTTACTTAAGGGACAAATGAAAAAGATCAATAGCAGCAAGGGGAAAAAACAGAGTGCATGGTATTTTTTAAAAATAACACCAAGCCTCTTTAACACAGATGCTGAAAAGTAGTATTATACACACAGGAGCACATGAGCCCGCCTTGGCGGGGAGGGCAGGGTATACATTAAATAAATAAATATCCATATCACACTGATATACATCCTTTATTTTTTGGTACCAGCTGATGTTTTCACATTAACTGCAGAAACTGTTACACAAAACAGACCACTCCCCCATCTGACTGTTGTGCTCTGAGTAGTGTCATTCTTGGAGGATGTCTTTAGATTTTGCGGTATTAGGTTTGCTTCCTCACAAGCACACACAGTATAATGCTTCCTCTGTGCTGTCTGCATATTGCTTTGTTCTACCCTGGCCAAGTACTGTAGAGAAGGGAGAAGATATATGCGAAGGGAGGCTTTCACAGTTCTTATTGTAAGCCACCCTGAGTTCTGCAAAGTAGGAACTTCAAAATCTGCAACCGAAACCCAGTGGCCCAACAGCTGAACATTGTAGACAAAACTTCTTCCTCCAGACTCCCTCTCAGCAGAGCTGACTTTAGGTGCAAAGGCCAACTGGTCAGTCCAGATGGACCAGAGTAAGTTGATGTGCCTCCTGTATTCTGTGAAGCACTAGGGGGAATGGGGCATCCCGTCCAGCAGGCAGACATGGAATGTTTGCCCATTCCTTTCCGTCTTGCCTTAAGGTCCCCATTCTTGCCAGTGGCAGCTGAGATGGCTGACCTGGAATCTGCTCTCCAAGTGAAGCGTTTGTTTGCATTCTGTCAAGGGACACCCATCCACCCTGCAGTGGTACAGTCCAAAAGACAGGTTGCTCACTTCAGCGGCTGCTTGCAAGAGCAAGACCAACGGATATTACTCAAACGTGTGTGTGTGTTCAGTTCCAAAATGTTTGGTGCCTGCTTTGCTTTCTGAGTTCGGACCATGTATGCAGGTGTTCGTACTGAAGCTCCTTTAGAAAAAAGGAAGACTTTAGATTTGAAAGATTCATGTAGGTAGCCGTGTTGGTCTGAAGCAGGGGTGGCCAAACTTGCTTAATGTAAGAACCGCACAGAAGCAAATCAGATGTCTGAGAGCCACAAGATGTGAAAAAAATATTTAAAAATATTAAATAAATAAGTAAAGTAATATATTCTCTGTCCTCTCTCCACCAGAGTGGGAAATACATTTATTTGTCTGTGGGTCAGGGGCAAGCCTATGCTCAGATACTCTGAACTCTCCCAATTCAGGCACTGTGTTCAAGACTTATCCAAGAGGGATATATACTCCAGTAAAAGAATCCTGTTGTGTATAAAGGAATGAGAACTGTAACATAATGGAGGGACCATTCAGGAGGGAACACCTTCATAATGGAACAGGTTAGTAGTCTTGTATTGTAGGAATCGGGGCTGTGGTGGCTCAGAGGTTAAGACGCTGAGCTGCAGATCAGAAGGTCTGTGGCTTGGCAGTTTGAGTCCCTAGTGCCACGGGATGGAGTGAGCTCCCGTCTCTGGCCCCAGCTCCTGCCAACCTAGCAGTTTGAAACAAGAAATTGCAAGTAGATAAATAGGTACCGCTTTGGTGGGAAGGTAACAGCATCCTGTGCGCCTCGATGTTTAGTCATGCCGGCCACATGACCATGGAAATGTCTTTGG
This sequence comes from Gekko gecko, assembly GCA_029375565.1. Classification (NCBI taxonomy): domain Eukaryota; kingdom Metazoa; phylum Chordata; class Lepidosauria; order Squamata; family Gekkonidae; genus Gekko; species Gekko gecko. The sequence continues at coordinate 24,726,086 of JAPDNY010000003.1, forward strand.
ACAGCGCTGGCTCTTCAGCTTGGAAACTAAGATGAGTACCACCCCCTAGAGTCAGATTCGACTGGCTTTCGAGCATTTTTGCCTAAAATACCATATTTCCCTTCAATATTCCCTTCCCTTCAAACATTTTTTATTGCAAGAATCATCTTGCACTCTTATAGCATTGTCTCCAACATTTGTAATTCCACTTTCTGCATTGTTTATGGTATAATATGCCTTAGACAACTTGTTGTTTGCATTGTTTTCTAACTCTAATCCTATACCAACTGCATTGTTCACTGTCTGCTTTACAGAGTCTGAATGCATTGTTTCATATTCTGTCACCTGCCTTGAGTCTCACAGAAAAAGGGAAGCAATAAATAAAGTAAAATAAAGACGAATGAGGAGAAAAGTCTTGTCTCAGCAGCTCCTTGAAATGAAGCCATTATCTGGTGCATATACAGAAGTTTTGTCAGTAATGACTGAAGTGTTTCAGTTTTTGTATAAGAAACAAGCACCCCCACCCCCAAAGATAAATCATATTTCCTAGTATTGACAAAAACATGTTGCCTAACAAAACACAGCTTATCCTCTTACAACGTGTGCAAGAAAGTAACTAGAATCAGGCACAAATAAAATACCTATGTTTGCAACGCTAACATTGTAAATATAAGCATGAAAAGATTTGGGGCAGGAGGAAAAAACACTGGAAGGAAAGACCAAAGTGGAAAAGAGGTTACAGCAGTGGTTCCCAAAGTGGGCGGTAATGGGATTACCTAGGGGGTGCTAAGGGGACAGCAGGGGGGAGCACTGTAGTTGGGGCCCCTGTTCCAGGCTGTTCACTTATTTATGATTGATCAGGCTATGATGCCATGCTCGCAAATGGCACGCCAAGTTTCTGCCTCTGCAAAGCAGTGGAAACTATCGGAATTTTTACTAAATATGCTACCAGAACTCTAGTCAGACCAGTATACTGCATTTTGAGAAACTGTCACCACCATGTGTGTTTTGGTCTCTTTGCCATTTTTTGCTGGCAAGTCCTTAATATAATAGTACTGATTACAGTATTTATTTTCCTGCATTCTCAGTTACTGAACATGTCGATTATGAAGCATGCTTTTTAGCTAAGTGTTAGTTTTTGTAGCCCACCCAATTTCTAGTTAATATAAAGTTATAAAATTTTCAAAGAGGGAAGAAACTTTTTTAAAGAAAAAAAATTAAGGGGTAGAAGGAAAAATCTGAAGTAATAGAGGTGAAATTTAGGGTATAAATAATAAACATTCCAGTAAAAAGAGGAAAAATTATGGTAAATAAATATTGAAGGGAAATATGGTATTTTAGGCAAAAAAAATTAGACAGGCCTTTACAAAGAAAATATATTGTCTTTCTTCAGAATTGCAGCAATAAAAATAAAGGGGGAAAAACACTAACAGTATTCAGAGGCAATAAGTTGAGGTTGCGGAAGAAGAACTAACTGAACTACAAAATGAAAAATTCAGGTGGGTAGCCAAGTCAGTCTGAAACAGCAGAACGAGCCCAGTGGACCTTTAAGACCAATTTTTATTCAAAGTGTAAACTTTCCTGTGCAAAACGCTCTTCTCCATCCCAACTGGAAGAAAATCTCAAGGGCTACTTACAGGAAAAAGGGGGGGCAGCTATCAGGAGGGACCACTCAGAGCCAAGATGCATAGGCAGAGCTGAAATTGGATCAGGTGGCCAGTAAGAACAATAAATGGCAGCAAAATAGCACGTAAATGCAAGAGTTAATAAAGAGATGTGAGAAAGAAGCTACGGTCCAGCAGCACCCCCAAGACTCAAACTTTGTTGAGCTACAAAATGACATGGAGCTGAAGTCAAAGTTTACGAAAGTATACCAAAGCACTCAAAACTACTGCTAGGACTGGAATGATATGGAATGAATCTACCAAGGATGGTATTACATGAAACTTCGTTTGTTAATGTCCCTGGAAACATCTCACTGGCTACTGCATTAGACAGACAGTACTGGTCTTTCATCAGATCCAGCAAAGAAATCCTTATTCTTTGCATGATTTACATGTTTATAGTGTAGAGCTGGAACATTAATTTGACTAAAATGTTATGAATAAAAAATTAGGTTTCTGCATACCTTGTAAGCAGCACCTCCATGGATGATTGATTTGATGAAAATCCCAAGGTCAGCCCCAGTCTCTCGAGATTTGTTGCCCTTTAAGCTCACACCAAGTCCAGCTGAACCGGAGTCATTCAGGGGGATCTCAAAAGTCAACTGCTCAGTCGTCTCAAGTGAAAGAACATTGCAGTAGGGCTCTCCTTTCTGTTGTATGAACAGGTAAAAATGAAGCAGAACATTTGCATTAATAGAAGTGAAGCAGCCTAATCTCATAAGAAACATCATAAGTTTAAAACGTAAGGACCATGTGCTGTAAAGACTGAGTAGACATCCTTTGTTTGGAACACATGACAACTGGAAATAGGCCGAAATCAGACCAGAGAGTATTTCAAAATCTGAATGATTTTACAAAACCCGAACCACAAACTTCTACAAACCTCTCTGCACGAACTGGTTCGTGTTTCAGGAAGTTCGTGGGGCCGCAGCCCCACTGGAAGTAAGCTCTGAAGGCATTTAAACGCCTTCAGAGCTGACTTCCGGTTAGGGGAGTGGCTGCGGCATGACCCAGAAGTGGGCTCTGAGGCCATTTAAATGCCCTCGGAGCTCACTTGAGCCGCAGCCTCACCCAGAAGTGAGCCCCAAAGGTGTTTAAATGCCTTCTGAGCCCACCTCTGGGTCAGGCTGCCCCAACTGAGCTCCCAGAGTGTGCTCCGAAGACCTTTATAGGCCTTCAGAGCCGACTTCAGGGTGGGGACTGCCCATATGAGGGCATATAAGGCCTATAAAGGCCTCCGGAGCTAACTCTCGGTCTGGCCTGACCCAGAGGTGGGTTCCAAAGGCATTTAAATGCCTTCGGAGCTCATTTCCCGTCCCAGAAGTAAGCTCCTCCTTGTTGCCTGGGGAGTTGATTGATCGGCACCAGGCTGTCTGGCCCAACGAAGCACGACTTGCCAAAGCAAAACATACCAAGTCGTGGATTGCTTCGTGAACAAAGCAATTGCCTGAAGCGGCTGTTCACGATGCATGAAGCAGCATGAATTGTGACAACTTTCACTTTGTGAGCCGCCTCATGCCCATCCCTATTCATAAGCAAAAACACTAAATGGGCAACAAGTAGGGGGGAAGCAAGTTATTCCCCAGTAGAGATATTCACTGATAAGAGTAGCCAGATCAGTTGGGAGACGGAAATGATGTCCTAATAAAAGGAAAAAGAAGCAACAAAACCAGTCACCATCTACAAGTTTATCAATGTCTTCTCAACAATTTTATTATATTTTTTTAAAGGTGAACTTCCACCATGGCATCCATAACAATAAACCTCACTACTGAGCAGGAGTTCCTCTTTACAGACACTGAATATGGCTGCTTCATTTTCTCATTGCCCCCTTATAGCACAATCCTATCTGAAGAGTTCTCTTTCCCCAAAACTCACTATTCAACAAACTGGACTGCATTTATGAGAACATGCAATGGTTTATGAAATAGCAAGACTTTTTTAAAAGGAATGAAGGACACAATATGTTCCGGAAATACATTAAGATTTCTTCTACAATTATGCATAAAAAATTGAAATTGAGTACAAGAATAGGCCTGTTATGAATTTTCACATGAACCATTTTCGGGACATAATATCTCCCATGCTCAAACCAAAGGACCCTGTCTTAGTTTTCTCCATAATTACTTACAGTCAATAGGGTCCTCCTCTCTGCTGGTTCTTAGATGCTCCCACCCCCCCATTACATATTTGGTTTCTTCTCCTTACCTATATGACCTCAGCCAATTAGATCATGTAATTGCATGTTGATTTGATTTCACAATGTGCTATAGCAAATCAGATTTGGTCATACAATATTGTGACACAGCCCATTCAAAGTAAGGGCAACACCAATTTCTGAATGACCGAACACATTCACTCACCCATTCTTGGTACAAATGCATATGTTGGCTTAACCTTAGATAAAGTGGTGATACGGACACTTAATTTCAAATAAGTCTTCCGAATTCCTATGTAATAATTTATAAGGATGTGTATTTTTCTTTATGGAAGAGCAGAGTTTTTCCTGAACACTTAATCCACCTCTGTGATGCTGCAGTTAGAGCATCATTGTTTTCCACCCCATGAAAGAACAAAATAAACAATACACTTATAATCTAGAAACCACCAAATTTTGCCACAAGCTGTTGAGGGAGGTGGAGAGATAAAGGGTCTGCAGAATTATAAGCCTCAATTCCAACATGTATCAAGAGCAAATATTTAATATATTTAATCACATGACAAAGTTAATGCATTTCATTTAATTGGAAAATAAAAAAGTGGCCTGATGTTGACATTAATAATTATTGTCTGATGCTGGCGGCCTACCTCTCCTCTCTTATTATACCTACAAGCTTCTCTTTGTTAAATTTCCAGTGGTTTTTTTTTAATTAAAAGAGGCACATGTGCAAGCTTAAGTCCTTAAAAACATAATTGCAAAACTCATACTCTTGTAAAAGAATAAACAGTACTTTGCAGTCATTGATGCCTAGAAGACCCCCCCTAGCTGCAGATTAATAACAAAATTCAAATAAAGGTAAAATGCTTATGTCCCAGTGCCTATTATGCAGAATACCAAAGCGTCCAGTTTTTAGGCTTAGACAGTGCTTTGAAATCACACCTGTCCGCTGTAGATCGCTATAGCTACAGTGAGCATAGTAATAGAACATGGGACATTGTTGTCGTAATATGTAAATATGTGATGAAATTAGAAGCTATAGCTAAATATCTGTGTGGTAATTTTATCTCAGGTGCAAAGTACAATGTGCACACATCCTTCATTAAGAAGAAGAAGAAGAAGAGATTGGATTTATCCCCACCCTTCACTACCCAAAGGTGTCTCAGAGCGGCTTACAAACTCCTTTTCTCATCCCTCCTCACAACAGACACCCTGTGAGGTAGGTGGGGCTGAGAGAGATCTGAAAGAAACTGCTCTTTTGCAAGAACAGCTGTGTCAGAACTATGGCTTACCCAAGGTCATCCAGCAGCTGCAAGTGGAGAAGTGCATAATCAAACCCGGTCCTCCCAGATTAGAGTCAGCACACTTAACCACTACACCAAACTGGCTCACCAAACCTGTATTTCACTCAGATGTTCTGCTTTTCAGCTCACTAGCTACCCTGAACTAGGAGAATTACTCTGATCTCATCTTCCACCAGCCAGCATCCATAACTCTTAGCCCCTATTCCTACCCCACAGCGTACAGCCCCACCTGCTTCCTAGCTATCTATAAGGTTTCCCCCAGACATATTGTGTGTGTGGGGGGGGCAGACTCTGTAAATTAGTGTCGATGATGCCATGACAGCACTTCCAGTTATACACCCAGAAGCGGCATCACAATGTCACATGACATGCTAAATATTTCTAATATCTCTATGGTTTTTACTACAGAGATTTTGAAATTCCTAGAGCATCATGCAATACCTTGATGCCATTTCTGGGTTGTACCTTGAAGTACCACTGGTTTTCCACCTCTTTTTTTTGTTTTGTTCCCGCTGCTCTATCCAGAGTCAGAAGGAGCCTAAGGAGTAGTAACGAGAGCCTAGTTTCCCCTCATCCAGCCTCTTTTTTTCTTCAGACTACTTCCACTGACAGTTAACATACCAAAACTAATCTTTCCTTCGAGTAATTAAAAAATTCATCATGCATATATATGCCTGGCGTGTGCTATTTAGCAACAATATTAAACATGAAAAAGATTCAGTAGCACAGAAGATTCTTCAGGCATGGCCTAGCAATTTGAATAGTCTGTGGCGTTTTTGAAGAGGAGGAGGAGGAGGAGGAGGAAGAGACTGGATTTATACTCAGCTCTTCATTCGGAGTGGCTTACAATCTTCTTTCCCTTCCCCTCCCCACAGCAGACACCCTGTGAGGTAGGCGGGGCTGAGAGAGCTCTTTGAGAACAGCTCTGCAAGAACTGTGACTGACCCAAGGTCACACCAGCAGCTGCATGTGCAGGAGTGGGGAATCAAACCCAGTTCTTCCAGATTAGAGTCCGTGCTTTTAATCACTACACCGAACAGACACATACACACATGATTCTGTGCCATGCCATTAACTGCTTTCCAAAATTCCTCATGCAGTTTGCCCTGTGGCATAGCAGATCAATATTCAAGAAACGCAACACCAAACATCGCCAAGTGTCTCTGAAATCCAGACATGAGACCAAAGCAGATGAGTTGTACAACACCTAGAAACTTCTTTTGGAACCTTAATCTGAATACTCCCCCCCCTTTCTTTTTAGAAAGGAAGATAAACTACCCCAACAAAAGCCCTCTTTTAAGAGCAAGGAAATCCTCTATTAATCCGTGGGTCAAAAAGGATGGATATTTAACCCCTCACTGATTCAAGCATTCACAGATTCCATTCAGACTATTTCCAGTTTTCTGTAACAGGAATCTGATCACTCCCTATATACTTTATTGCCCCATGTTATCAACGACTGTGACCAGAGGCATTCTGAAGTAAACTAGAGCAATAGCCCTAACCCAGCCAGGGATTCTGCTCCTAACCATTCTAAACCCCGTTGTTAATCCCGCCAGTCCCTACTGCTCACATTTGTAGATCAATCAGTAGTTGGCTGCCTGGGAGACAGCTGGTTTTAGCCATACCAATCTGCTCCGGCAACACTCGACTGCTGAAATACCACACCTACGTCTTCCGGCAGAAAGTGCACCTGTGAGCTCACTTGCTTTTTGCCAAGCAGTTTTATTGCACCAAATTGCTAACTTTTACTTCCCACTTCCAATGGAGCAACAAAATTAATTGGAAGACAGCAATTATCTCTATTTATATAATGTGCTTGTACAACAACAAATATTCTGCGCACCTGTTCATATCTTTCACCAGAAACGTTCTCCACTTCCATTTGTAACTAATGATTTTATTATGGGTATAAAAAAAAAATAATAAATCCTTATTTTAGACATGTAAAACTCTCTGATCATAACTAACTCATTACAGTGGAGTCTGCTGTGTTTTGTTCCCCTCCAAGACAGCATCAGAACAGGAGAGAGTTGGTCTTTAAAAAAGAGGAATTTTAGAACATCTTGAGAACAAATTGTTCTAAGCCTAACTATACCCTTAAATAAAGACATAGCTAAGTAATTTAATTACTGAAATAAACACACTGCTGAGAACAGCATGGAAAACAAATTCAGGTGCTCAAGCGGTTCACCTATTTCCTTAGATGTATTCGTTTATTAAAAGAAGTTACTACAAGAATTAGCTCTCTGCACCCATCTGCTGGGTTATCATCAGAGGGCCTGGGTATGCTATCTGAACCAAAATAGAGTTGTTAAAATGCGTTGAAGTGAGACGATAGATATAAATACACTAAATCATTTTCAAGTATTAGGTTTCCTACAGCTCTCCTTCGACACACAGTTTGGAATCCATAACATTTCACAGCTATTCACCTCACTGAATCACTCTGGGAATCAGATAAATGTATCACACAAAGACTTAACTGACATTTACAAAAATAAAAAAGGCTCTGCACCAACTAATTTAGGAACAGTTCATTTCGATCCCACTCTCTTCAGAACACAAGCCTTTTAAACCTGATTCCCGCTCCTTTGGTGAACGCACATCTCTCATTTCCAGGTTACCATAAGGACCGGCAAACCTGCACTATAATAAAATCAAGCTTGATTTGCTTCAGACAAACAGCGTAGAAACCCGTTATTAAAATCTCAGGCAAGACTCCATGTATGCATAAAACATCTCCTTACATAGGATGCGTTTGCATCAGGCAACAGGGGTACAGCAGGAGCACTGCAGTAAATTACTGCAATCCCGCTTGTCATGCAGAAATAAAGTATAGGAGGGAACCGAGGTTCGCAAACCACAAACTTGGCCAAATTTTAATTCATAATCTGGTTCTTGCCCATCCCTAATTACAAGTACTTTCCAGGTGACAGAGACTGGTTTCCCCTTGAGAAAATGTCTTCTTTGGATGGTGGATATATCATTATACCCTGCTGAGGTTGCTTCCCTCCCCAAACCTCGTCCTCCCAAGGCTCCATCCCCACTCTAAGGGAGGTCTGATCTCTGTAGCTGGGAGATCTGTTGTGATTCCAAGAGATCTCTAGGCCCTACCTGGAAGATGGCAACCCTAGAAGGAGAGAAGGAAGCAGGAAAAGGGGAGAGATTCTGGGGCCTTTCAGGAAAGGGAAAGAGGAAATAGTGGGGGAGGAGGAAATGGTTTCCCGCAAGTTCTTGTGGGTTCCCACTTGTACCCTACATTTTTTAAATCTGTGAAAATTTGAAGGGAAGGAAAATTTGATTTCAATCAGTTTTTAATAGCTTCATCCTAAGCTATAATTGTGGTCTTCTATTTGATTTTTTTTATTACCATTGTTTTATTTTGTAAGCCACCTTGAGTTCTGCAAGGTAGAAAGTCAGTTAATAAATGTATTAAGTAAATAAAGAAACCCCTCTAAGCTCATTGACTTCAAATGACTTAGGAGGATGTAACTCTGCTTACGATGGCACAGTATATTTATTAACATTTCTACTATTTTTAGTACTTTTGGGTCCTAGAGTTGTCAAATAATGCCAGCTGTCATAAGACTGATTGAGAAGCTATGCATATTGAAAACACATAGCAAGAAATGTGCTTGCAAATTTTCCTCCCTTGGGACGTTTCTTAATAAGATGTCTGGTTAATACAGGTACTTGTGTTTGTCTTGCTACATGTCGACTGTCAGTGTTACATGCACAAGATTTTGACCACATACTTTATGTCATTACACTCTGCTTTTTGATAGTAGTTTTCTTTCTACATACTTTATGTCATTACACTCTGCTTTTTTGATAGTAGTTTTCTATACAACAGTCCTCCCCTCCCCACTCCAGGATCCTTGCCAAAACATCTTGGCTTGCTGTACATCTTTGGGCTTTTTTGCTGATTCTGGCTTGATCTACTGTTTTGAAGGAGCTAGCTGCAGTGGACTCTACTCCAGTGTTTCTCTACTGGTTGAGCCACGATTTTGGTGAAGGAAAAAAAAAGATGTGCAGGAAAGTTTTATTTTAAGTTTTTGGAAAAGATAATCCACCCAAGGGCTTGGAGGTCTTAAAAATCCACTAAATAGATTTTATATGCAATTAAATATTCTCCACATAAGATTAATTGAAATCCTAACACCCCTCCCAAGCTAGGGAGGTGTGAGTATGTAACACTTTTTAAAAAGAAAATGGCTGCAGTCAGAATTCAGAGATTCTGTAGGGAAAGGAGTTGTACTGGTAGTGGGTCAGCCAGCCCCTGGTGGTGTCTTTGTGCCTGCCTGTTGGTACACAGAATGTATATTTAAGGATGCCCATGGGATGTGAGCTATGCAAACCCTTCCGAGTCTAATGGACTACGCAAACTAGTTAAAGTGGGCACTGAGGGAAAAGATGGAGGGGCAGGCTTCCTATGAGAGTGCGAATGGCTGGCATGAAGGGGGAAATAGAACTGGACAAGAAAAGGAGATGCAGGCTTTTCAACACCCAGGGAGCACCTGCTTCATTACTGTTGCATTTGTACTAGGGGTGCTTGAACCTTTGCCAGCTTGGCTCACATCCCAGGTAATTCTCTCTCCCTGCTGTGGTCAGGTCCTGAGCCATTTATTCTGAGTAGTCGGACAAGGCAAGCCTATTGCTTTTTCCTCGTGCTCCGGGAAAGGAGAGCCAGTTTGGTGTAGCGGTTAAGTGCGCAGACTCTAATAAGGGAGAACCAGGTTTGATTCCCCACTCCTCCACTTGCACCTGGCTGGATGACCTTGGGCAAGCCATAGTTCTGATAAGAGCTGTTCTTGAAAAAAGAGCAGTTTCTGTCAAGAGCTCTCTCAGCCCCACCTCCCTCCCAGGGTGTCTGTTGTGGGGAGGGGGAGGGAAGGGAGTTCGTAAGCCGCTCTGAGACAGCTTTGGGTAGTGAAGGGCGGGGTATAAATCCAATCTCTTCTCTTCTTCTTCTTCTCCTCTAGCCTGACAGGTGGAATCAATGGACTTCTCCCTGCAGTGATGAGAGTGCAAGAGGAAGACTGAGTTCAGTCCCTGCTACAAGTGGCACACTGTCCACTTTGTGTTATTTGTTCCGGCCGGGGGGGGGGGGCAACTGGGAGAGGCTGGTGAAGGGTTCGTACCTTGTCTTTATGCCATTCTGCCCTTATGAGCCCCCACAAACCTCCCAGGGTTCATGTGGTTCAACTCTTTGAATGCCCTCTACAAGCTGTGCTGCTGCAAAAACCATCCCTTAAAACAGTTTTTGCAAGCTGCACCACTGCCACAGCACAACTCACAACTGAACCAAGAAGGCATTTAAATGCCTTCTCAATTGACTTGCTGAGCCATGCTGCAGTGATGGTGGGACTCAGCAAGTCAACTGGGAAGGCATTTATATGCTTTCTTAGTTCACTTGTGAGTCGTGCCACCACCTGGCATGACTCAGTGAGTCAACTGAGAAGGCTTTTAAAGGTCCCCTTTAAATGTCAGCATTTCAGCAATCCCTCTCTCTCCCCCCCTCCCACTTGGAAGCAGGGAAAAGTGAAAGGGATCACTGAAATGCCTTGCAAAAGCCATTTAAAGGGGACATTCTCTTTAAATGGCTTTTGCAAATGGGCGCTGCGCAGGACTGGAGTCCAAATGGCGAATTCACCCGGAAGTGATGGATTTGCCTCCTGGACTCCACTTCCTCGTGGCACCCGCTTGCAAAACACATTTAAAATGAACATTCGCTTCCCTTTAAATGGGTTTTGGAAGATCTCCCCCTCCCATTCTGCTGGTATCAGGGAGCTGTTGCCAGCAGAAAGGAAGGAGCTCTTCCCCTCTTCCTTTCTGCTGGCCTCAGGAAGCTACCACCAGCAGAAAGGAGGAGGGTTGGAAAGGGTCCTGCCTCCTCCCCCTGTCTTTTACTCACTGAAACCCAACCTAGAATATCTTGGTTGCCTAGCAACAGTCACTGATGGAATCTGTTGCTTAAAGCTACAGGCATTCCTTTTTTTTCATTTTCGGGCTTTTAAAACCCATCAATTTTTAAAAAAGATTTCAGATTTTTCCGCAAACCTGAATCCCTTTTCAGGTTTCTAGAAAGATCTGTCTTGCCTGTTCACAGCTCCAATCATCAGATTTAAGTATCCAAAGATTTGACCGACTTCGCTAATAGAATATAAGATTAAACTTAGTAATTGGATATGAATGCTTACTTGAATCAATACTGGTTAAGTTTAAAACAAAACCCGATTTGACTTCTGTTAATAAAACAAAGCTCTGATATGAATATTTTTGCTCTCCTGGCAGCAACCAACATGTCTATTTATCAGAAGGCTGAAAGGATTCAAGAAAGCCCTATGGTACTGTTAATTTTACTTATTCATATAAGAGAAGATCATAAAATAAATTCAAAAACATTCTAATTTTGGAACCTCTGGAAGACAGTGTTGTGAATACAGCAATGGAAAAGTAATTATCAGTGAACAATTTCCAGTAGGCAAGAACTCAAAAACACGAACTTTAGGGAAATGCTCTATAATGCTACTAACATCATTAGAGCCAGCTGGGTGTAGTGGCTAAAGTGCTGAATTAGGATTTGGGAGACCCAGGCAAAAATTTCCACTGTGACACGAAATTCACTGGGCAACCTTGAGCCAGTCAGATCCCTTCTCGCAGCCTGACCTCCTCAAAGGGTGGTGGCTGTGAGGATAAAATGGAGAAAGGGAGACCAATGTATGCTTCCCTGAGCTCCTGGAAGGAAGAGTATGTCGCGGGTTCGAACAGCAGAAGTGGTATGCACGGAGTGGGCCAGAAGAGAGTGCGAGTATCCAAATAAATACTGGAGGCTTCAGCTAGGTGCAAACTATATACATTTATTTACACACCACAGCCACCATCAAACAGAGTGTCAAAGTGCTCTGCTGCAATCATACAAATGAGGAGGAGAAACTGTACATCACTCACTGTACATTTATACAAACACCAGCCAATCAGGCTTCAGTGCTGAGTCACTGTGATAGCAGTGGCAAGACTGCCCTGAACCGGTTATAGCCAGCTCTAACAGAGATTCCTGGCTACCTATCACTAGATCAAATCCATCTAGCCAGACTTACAAGACATGTGGATCTCAACAGAGTATACTAAAATAAATAAATAAATATAACCAGAATAAGTTTTAAGATTTTTGCGATGCTGTGTTGTAACATTATATCACAAATATCAGTGACAAACTCTGACAAAACCAGACTCATTCAGACTTTTTTGTTCCTAAATGGAGGGAGGGGTCATGGCTCAGTGGAAGAGCTTGGCATGCAGTGCCAAGCAGCCCCAGGATCAATCCCCAGCCTCCCCAGTTGTTCTTGTTTTTTAAAGGCTCCATTGGGAGTTGATGTGAAAGACCTCTACTGGAGACCCTGGAGAGCCGCTGACGATCTGAGTAAATAATACCAACCTTGATGCACCAACGGGTCTAATACAGCATATGGCAGCTTCATGTGTTCAAGACTTGCAGTGAGAAGGAAAATCGATTTTTTCCCCCATTCCCCCCATGTTGCCAGCACTGGCTTCCTCCACAGCTCTTCTTTCCCCTTCTGCCACCCTCCCAGTTCTGGGTCCCTTCTCCTCATTTCCCCCCATGCTGCCAACTCTGGCTCCCCTTTTCTCTTCTCCCCCCATGTGGCCAACTCTGGCTTCCTCCACAGCTCTTCTTTCCTCTTCTGCCACCTTTTCAGATCTGACTTCCCTCTTCTTATGCCAGCCACAACTGTCTACATGCCATTCCGGATTGTTACGGTAACTCAAAATGCCACCTGAGTGACAGTGGATTTTTATTTTATTTTTTTGCAACATCAGTACATGCACAGATTATCATTGGAAGAGGGGGTTGAGGTCCTTATCGCCAAATTAAGCTCTTAGTTAAACGTCAGGTGTTAGGGTTCTCCCTGCATTTGCAGAACTGGACACTGGAACAAAGCACAAAAACCACTGGCTGAAAATAAACAAGGTAGATATATAATGATATGGAATAACAATTCAGTAAACAGAAATGTAATGATAATGGCCAAGGTATAACCAGAATACAGAAACAAGAATAAGGAATAAAGTCCCAAATATTTCTCTGTGTCTTTATTCCTTATTCTTGTTTCGATATTCTGGTTACACCTTGGCCATTATTGTTACATTTCTGTTTACTGAATTGTTATGCCATATCATTATTTATCTACCTTGTTTATTTTCAGCCAGTGGTTTTTGTGCTTTGTTCCTGTCTTTGTACACTGGGTCCCCTTCTTTTTTTGGAACTTGACACTGGAGCTATGGCTGGCCATGTTGCAGAGATCTGCCCATCTGCACAGAGGACAGCCATTGGCTGTGAGATATAGGGATCTTCAGTGTGATTGCATAACGTGGAAATGGGAACAAAATGTTAACTGGAAAGTTACATGTGCAACAAAACCACAGCAGTATAAGGGGAGAAGTCATACCTAATAGTTCTGTGTGCTATGAATGAAGCAACAAAGACAGGAACACCAAATATTTATTAGGAAGAGAAAAAAGCATTGGATTAGGTATAATTCACATATTTTTATTTCTCACAAGGTTCACAGGAGCTGCTCCAAACTCTCTCACCACTAAGTAACTATACGCAGTTCTGCTTCTGCGTCTAACACATTTTCCAAAATTACACTTCACCTCTACTAATATGTGGCTACCACATTTTTATTTAAATCTGTGCTTTACAAGAATCTATGCATACTCATGAGTGTTACAGCTACATTTCGTATTTCCAAAGAGATCAATTTTGTTTTTATTTCACAGAATGTCTCTGCAATTCTGACATGATTAGTAGTCAAGAAATTTCCTCCATTACCAATTTTCAAAGAAAAACTGCCACTGAAACTGAACTCATGTGTGCATGTGGGAATTAAGCAAAACCATTACACACACACGCACACACACACACATATATATATACACACACACACTCAGCCCAGAATTAGGAAACAATCTGAAGTAACAGGAATGCCGTGGAATTCCATAGCCCCGTGGTTTTGACATTTCATTTCTGCTTTTCCCTTGTGTGAATTGACCCTGTGAGCAAGAACTTTAAAACAGCCCTGCTGGATGAGACCACTGATCCATCTAGCCCAGCATCCTGTCTCACACAGTGGGCAACCAGTTCCTCTAGAGGGCCAACAACAGGGCCGAGAGTCTGAGGCCTTCCCCCGATGTTGTCTCCTGGCACTGGGATTCAAAGGCTTACTGCCTCTGAATTTCCTTTTAGTCACCAGGGCTAGTAGATACTTACAAATCTCTCCTCCGAGAATCTGCCTAATCCCTTTTTAAAGCTGTCCATGCCTGTGGCTATCACTACATCCTCTGGCAGTGATTTCCACACTTCAGTCACTTGTGTAAAGAACTCTTTCCTTTTGTCCATCCTGAATCTAATGCCCACCAATTTCATTGAATGCCCTCAAGTTATAGTATTTTGGGAGAGGGAGGAAACGTTCTCTCTGTCCACTTTCCTCCTGTGCATAATTTTATAAACATCTCTCTCTCTCTCTCTCTCACACACACACACACACCCTTAGTCGTCCCTTTTCTAAACTGAAAAGTCCCAGACTCTTCAGCCTTCACTCACAGAAAAGGTGCTCCCACCCCTTAACCATCTTGGTTGAGGTCTCCTGTACTTCTTTCCAACTCTGCAATGTCTTTTGCAGATACAGTGACCAGAACTTCACACAGTATTCCAACTGACACCACAGCATAGATCTATACAAGCACACTGTAATATTAGCCTTTTTTCCCCCTTTAGTCCTTTTCCTAATAATCCCCAATATAGAGCTTGCCTTTTTCACTGCTGCAGTACACTTTATTATTGCACCACTTCTTGTTTCCTGATGTTGTAATATCCCATTAAATACTTCCAGTTAGGTATAAACAGCAATTAAAGAAAATGGAAGGAAAACCAGCAACGAAAATGTGTGAAACAAAAAAAACCACGCCAAAGATGACATCTAGAGAATCTGCAAATACATCCAAAAAGAACACATTCAGACATCCCTAATGAACCCTTTTTATGTAAGCTCAAGTAGGTAAAATGTTCTTTCAGCCCGGTCTACGTTAAGAACTCTTAAATAATAATTTAAAAAAAGCCTTGTCCCATCCCATAAATTCTTCTCTGTCCAGCTGATGTTAATGTATGCTCAGTCTTGTCTCAATCCTTTCCCCTTTCCCGAGACGCCTTTTCAATTAAACCCTGTTATTTAATCTAAGAATGCCAACACTCATTGACCAGGGCACTTTCTCTCTGTGGATTTATGGTAATCTAATGCACATCTCCCTTGGCACAAAGGCTGTCTTAGTTATCTCTGTTGTTCTATGGCCAGAAAAGAACCCTCTCTCTCTCTCTCTCTCTCTCTCTCTCTCTCTCTCTCTCTCTCTCTCTCTCTCTCTCACACACACACACACACACACACACACACACACACACACACGATCTTGCTGAAGCCAAGAAAGAAATAGCATTTATTTCACAGAGTGAGAGAGACCTTTCACTAACGGTCAGATGTCCTTGACCAGCATACATCATTGTGGCCTCTCCAGTGTGTGCACCCTGCCCCCTTGCCCGGCTGCTCAGTTCTGATAAGAAGAGTATACTCCCCCGAGTGCCATTCAAAGCTGAGAGCAAGAGGCAATGGACATAGAGGGGATCGTTTTCAAAGGCTTATGAATCTACATTTTAGCAGAGTCCTTTCTGAAGATTAAAAGACCACCACCTTGGTGCCACATAGCCATTGTCTTACACATTTGAAAAAATCAGATACTTTCCCATTTATATTTGTTCTTTTATTATCGTTCTAATAAGAACCAGAACAACACAAACAAAATGTTGACAACACAACACAACATACAAAACTTAAAACACTGCACCGATATTAGCAAGCAAGCCTCTCTCTCTCTCTCTCTCTCTCTCTCTCACACACACACACACACACACACACACACACACACACAAATCTATGTTAGCCTCCAGGTATGGTCCGCATTCCATTTAGCAGCAACTGAATTACCCAATGGTAGTGTTTCTCACACAAAGGCTTATAAAACCTGAGGTATAGGGATATAGTCCAGCTTTGTAAATAAGATTGGTAGTAACTTTAGTTTCAATGATGGCAACTGCCCTAATCTGGATGTATTTCATGCCTAAGGGCTGGAGCCAGGTTAGAATACATTTATGGTCTCATTATACCTTCATAAGAACCCCAGAGAGATGGGTTAGATTGAGAGATTCCCAACTTGCCAAAGGCCACACACCAGCAAGCTTTACAGATGCAGAACAGCTTTTAACTAGAACCTCCACCACCCTGGCTGCACCGGACAACTCTTCTTAAACAAAAATACTTTGATATAATTAGACTGGGCTGTGCCTCGTCAGCCTTAAGAACATCTAGCGCTCAAGTTGTTCTCTGTGTCAAGGTTAGCAAATACAGCAACTATTTACATAGCTGTGAGTTGTTTATTTCATTAAAAAAACTGGAATGCTTTAAACGAATGCTCAGTTTAATCTGCAGAGAAATATGTGCATTCCAGTCATCTTTCCTTTCTAGGTCTTTCTACAGTCATACACTCTCGCTCCAAGTCTGAGATCTCTCAGAAGAGAAAACTCTTAATGGTGACACAAGATAATGTGTTTATATGCAGACGTGTACAGAACATGCAATATAAAAGCAATACTTATGCACACTCATGATTTATTCAAATCTGTATCATGAGTTCACACCCTGACCTGGATGGCCCAGGCTAGCCTGATTTCATTCATTCACATATACATGCATTTGATTTATAACCTGCACCCTCTTCACAACAGAGGACTCAGGCAGGTTCACAGTATAAACAAACATAGCATTAAAACTAGAATAGATAATACAATTTATATAAAAAGATAATAAAACCTATAAATGCAAATAAATATTGTAAAACAGATTTTAGTTAAAATACAACCAGTCAGCAGCTCTGGAAACAAATCTGGACAGCCAACCAGCTTGCCCATAGTCTTTGTTAATTCAATGATGCACAAAACAAGGCAGACTTGCATGCCCTACAGAATCCTAATAGATCCTGCAGGGCACAAACCTTGTCAGGGAGCTGGTTCCAGAGGGCAGGGCAGTCACCGAGAAGGCCCTTGCCCTAGTGCATGGGTGCCCAGATAAGGGCCTGCGAGCAGCTGGTGCGAGGGAGGAAAGGAAGAAGGCTGCCCAGGGGGAGTGGACAAATTGACATGTGCAGTGAGGTGTGTATGGTCAAAGCTGTCAAGAAACAGAAAGGAAATTGCTAAGGGGCTGGACCATTTGACTGAGAATGGCAGTGAATGTGGAGAAAGAGAAGATGTGGTGTTTTTTTCCCCTCCCACTGCCTCCAACTGCAGCTCAGCGAGGACTGGTGAAGCTACTACATGGAGGGGCAGAGCTGTGTGGCCAGTGTTGCCACCACTGCTCCAAACAGCGACTGTGACAGGAGTTGACAAGAGCAGGCGTGCAGAGCCGCGGGTTGCCAATGAAAGGATGGGACCAGCAAGGGACAGTGGAGGAGGAGGGCCACTAAGTGGATTGGGAGGCAACTCGGCTGCCTTGTGGATGCAGCTCTGAGGGGAAAGACATCTCAGATTCGGAAGCAAGTGGAGGAGCAAAGGGGAAAAGGGGAGCGACTGTCACCAACACATGTATGAACAGCCACGGAGCCAGGAGGCGGAGTGAGTGTCAGGGCAGGTGGGAGACATGAAGGAAAAGGGGTCATGGGAAGACAAAAAGATTCCTTGGAGGTTTTCAAAGAGCCTCTCTGTTAGGTCTTCCCCTCAGTCCTGCTGCTTCTGTGGGAAATGCAGGAGGGATGATAACTGGGGGGGGGAGATCTGCGAGAGCCAGATTCAGACACACACACCCCTCGAGCCAGGAACTTGTTGTCTGGGTCACCCGGGGTTGTTCACTCAGCCTGGACCACCTCACAGGGTTGGTGGGGGGGATGGGGCAGTGGAGAGGGAAGTCTGGTGTGCCTCCCCGAGATCCTCAGAGGTAGTATGGGGGAAGAGAGGAAACAAACAGCGAGAGATGGATCGTAGCCATGCTCTGCTGCTGAGGCTGGGCATATGGGGGAGCGTGCTGAAAAACTACCTTATTGTCCTGGAACATGCTAGGCACAGGGTGGGTCAGCTGAGCTGCAGCACGAGCAAGACAACATGTAGGCACAACTGGCAGATCATGGTCAGAGTCCAGCTCCCACGTCAAACATGGAGTAAGCAATTTGGCAGCACAAACAGGTTTGGGGGCAAATCCAGAAGTCAGAGCCCAGACACAGTCCAAAGGGTCAAAGTCACAAGGCAGAATCAGCAGCGGTAAGGTCAGGAGTAAGATGGCGCTTTGCTTCCACAGCCAGTCTCCCCCCTTCTCCACCCTTTATAACAGAGATGCTCGTCTTGCAGCTGGATTGCATCATGCAGGGGCGTGCACTCCCATCCTCCCTATCTGGATCCAGGTGTCTCTGGGCTGCTAAATGCGCACTCCTCCTTCTTTCCAGCACCTCATGTCGAACCTTCCTCCGTCTGTGTTCCAAAGGTTCTGGAGATGGGGGAGGCAAAGTAGGTGGCGGGATGCTTCCTGATTCTGGGCCATGGGGCTGAGCAGGTGGGATGCTGCTATCAGGCTGCAAATCATTATTTGGCAGGGCAGAAGTTGCTTTCTGTAGCAGGCTGTCTGTAACTGGCTGCAAGCTAGGAACTCCTTCACATGCCCATTCCTTTTCTGAAGAATCCTCTTGCCTCTTCAGTGTTAAAAGTGCCCGGTTGACACTTATCTACTTGCAAGGAAGATCACTCTTCTCCTAAAAGTGTTCTATATACAAAAGTAACTAATTTGTACGGAGATGTAAGATACCCCCCCCCTTATAGTATCCCTTGGGGAAAAAAAACTAGTCTTGCATATGATTAAATAGATTCATTGGGGCTTTTGTGAATTCCCCAGTAAATTGTTTTCACTCCTAGGAATCAATTGCTTTTTTTGTATTCTGAATAAAAAATATTGTTAATTGAGTTTGCCTGTGTCACTTATACAGTTTATATCTCCTGTACCTGGCATTACCTGTTATGGAACACATGACCTGGCCTGACAAAGTAACATTTATGTCAGATCCAGCCCTCATAACAAATGAGTCTGACACCTCTGCCCTTGTGGATGATAAATGGGCTATTGGTGGACCAGGCACCTGCAGTAGGCCCCGTGATGAAGACTGAAGAGGGCAAAGGGGGGGTCCTATTGGGAGAGGCAGTCCTGAAGGTATGAGGGTCCCCGAATGTTTAGGGTTTTATAGGTTAAAAACAACACCTTGAATTGGCCCCAGAAACTAACTAGGAACTAGTGTGGCTGCCAAAAGATTGGAGTTACATGAGCCAACCAGGAAGACCTAATCAGCAATCTGGCCGCTGAACCAACTGTAATTTCTGAAGTGTCTTTGTCTTGTTATGTCCCAGAAGGTCAGCAGGGTTGGCCACAGCTGGTACATGGATAGGCAGCCACCAAGGACTCCAGGGTTGTTATGCAGAGGCAGGCAATTGCAAACTATCTCTGTTTAAGCTATTGCCTTGAAAACCCTATGGGGTTGCCATAAGTCATCTGTGACTGGATAGCTCTTTCCAACACCATCATAAGTCACAACTTGACTTATGTAAATGAAACTTAACTGCAAAGTACAGCGCATAACACACCAGACAAGGTCTAAATCCAGACATCATGGTTTAAACTATGGATAGCATGATCATATGACAGCAGGCAGCTCCACTGTGGTTTTATTATAACATCAAATCAAGATGTGAGCCCATGGCTTGAAGTTGGTTTATTAGCCACAGTTATGGCTTCACATGATGGATGAGCACAAACACCCTGACTTAATCTCTGCTTGTTCATTGCTACTACCTCTGGCACAATGCAGGGCAACCCGTTCAGTGTTTGCAGGGATGCTGGTGCAGAGAGCAGAGGCAATGAAACCAACCTTTATTGGGGCAAAGTAAGGATTTGAATTCTAATATGTAAACCAAATCCTGGTTTCACAAACAAAACTATATGCAAAATAAGCCATTGAAGCCTGTTATGTCTGAGCTGAGCCAGGGTTTTTAAAAATTATGTTAACTTCTTCCTTTAAAAAAACAACAAACCACTCTCATTTCAGGAAAAAAATAAAAATCAAAGAAAATGAAGCTTCCTCCATGAAAGAAATGCCCTACTTACCTGAAAAGAAGGCTCGGTTTTCTCCTAGGAGTACAGTCAAGAAAAATGAGGTCATCCTATATTTGCATACAATTTACAGTTATGCACAGTAATGATTTTCTTTAAAAAACAACAACCCTTTTTGCCTGTAACCTTTTTCGGGGACTCATCCCATTCAGGGTCATCTTCCTTTTTGGGTAAATATGGTCATCAGATTTAAAGTGAATGATTCAAAATTCTTCTAAATATCAGGGTGTTGACATACACAGATATATTAGGTATGCACACTGTCATTTCCTAACTCTTGAACAACTCTTTTCTTTCTAGTTTTTACTGTTATTGACATGTTCCTCTATGGACCAACTGCTCACATGTATGAGTGCAAGAATAGACACACACATGCATTTACATATGTGTGAATCTCCAAATCTCTGAACTTGCATTAAAACAATAAAGAGCATCTTTCATAGTTTATGCCCTGTGGATGTTTACAGCTGCAGCCCAGCATGGGTTAAACAACAAGAGTTTCCAATTAACCTGGTGCTTATTTTGCCATACTGAAGAAAATTGGATTTTTAAAAGTATGGAATCATGATTAATCCTTCCTGGAGAACGGTACATGAGAGGAGGGACAGGCATGATCAAACCTCTTAATATCTTTCTGAATCAGGTAGAACAGTAGCCTGACTCCATGTTTTCAGTTTATTCTTAAAGCAGTCAGAAAATACAAACCAGATCACCGGCAGCTAGCTCCCCCCTCCCCTTTCCCCTAATTGTTAAACAGCCTTCAGAGAAGTCAACACAGTATTTACTACATAGCTTAAAACCCAAATGTACCTTATAAAATATACTAATCACAGGGCAGCCTGTAGAGTCAGGTAATTAAGCAAATCAAGATAATCCCCCCGAGTCTTGGAACCAGCTCCTTTCCCCAGCTGTTACATTGTCAACAGCTGGCATGAATTACTAGTAACATTTGGTTAACTGGATAATAAGGTGGACATTCTGTGGTTGGTCCCAATTCTCCTTATCTGCTTCATTAAAGAAACTTCTTAAGATCCTCTTATTCCCTTCTGAAGCAATGACAATACCTCAAAGAGCAGGCTGGGTTTCACTCCAAGAAGAATGTGAAAACAACGCAATTACTCCACTCTTTGATGTTACCTTTTAGAGAGTTGCAGTTGACTAAGCTCCAATATCCTGTCTTCCAGTCAACAGGCATTATGTCCTATGCTGTGCCAGGACCAAGAATATTGACAAAGGCATATGGTAGATTTAAGGTTGCTTCACAGAAAGCTGTCAAATGTTCCAACAGCTGTGCCAATTGGATAATAAGGAGGCGGGCCAAGCCAGACACAGAAAGTAAGTCTTGTCTACACACTTATGACTTGCATGATATCCAGATGGGTTCAGATCCAACTAGAGTTGCCACAGATGTTTGGCAGATACATACGGAAATCACGACTGGAGCATTTTATAACATTTTATAAACCCTCATTAGAAAAGAGTACTAGTGGGGTCAAAAATGACAATGAAATGCAAGAATTACTGTCTAGTACCTTCCGGTACTGTTACAGAGCTGAAATATCTATAAGGAAGTGGACACCAGTGTTCCCTCTAAGCTGAGCTAGTGTGAGTGAGCTCACAGTTTTTTAGCCTCCAGCTCACATCTTTTTGTCTTAGTTCAGGAAGGATGGCTCCAAAGCAAACTAATTTATGCAGTAGCCAAATCACTCACTCACCACTTTAATGCCAGTAGTTCACAAAGTAGAATTTTTGCTCACAAGACTCCACAGCTTAGAGGGAGCATTGGTGGACACCCTAGATTATTTTGCTGAATTTCACCAACGTAGCCTCAATTCAGACATTTTTTGCCATGTTTGTCATGACACCTGAACTGACGATTGATCTGAGATCAGCTGGAAAACTAGACTGTGCAGTCATAGCTTGAAAAACCAAATCACCCAAAATTATGGTTGATCTTAGGATCTTAGGATGCATTAACAGAAGCATTGTGTCCAGATCACAGGAGGTGGTGGTTCCGCTCTATTCTGCTATGGTCCGGCCTCACCTGAAGTACTGTGTCCAGTTTTGGGCACCACACTTCAGGAAGGATGTTGACAAGCTCAAGTGTGTCCAGAAGAGGGCAACCAGGATGGTGAGAGGGTTCGAATCCAAGTCTTATGAGGAAAGGCCGAAAGAGTTGGGTATGTTTAGCCTGGGAAAGAGAAGACTTAGAGGGGACATGATTGCAGTCTTCAAGTATTTGAAGGGCTGTCATGTAGAAGATGGAGCAGATCTATTCTCTCTTGCTCCGGATTGCAACACTATATCTAATGGGTGGAAATTACAAGAGAGTTGTATCAGGAGAAACTTCCTAACTGTAAGAGTGGTAGAGCAGTGGAACAGTCTACCTTGGGAGGTGGTGGATGCTCCTTCTTCCCTGGACGTTTTCAAAAGAAGGCTGGATGACCATCTTTTGGGTATGTTGTAGGTATGTAGGGCTATCTTTCGGCTATGCTCCTGCAGAGTGCAGGGGGTTGGACTAGATGACCTGCAAGGTCCCTTCCAACTCTAACATTCTATGATTCTATGATAAATAGTGATGTGAATGAATCTGGAAAACTTGGGGAGGGGTTCTTTTCCCAAGGATCTTTGGGGGGGGGACACGCTGAAAATAAATTTGTGTGAAATATTTTTGAACACTAGTTAAATTGAGGTTTCATTCATTCAAAATGCTTCCTAAGAACTCTGTAGGATGAAGATTTTTATGTAAGAATTTAAACCATTCAGTCATTATATTCTTATGTATACTGTAAACATATGAAGATTAAATGGTGTGATTATAATACATATCAATGCTTTCAATGTTTAGTTTAATTCAGCATTGAAATCTATTGACTGCATTAAAATATTTATGTTTAAGTACATAAGAACATAAGAAGAGCCCTGCTGGATCAGACCAATGGTCCATCTAATCCAGCATCCTGTCTAGGGATTGGCACAAACCAGAAAAAATGCAGTTTGTGTCGGTTCATGGTTTGTGGCCAAACCACAAACCGAACCAGGAGGTTCTTTTGCAAACTGAACCAGTTTGTGGCTCCGTAAAACTTACTGAAAGGGACAGCAGTCCCTTTATATGGAGTTTGCAGAAAGCCTGAAAAACAGTTGAGCAGCGAGGAGCAGCATGCTTCGGGCTGCTCAGCTGTGTTGCTTTCTTGTGCAATCTCTTTAAAGGGACTGTGCAAGAAACACCCCCCCCCAAAAAAAAACAACAACAGCTGAGTTTTAGGGAGGTAGTCAGCTGGAAAAACAGCTGTTCCAATTTCCCTTTAAAGTCCCTTTAAAGGGACTACACAAGAAACCCAAAAAAACAGCTGAGTGGTGGGGAAGCCATCCCCACCACTCGGTTGTTTTTGCAACTTTCCTGGGGAACAGAAAGCAAGGGTTTAAAGGGTCTTGGAGTCCCTTTAAAACCCTGCTTTCTGCTCTGTCCATGAACCACCATGAACTGCTTCAAACATTTATGGAAATTTGTGATGGTACACCCATCACAATCTTCAGATCGCCAACAATGAACAAGGTAAAATTCATGATGAATTTTGCTTCATGGTTGGGTTTGTGCCCATCTCTAATCCTATCTCACATAGTGGCCAACCAGTTCCTCTAGAAGGCCAACAACAGGTCATAGAGGTTGCCTTCTGGCTCTGAGAGTTAGAAGTTTTGTGCCTCTGAATGTGAAGATTCCCCACAGTCACCATGACTAGTAGCCGCTGATAGACTTATCCTCTATGGATCTATCTAATCCCCTTTTAAACCTGTTTATTCCTGTAATGAATAATAAGTTTTGTTTTCTGCAAATTCTTTTGTTCGGCTTTATCTTTTTTCTTAAGACAATAAAAGCTAAAGTATATGTGCTTAGATAACATGAGGTGCATGAGATGTCAAAGTTTGCAGCTCTGTCTACAACTGAGATGCAAAGGGCCAGAAAAAAATGGGAAAATTCAGAAAAAAGGTGTGTGTACTCTCCTCCAGAACATTTTTTTTTCAGCTGAAACATTAGGCAATTTGAGGGAGCACTGGAAAAGACAACACTTCTTTACACAGACAGTGATTAAAATGTGGAATCTGTTGCCAGAGGATGGAATAATGGGCCAGGGGAATAAACAGCTTTAAAAGGAGCCCATGAATGGAGTCCATGAATGGAGGATTCATGGAGGCCATTTGTGTCCACCATAACTACATGCAGGCTACATTACATGTTAGGAGCCAGTATGACATTTTTTCCTACTGTACTCTGTAGCAGGACTACTATTCTATGGCTTTTGCTACAAAACCGGTTTATGAAGCCTTATGAGAGCAAAGGGTAAGGGGTCAATGCAGTATTTAACAAAAATAGGAGTACCACCAGCCAAACAGGTGAAGAGATACTCTGAGACTAGTTAAGTGTTATAAGACTTTAAACATACTATTAGGATCAAAGTCAACCAAGTCACAGCTTAGCCAATAAGCTACAGAGCAGGCTAAAATTATACAGATGTAAAGTGAGCTCCCAAAACTATATTAATTCTAGAGGGGTAATTTCGTCAAAAGTCTGCTGCAATAAATACAAAAAGCAGTTCTGTGGCACCTTAAGGCCTCACACATTTATTGAAGTGGGCTCTAACCTACAAAGGCTTACGCTTCAATAAATCTGTTAGTCCTTAAGGTGCCCCAAAGTCTCTTTTTTATTCTGCGTACTGTATTAGAATTCACACATCTCCATAGCCATGAGATCCAACCAGCTGTGCTTCATTCTCCCAGGTAGAAAGAAAGCAATTTAACTGAAGGTCAAATCCAAGCTATAAAAGTGCCCCTGCTTCTTGGGAACTCAATCAAGCCAGTCAGGAACAATACAGGAGCAACACCAGCCCACACACCTTTGAAAGATGGTTAATCCTTGCTGCAGAGACTAGAATTTAATCACTAGCAGTTTTAATATGTAGAAATTATACACACAGTTACTCCTCCAAACACCATGTCTTTCTCAACCGGGAACCCAATGATTTCCAGAACTGTTTCAAAACACAAGGCAGAAAAAGCAAGCTGTAATGTTATCAGACTGTGGGAAGAGTGCCGAGAATCAGAAATACCACAAATGCTTAGCAGGTTTCCAAAGTATTTCTTCATCAATGGTATTTTCTCAAACAACTGAGGTACCTGCCTATGGTGAAAGTGTTACAAGGGTTTATACCTTCTGGTTTATTAAAACTACTCTTCCACAGTTCAGTACGTGGAAGATGACTCCTCATTCCTTGCTGGAAAATGTGACGTGTGTAACACACAGACAAACGGTGTATACATGGAAAAGGTGCAGAGACGACACCAAAAAAAATTCAGAATGTGATTCCACACAAGATTCCGACACACTTTAAGTTTGGTTCTATGAATTCTTAAATGAAAATACAGTGTAGTAGTGTGGGTGCAGGAGGAAATAAAGGTACTTTCACTTTAGTTTGGGGGGGTTAATAGTCAAGGAAGGAAAAGAAATATGGAGGCTGGACCCAGAGCATGCCAAACTTTCTTGCATATGTGATTCATGCTCACTTAGAAAGGATAATTTAAACTTCAGGATTTTAGAGTACACTGAATATTGTCTCAGATAAGTAGTAGCCTTTCTCTGTGTTTTTATTTTTAATTTTTGTGTGCGCTCCTGTGTGTGTGCCACTGTCTGGAAGTCATGGTGACCTCTGGCGACTCTTACTGGGACATGGAGGACATTCAGAGAAGTAGCTTGATACCCTGCCTCTGCCTCCCAACCCTGGGACTCTTTACTTGCCAGGGTCGGCCCTGCTTACCTTCCAGGATCTTACGAGATTGGGTTTGCCTGGGCTACCCAGGTCAGGGCTATTGTAAGCTTTTTTTGAACTCTGATGAAAAGGTGTGTAGATGATTTTAGTGAGCTCTAGAATCAACTTCTTGGTATATTCTGGACTACAGTGAGGAGCAAGACCACACCATTTTCCTGTATTAATCACAATATTCTGTTCATGCAAGATACAAAGCTGCCCGTCACTTTGTCCAGCACATTACTTTACTACATAACTATTCTCGCAAAGGCAATTATCCAAAGCAAGGCGAAACAAGGCAACTGAGTTAAAACTTATACATCCTTATCTATATATTATTAGCCCCCCTGGCCCCCATCTGCAGATAGGAAAAAATCTATTAGCCTCCGCAGATTTAGCTAAGTTTGCAGAAAAATCTGAAATGTTTTTTAAAAAATACACAGGGGGTTTAAGTCCCCCCCAAAAGCAGAATAGCATTCTCTGCGCAAGGGCAGAGAACTTTCTTTTTTACCTCAGAATGGTAGAGCCTGGGAACCACAGCAGGCCCAGGGATGGCCACAGAAGTGGCAAAGCAGCCCAAGGGCCACACCAGAAAGTGGCTGTCAGAGCGCCCAGGGGTCGAACAGCAACAAAGAAGCTTGGGGGCCGCAGTAGCGATGAAGCAGGCCAGGAACCAGGCTGGGCAGTCACTACCAGAGAGCTCAGGGGTGTGGAAACAGTGAAGCAGTCTGGGAGCCACACTGGGCCTAGAAGCGGCTGCTAGAGAGCCGGGGCCATGCCAGGCTCAGTGAGAGAGTAGGGGGAGATGAGGTTCCCCCCATGTGGCTCTCAGGCCCCCACTTGTAATTACTAAAAATCATGTTGGGACACACAGACTAGAGTGCATGCAGGGCTCAGGTCTTCTTCTAATGGTTGTAAGAGCATCCTGTATGGGGTGACATGTTTTGCCCCCAGGGTTGCCAGCTCCAGGTTGAGAAATTCCTGAAGATCTTGGGTTTTGGGAGGGGAGGGATCTTAGCAGGGTATAATGCCATACAGCCCACCCTCCAAAACAGCCATTTTCTCTAGGCCCTACAGGAACTGACCTCTGTGGTCTGGAGATCAGGTGAATTTCTTGGAGATCTCCCGATCCAACCTAGGGATTGGCAACCATACTTGCCCCAGATAGCTATGGCCACACATACCCACACAGAGAAGGTGAATAAAAAATCACAAAAATGACATAATATATAATACATAGTTCTTAAACTTCTATGACAACATCCCATAAAGCCAACGAAGTCAAACTTCACCCCACCATTCTCTCCCCCCAAAGAGGGTAAGCTCCGTGTACTTTATTGCAGTCCAGCTTTATCAGAAGTAGTGCAGGAAACAGTGCCAGAAGCTATGAAAAGATAAGAAGGTCACTCTGCAACAATTAAACCTACTCTAGGACTTCCTGTTGGACGGCTGACCGAAGGTGGGCTCTCACTGGTATTCAAATAAAGTGATGAAAGAAAGCAAAAAGGGGGGATGTAGTTAAGTCATGTTAATAAGAGGGTGTAACACTGAACCAAAAACAAGTGCTCAACAAAAGGAAAAGGAAAAGTTCTTGGAGCCAGAAAACCGAGCTAATTTGTTTTCTGCCAAGGGGAGAGAATGAGACAAAGGCAGGAAGCGCTGTCCTTCCTTTATCCTACTGAATTCCAAGCTTTACAAAAAAAATTCTCAAGTACACACATCCATCAAGATAACAGGGAGAAGACCAAAGGGGTGACTTTTTTTTCCCTGAGATGCAGAGTTCTGTTTTGGAAGGTATCCTTTTGTGTATTTATTGGGTGGAAAATGCTTTCATGTTAAGGCAGCCTTTAAATTTGCAGAGTCATTCTGCAATATATACCCACTGCAACATAATTTTTTAAGATTATTTCTTTATTTAGAAATTGTCTGTGCTGCCTCTCCAGAGAAACTTCTCAAGATGCTGGCAGTTAGCTCACTGTTTGCTCCCCTCCTTGATACAACTTGGTCCAGACTACACAGACAGAGGGAGGTGGTATGAAAAGAAGAAGAGTAGAACTGCTGGGTGGATACCCTGATAGTATAAACAACACCAGTTAGGAAAACACCATTGTCATCGAATGCAGTTAAGGACAGCAGAGCTTCGTGAAGACCAGCAGCTGAAAGATATTTTATTATGCACACTCCATAACCAGAGTACTAACAGCTGTAGCTAAATCACTGTCAACCAAAAAGATTCCTAATACTAAACTGCACGGATACTTTATCATCACCATGCAGAGCACAAAACAAGCATCACTAGATTAATAGTTTCATAAGCAATAAAGGCCAGTTCCACCCCAGCCACAACTTTCAAGAGAAAAAAAACTAAATGTAATTCATTCCAATCACCCTCTGTCTCTTAATACAGTATATCAATTATTCAACTATATCATTTTTATGTTGACGAAGGTTTTATCACAATTAAGATAAAACTTAACATAACATGGAACTGAAAAATACTTTGATTACCATCCTAAAACAATTACTGTAAAAGATTTGTTATCTGGCACTCATGGAGGACAGGAGCTCCTGGTTAATCAGATGTACCATGTGCTCAGTCTTATTGATGTGCCCGGCTGCCCACCCAGAGGAATCCACAGCAACCAAACCCTCACCCTATTGGGAACACCATAGTAACAGCCCCTATGTTTGTTGGGCTCTTCCCCCCCAGGCATGGAGATATCCTACATGGCAGGCCACCAGGAAGTCCAGGAGCCCCCCAGCAGACCTGGGTCCTCACAGCTCAAGGAAGGTTGAGGGGTAAAGAGACACCCAAGGATGACATCAGATGGCATAGCTGGCTATCAAAATCTGACTATCTGGGAAGCTGGGAGTGGGACACATGCATATCTGAAGACCCAGGAAGGGGAACAACGCATTTACTGTATTTAGTATCGATCTCTCTAAAAACGCTTAAATTTAGATCTCTCAGGTCAGCCACGAGAAGGAGAAGGAGGAGGAGGAGGAGAAGAGATTGAATTTATACCCCACCCTTCACTCGGGAGTCTCAGAGTGGCTTACAAACTCCTTTCCCTTCCCCTCCCCACAACAGACACCCTTTGAGGTAGGTGGGGCTGAGAGAGCTCTTGAAAGAACTGCCCTTTCAAGGACAGCTCTGACAGAACTATGGCTTACCCAAGGTCATCCAGCAGCTGCAAGTGGAGGAGTGGGGGATCAAACCCGGTTCTCCCAGATTAGAGTCCGCGCACTTAACCGCTACACCAACTTAGACAAGTTCTCCAGTATATTTTTTTCAAAAATATTACTACTACTACTACTACTACTATATCGATCTCTCCCCTTTCCCCTTGTTTTTCTGTATCCCTATTTTAATTTAAAACAACAACAACAACAACAATAATAATAATAAATCTGTTAAAAATAATATTACCAGCTCTCGGGGCAGAAAGGTTTCTTCTTGCCGAGCGACAACCAAGCAGACGTGCTCTCCTTGCTTCGTGCTCCTCAGGGTAGCTACCAGCTCTTCCTGGGTTCTGCCAGTGATGTCTCTTCCATTCACCTAGCGGAAGCAACAACCAGGAAACTATAATGGGTCCTGACTGAGACGTATCCTGTCAGACACATCACCAGGACTACCAGCCTCGATAATACAGGGCAGCGGGATCATGGAAATGGGTGCTGCAAAGGCAGAAACATCATTTGCTGCTGTGCTCATGTACGGAGGGGAGGAGACATTAGAAATAGATGTCAATGCATACTGGGGGTGGGAAAGATAACTGAGAACA
This sequence comes from Gekko gecko, assembly GCA_029375565.1. Taxonomy (NCBI): domain Eukaryota; kingdom Metazoa; phylum Chordata; class Lepidosauria; order Squamata; family Gekkonidae; genus Gekko; species Gekko gecko. Next base: position 24,756,046 of record JAPDNY010000003.1, read on the forward strand.
TATCAGCATCTCAAGGTCAATCCTGGTATCTACGGTACCCTGAGTCTGAAACATTAAACAGTGGTTGCCAATTTGCTTCTGTGTTCAGTCCAAGGCCCTGGTATTAACTTTTAAAACCCTTCATGACTGGAGACCCTCACATCCAAGGGACCACCTCCACCCATACGGCACTCGTCACTCAAGACTTTACTTCTAGTTCCATCTATCATGGCAGTGGGGACTAGTTTGGGTACCATCTGTCTCCTCTCAAGCATGGAGACAACCTGCTGTAAGCTGCAAGGTTACCTCCATGCTTGAGAGAAGACAGGACAGACTCTCACCATTCTGCATCAGTCTCCAATTCTGACATTTATTTCCTTGCTATGTTTTTTCCCCACCAACTTTCCCCCACTAACCCAAACAGATGATAGCCATATAAACTAAGCTTGTTATTCTTTTAATCTTGTAAAAAAACTTCATTATTCTGTATGCTAATTTACTGCCCACCAGTGTTCCCTCTAAGCTGAGTTAGTGTGAGCTAGCTCACAGTTTTTAGCCTCCAACTCAAACATTTTTGTCTCAAGCTCAGGAAGGATGGCTCCAGAGCAAACTAATTTATGCAGTAGCCAAATTGCTCACTCACAACTTTAATGCCAGTAGCTCACAAAGTAGAATTTTTGCTCACAAGACTCCACAGCTTAGAGAGAACGTTGTCCCCCACCCACAGGTCATTAAAAAATTAAAAGCAGAGTTAAAGATATGTACAAGACTTAAAGACACAAATCAAAACATTTATGAGGAAGGAGGGATTACAGAGGGAATGCCAGACAAAAGGGAAAAAAGTCTTCACCTACTGGCAGAATACGGCAAGAAAAGAGGACAGGCACATCTCCCTGGGAGAGAGTTTCACAGTTTTGGTGCCATAACCAAGAAGACCCTCTCCTAGGTTGGTACCTGCCCAATCTCAGAATGTGGAGGTGCTTGAAGCACCGTCTCCAAAGATTACCATAGAGATTGGGTAGGTTCATAAGGAGCAGGTGGTCCTTCAGGTTCCCAAACGGTGTAGGGCTTCGAAGGTCAAGACCAAAACTTTGAATTGTGCCCAGAAACAAATTGGGAGCCAGTGTAAATGGGCCAAGACTGGAGTGATATATCCCTACCACCATCGATTTCTGTCCAGGCTCAGTGCCTCAGAATGTAACATAGAAACTGAAGTAGCAGTTGTGCAACTTCTACTGTAACCAGTACTGATTGGACTTAGTGTGCTCAGTTCCTACTACAGAGAGGTATGTCCAAAACAGATAGACAGTGGGCCAGAAAACAGGTATTATTTATTTTAAAAAATTTGTATCCTGCCTATCTGCCCCCACAAGAGCCACTAAAAACAGCAAATAATTAAAAATGCAGGATAAAAACACATTTTAAAACCATTAAAATCAACCCCCACCAGTGTTCCCCCTAAGCTAAGTTCCTGTGAGCTAGCTCAGTTTTTTAGCCTCCATTTCACATATTTTTGTCTTAGCTCAGGAAGGAGTGGCTCCAGAGCAAACAAATCTATGCAATCACCAAATCGCTCACTCACAACTTTAAAGCCAGGAGCTCACAAAGTAGAATTTTTGCTCACGAGACTCCACAGCTTAGAAGATGCATTGCTGCCCACCCTCTGTATGTATGACTGTTATTTCTATTTCCATTTTATTGCATCTGAAGAAGCGGGCATGAACACGAAAGCTCATACCTTGAATAAACCTTTGTTGGTCTTAAAGGTGCCACTGGACTCAAAATTTGTTCTACTGCCTAACTGGTATAGGATTCAGCTCAGTAAAAGTCTTGAAATACATTTCCATGGTGGCACACTGTATCAAAATCCACTGAACAATAACTTTGCAGTCAAGTGGCAAAGAAAATATTTCCAAACCTCCAGTATTCTGTCTCCAGACTGTAAACGCCCATCTTTAATTGCTGCACCCCGTGGTAAAATATTCTTCACAAATATTGGACCGGGGCCATGAACTGAAGAGTCTCTGGTAACTACAGTGAAACCAAGTCCATCAGGACCTAAACAAAAGGCCAGAAAAAGTTGTGAATCTGGGAGAACAACCAACAGCAAAAGATTACATCAAAGATTTATTGTAGAGGTTAAACATTTAGGTTACAAAAAGTCTGCATTATATCAGGTGTCACCACTATACTCCAATACCTGCTTTATTTTACTGGTGAATTAAGGTAATGTTTTCAGCTCCCTTTCTCCTTCTGTCCTTTAAATTATTTTCTTATCTCCTGATGTGTACATTTTTCTTGGGTAAGGAATGCAGACTCATGTATAATAAAAAATGGCATATTATGAAACAGAAGATCAAAAGGACAGGAAAAGTATCTAAACAATTTACCTCAAACAAACAATGCATGGTATTTGCTACTTTACCAGGGCATTTCAACAAAGCATTAGAAGATATACATTTGAATGTATGTCCTAAAACTTTAAATACTTTTCAATATGTCGGTGCCCATACAAGTGTCTTCTTTCTAGCCACCCCTAATAGAAATGGGTATAGGGCGCAAGATGAGATTCATATTTGAAGCACGCAAAAAAGGTCCCAGAACAGGCACATCAATTTTGATTTCAGTATCTCAGAAATCAAAGCAGTTATTTTTTTGTGTCTCTCTCCTGACTGTCTTCCTTGAATACTGGCGTGGCGAAGAAGCTGGAATTCAAACTTCAAATGCAGACTGGCATCCTGAACACCCATGCCAACTGTAATTCCAGCAGATCAATGTTCAGCTACCAGGTTTCTCAGAACTATGGCCAACTATCTATTAATTCCATTTGGCTACTGAAGGGCTACTAAGCAGTGGTTCACGGTAAAAATGCCCCTTCCACCAAGGTGTTATCATCATAGTATCAGGCACAGTGATTTAAGTAACTGTTTGACCCAAACCTACTATAACAAATAAATAATGCCTAAAAATTTAGTTGCTGTAGATTTTCTGGGTTGTGTGGCCGTGGTCTTGGCACTGTAGGACCTGACGTTTCGCCAGGAAAATCTACACAACCCTGAAAATCTACAGCAACTAATGAACTCCGAAGGTGAAAGCCTTCGACAATGCCTAAAACTGATCATATTATGAAGATGTTACCGATCTTGTAAACCTATGCCTCTCGTTAAACCATTACCTTTCTTGAGGTCTATCCTTATCTTCTTTGCGCTTTTCTTACTGCCAAATCCCATCAGTGGAGACAATGATGGTGATGATGGCTTCCTATTGAGTCTTGGAAGATTGGGACTTTTGGCAGCATGTAGCACTGTCCGCACCCCAGTTTCCAGGTTGTTCATTCCACATGTGTCTGCTGCCTTTGTTACTGGCTTGGAATGGATGGGAGGTGGAACCTTTGCCTTTGAAACATGCTCAACGCTGTCTGTAGAATATAAAGATGCGATAACGGACTTTTCGTATTGTTCGCGGTTGTATGGAGGAACCACTTCCAAGATTATATTATGTGATTTCATTGCTTGGCGGAAAATATCTTGTGCTCTAGGACAGATGGATAGAGGAAAATTATACACAAATCAGAAAATTCAACCAATGTAAAGGCTGATTATTATAATTAATTCATTTAGTGGATAGTTAGTTTTAGCCCCATAAAGTATGGAATAACTTTCTTAGAAAAGCAGTTTACCAAAAACATATTTGTCACTTTTATAGTTCTTTCAGTATAGAATGTGCTTCATGTGTCAGCTTTTCCCCTCAAACTTGTGAGAAAAGAGTCAGGGTACAGGACACTGGCTGGGTCAGAACTATGTGAGATTCATAACCATTCAGGGACTAGAACCAGGGATTATCAGGCCCCAAATCCAATATTATTTCCACTAAATTCCCAATGCCCTACCCCAAATGATAATTTCCTGGTATTCTTCTGATCTCCGTTTGTATAAGATGAGAACATTATGCATTCTTCTATCATAAAGTTAATACTGAATATGGCAAATTTTAACTCTGTGTTGGCTGAAATATACTTCTTTCTCCTGCTCACTTGCATATATAACAGCTCAGAAGAGCGTTCTACTCAAGTGGGTCCTGTAACATCTGATAGAGAGCTTGTGCATAGGGGTGTGCAAAAAAAATCTGGTATTTTTTTAGCTTTGGGTATATCAGACCCCAAAAATATTGGTAACTGCCAAATTTCCCCAGTCCAATCCCGGTAAAATGTTGGGACTGGGGAAATATTCAGTACTGCCGAATACATTTGGGTCCTATACGTCCAACGGGAAGGAAGGGAGGGATGTTAAAATGCCTTCGTTCCCTCCCAAAGCCCCTGCAGCATTCCATGTCAATTTCACTCCCCACCAGTCAGCTGTTAGGTTTAAGCCCAGAGGAGAAGGGCAGGCAGAGACAGCGCAAACTAGGGGAGGAAAAGAAAGGCCTTTACACATGCCTGCACTGCATTTCCCTTCCCTCCCTGAGTCTCTCTGTAGCAGTGGAGAGGCTCAGGGAGGGAAGGAGGCATGTTTCTATGCCTTCCCTTTGCTACCCTAGCTGACCTGCCACAGCCAGCCAGCTAGGAAGCCAAGGGCAGGCATGGAAACATGCCTGGGCTCCCTGCCTGCCCTTTTTGAACTTCCATGTGGCTGCAGCCACAGGGCAGCTGGAGAAGGACAGAAAGAGACAGGGTAGACATGTTTGGGGGAGGGAAAGAAACATGGCTGTGCTCTCTGCCTGCCCTTCTCCAACAGCACTGGGGCAGCTGGAGAAGGGAAGGCAGAGAGAGAAGGCTTTCCCTGGTCAGTTTCACTCCCATTTAAACCTAACAGCTGACTAGTGAGGAGTGAAATTGACTAAGAAAGCGCAGAGGGAGGGAGAGAGGGAAGTCGGCATTCGGCTATCCAAAAATAAAAAGTCAAATAAATTTAGGATATTCTATTTGGTTGCTGAAAATTTTCCTGAATTTACATTCAGTTTAGGAATACCAAATAAATACTGACAAGGCATTCATTCACTTATTTGGTGCAGGAAAGCCGAATGCACATCCCTACTTGTGCAGTCCCACTATCAATTTAGATTACCAAGGTGCTCTCTGTGGCATTGCAGAGTTCTCTTCTCATATATTACTCACGTGAACTCTTGAAACGCAGAAGGAAGCATTTACAACCAGCCTTCCACCTCAATCTGTCCTTGTAAACCCAATGTAAACAATGAGTGTGCTTAACTGAACTTCTGCTATAAATTCTCTAGTCTTCACAAGGAAAAAAAATAAAAACTCTCTCTACATAGGAGAGAAATTACTTTATCGCAGCACGATTCCTGTGGACAGCCACATGTTTAAATCACAGGTTAAGCTTATTTTTCTAATGCACTGCAGTAATTTTCCCAAAAGCCTCTCTACTAGAAAATTTCAGAATGTTACACTCATGGTCCATTTAACCTCACTCATTCCCTGCCATTTCAGAAACCACTGAGATATTCTTTAAAAAACAACAACAGATAATTATGATAAGGATTGTCACTCATAAAACTTTAAGGCTGACAATGAAAAGACTGAAATGGTTAAAAGGTTTTCTGTCCCTTGGCTCAATCACCAACCCAAAAGGGAGACTGCAAACAAGAAATCAGAAGGAGATTGACACTGGGCAGGGCAGCCATGAAGGAGCTGGAAAAGATTAAGAGCAGGGCTATTTTGAGGCAGGAACGCACAGGAACGGAGTTCCGGCTGGCTCCTGAGTTGGCCACGCCCAGCAGGAACTCATTAGCATAATAGGCCACACCCAACAACAGAAACTCATTGGGATTGGCTACATGAGGAGTGTGTGGCCTAACATGCAAAGGAGTTCCTGCTACAAAAAACCCTGGGTTTTGACAACAAACAAGGTAAACAGAAAGGTGGGTGTGGCTGGATGACCACACTTCTGGTAACATGGGGGTGTGGGCTAATATGCTAATGAGCTGTGATGTCAGGGTGTGGCCTAATATGCTAATGAGTTTCTGCTGTTGGGTGTGGCCTATTATGCTAATGAGTTCCTGCTGGGCTTTTTCTACCAAAAAAGCCCTGATTAAGAATAAGGATGTGTCAATGGTGACCAAGATCAAGATAAGTCATATTATAGTACTCCCCATTACTATGTATGTATGAGTGTGAAAGCTGAACAATGGAAGAAAGCTGACAGAAAGAAAGTAGACTCTTTTGACACTTGATGTTGTAGGAGAATTTTATGAACACTATGGACCACCACAAAGAGATTTAAGTGGGTTCTAGATCATATCAAGCCGACCAAACTGAGGTCATAGCAGTTTGGTCACACTACAAGAAGACAATAGTCACTAGAAAAGACAACAACGCTAGGAAAAGTTGAAGGCCATTCACAAATAGACATGATGCTGGGATATAGTATACAGCAAACAAAATCTAATCTGCCTCAGTCCAAATCATATGGTAATTTCCTGAATGTGGCATTTCACTGCTCAGGTCTATAGATTTAATGCATCTATGCCCCATTCAAATATTATATGTGGCCATCCAATAGGCTTAGAAGCAGAACAGGCACTCACTCCTATCAGTTGATTAGTTATATGTTTTAACCAACTTGTTAAATCTCCATATATTTGCATGCGACTAAACCACACTTGTTGCTATTGTTATAAGATACAAAAACAGGGGGCATCATTTTAAATATTTTTTTCTTGGGGACAGGGGGGAGCCACTTGGGAGATGGTACTGTCATCAGCTCTGAAAAGATAGCTGACTTCAAAGAACTGTTCTGGTTTAATCTGGACTGCATATAATTTTGGCAGTGAACACAATAAAAAAAAGCAACAGCAAAACTCACTGTGCAAAGGTTTTATCTGCAAGATCTATGTTGTTAATCTTCACGATGCATTCATTCCCATGGAAAAGTCCATCCCGCTTAGACCGGCTATTCTCCTCAATGCCACGGATAAAAAGCCCTAGGATCCTGGGGGTAAAAAACACCAAGTTACTTGGAATTACTTTATCAGATAATATAATCTTCATAAATAAAAAATATGTGTTTGAGGACATTATAATGAATTTATGTATTTATTTACCTATTTTTATCTTTTTTTTTTTTTTTTTTGGTAAATACAATTTATTATTGGATATATCACACGTTCAAACATTTTCAATCCACCTACATACCCATTTCTCTAATTTTCCTCCCCTCCCCCAAACAAGACTTCCCGCACCGCTCCAACCCCATTAATATCTCTCTTATTCTGTTACAATTATTTCTAAACTTATTTTCTCTATCAAACGGTAACAATTCAAAAATCTAATTCTATTTCATTTTCCACTTAATAACTATCAAAACAAAACAAACCACGCTTAATGTCCCAATTTTTCAACAAGTATTTTTGAAAGTCTTTCCAGTCTTTAAAAAAAGTTTCATCTTCTTCGTTGTTTAATTTTCTTGTTAATTTATCCATTTCTGCTAAGAACAACGTCTTTTTGATCCATTCCCATGTTTCAGGTACTTTATCTTGTTTCCAACATTGAGCAAAAGTCAGTCTTGCTGCTGTAGTCAAGTACCATAATAATGTTCTCTTGGCTACATTTATTTCTTCCATTTTAAGACCTAACAATAACATCTGTGGGTCTTTCTTAAAAGTACAATTCAAAATTTTTTGTATCTCATTGTGGATCTCTGTCCAATACTTTACTGCTTTATCACATGTCCACCACATATGGTAAAAAGACCCCTCATGTTTTTTACATTTCCAACATTTGTTGGACATACTTTCATTTATAATAGCAATTTTTTTAGGCGTCATATACCATCTATACATCATTTTATAACAATTCTCTTTAACATTTACACACGTTGAAATTTTCATTGACTTTTTCCACAAATATTCCCAAGATGTCATTAATATCTCATTATTAACATTTACTGCCCATTTTATCATTTGCTCCTTTACAACTTCATCCTCAGTATACCATTTCAATAACACCTTGTAGAGTTTAGAAATCATTTTTTTATCTTTCTCAAGCCATACAGTTTCAATTTCAATATTCTTTTCTCTAAAGCCATGTTCTCTTTTATCGGTCTTAAATAAGTCATAAATCTGTCTATACTTCAACCAATCATATTCAAATTCAACATCAAATCTATCTTTTAACACAAAATTTTTCCCTTCAGATTTTAAAAGATTTTTGTAAGGTAGCCAGTCTAGTCCTTGGTTTCTTGAATATGGATTAATCACTTCAGCTGGTACAATCCAAAGTGGTCTTTCTTCTGAGAAGAATTTTCTATATCTCGTCCATGTCTCGAACAGTGATTGTCTTACAAAGTGGTGTTTAAAAAATTTATCCATTTTTACTTTTCCATACCATAAATATGCATGCCATCCGAATTTATTATCATGTCCTTCAAGAGCCAATAACTTCTTATTCTCCAAATTAATCCACTGTTGCAACCATGTTAAACAGACGGCATCATAATACAGTCTTAAATTTGGTAGTTGTAAGCCTCCTCTCTCTCTTGCATCACATAAAATTTTCATTTTAATCCTTGGCTTTCTTCCTGCCCATACAAATTTGGATAATTCTTTCTGCCACGAATCCAGTATTTTCCTTTGTTTTAGTATTGGAATAGTCTGAAACAAAAACATCAAACGCGGCAAGATATTCATTTTTACAGTCGCGATTCTTCCCATCAATGATAAATTCAAAGTATCCCATTTCTTCATATCTTGCTGAATCTTATGCCACACCTTTTCATAATTGTTTTTAAACAAGTCAATATTTTTCATAGTTAAATCAATTCCAAGATATTTAGTCTTTGTGACTACTTCACATTGTATTTTCTCTTGAAGTTCTGTCTGTCTTTGTTTCGTCATATTTTTGCACATCACTTTAGTTTTATTTTTATTAACATAAAATCCCGCAACTGAACCAAATTCTTCAATTTTTTCCATCAATTGTGGTATTTTCTCAATTGGGTCTTGAATCATAAACATTACATCATCTGCAAATGCCCTATACTTATAGGCAAAACCTTTCACTGTAAGTCCTTCAATACTGTCATCGTTTCTTATCGCTGTTAGTAATATTTCCAATATCCAAATAAACAACAACGGGGATAACGGGCAGCCTTGACGTGTTCCCTTTTGGACTCGGAAGAAGTCCGTCTTTTCTTTGTTTATATTCAAAGCCGCTTTTTGTTCTGAATATATTGCCACAATCATGTTTAAAAAGGACTGTCCAATATTCATTTTTTCAATAACTTGCAGCATAAACTCCCAATTTAAATTATCAAAAGCTTTTTCCGCATCTAAGAAGAGGAATATTTACCTATTTTTATCTGATTTATACCCCGCCCTGCCTGCCGAAGCTGGCTCAGGGCAGCTTACAAAAGACAGACATAAGAACAACTATGACATAAATAAAACCATCTAAAAACAATTCAAAACATAACTGTTAGCTGGTTGTAAACTAATACATTAGGGATGGCGGCAACAGTTACTTCATCCATCGGTTCTCAATCTTTATCGTATATATGCGATTGGCATAGGCTGTAATGGTGGAGTCAGGCACCTCTTTAGTGATTACGTTGTTAGTGGTGATGGAGGTGGTGGTGGCTCCTAGCTGAAGACCTGGTAGAAGAGCTCCATCTTGCAGGCCCTGTGGAAATATAAAAGCTCCTGCAGGGCCCTGATCTCTTCTGGGAGTTCATTCCACCAATATGGAGTCACCGCCAAGAAGGCCCTGGCCCTGGTTTTTGTCTTTGGTGCCCGGAAGGGTCAATCAGTTTTGTGACCCTGAATGCAGTGCTCGCTGGGGTACATATGGGGAAAGGCGCTCCCTCAGGTATGTTGGCACCTGACCATATAGGGCTTTTAAGGTAAGAACCAGCACCTTGAAGGAAATTTGCAATGTTATCGGTAGCTGCTATCGGCAGCTTTCCAATAATTCTAGAGATGTAGCCATGGTAGGAATCTAGAGGCACCTTGAAAATTAACAAATTTTAAATCTAGATTAAGCTTTTGTGACATAGAACCCACTTCATCAGACTCCATATCTGTGTTATGCTGGAATAAAATCTTGTTAAAGTCTTGAATCTCAGCGAAAAAAGCAGGCTATAAATGAAGTAAATAAATAAAAATTAAAGTGCACTAGACTCTAATTACCATTACCTGAATAGGGCAGGTTAGCCCAGTCTCGTCAGATCTTGGAAGCTAAGCAAGGATGAGAGACCACCGAGGAAGTTTAGGGCTGCTAAGCAGAGGCAGGCAATGGCAAACCACCTCTGAACATCTCTTCCCTTGAAAGCCCTATGGGGTCAGCATAAGTCGAATGCAACTTGACAGCAAACGAAAAAAGACTCTTACTTCATTTCCCAATAAATGGTGTGCATACAAACACACTTTCAAAGGACCTCTCCTAAACATATACAAGGCATATAAATAAATGCACGCATTTCCAAAGCTCAGGAAATCAAAATAATCTGGGCAGATACATATGGGTTGGTGGCCTTAGCAAGTTATTGCATGTTTAAGAAAAATCTATATGTGAGGACAAGTTGATGCTCTTCCCCTTAACAAACCAGGTAACCAAAGAGATTGAAAAAACAAGTCTCTTGCAGTGTTTCCGCTAAACTGCTCTAGCGTTAGCTCGTGCACAAACTTTTAGCCCTCAGCACATACTTTTCTGGATCAGTGTAGAGCAACAAAATGCTACTGTTCTTACTTCCCCTCATAGCAGCATGCTTGTGAGGCAGAGTGGGAAGGACAACGAGCCAGCCACAGAGGAAGCAAGTAATACAGCCACCCAGCCAGAGAAGAGTCAAAAGTTTGCAGACAGCCTTCCCACTCTTTTCTTCCACAATGTGCCCGTTTCTGCCTCTCACTGCCCCATTGTAATTTGCAAATAGGGTCTTTTAAATTCCCTCCTTCCTCCCCACCAAAACCCCCCAGACAGTGCAGTCCAAAAGGCGAGAGAAGGGAAACCAGGGAGCTCTCTCTCTCTCTTTCTGTGCCCGCCAATGTCTCTTTTCTTTTCCTCTCGATTTTCTCTTCTTTTAGATTTCGTTTCTCCCCCCTCCAACCTCCTCCCAACCTCCACCCACCCCTCTCAGGTTTTGGTGATGGGTTGTGGGTTTCTTTATTTTGGTGCACAGATGCGGGGGTGGGGGGGAGTTCCTGATGTGGTCGCTTTAGCAGGCGAGAGGCACAGAGAGGCTGCTGGGCTCCACAGTAGTGGCTCTTCCTGGCTGGCTCCTTGGCTCTCTCCCGCACCATCATTTTATTTAAAAGAGAAATGAATTTATTTGCCTCCTCAAAAGGCTAAGGATGACTATAAGGTATAGATAAGCAGGAGTCATATGACAACTGAAAGATAAGCATAGTTTAAGGAGTCACCCATTCATTTTTGATGGGGCTGCTGCCCCATAAGGCACACCAGTCCAACTCTAGCTTTTCTTTCATTCCTTCATGTTGGATTCAGCTGTCCAGCTTTAAAGTAGACCTATACTGAGATAAGAGGCTACTTTCATAAGACAGGATTATATAGGTCCAGAGGGATCTTTGTGACAATTGCCCAAAGGGCTAGCATATAAAAATGAATTGGATATCATTAGAACTTTGCAAGCAGACATGTTGGTCCCTTAGGGGGGGGAATCATACCCAACAGCATCTTTGTTCTCTCTCTCTCTCTCTCTCTCTCTCTCTCTCTGTTTGTATATTTTATTGTATTTCATCCAGTTCTGGAGCACATGGAAACTTGCTCACTAGTTTGCAACATATTAATTGCTCCTAATATTACATAACTGTTACTGTTGGTTTGAAATTAGTGCCTTCTGAAATCCAATTTTAATACAAATATTAATAGATTCCACAGGGTTCAACATATGCACACCAAATTAAAAAGGAATAATTTTAATGAGGTTAATTGATACAAAAAATATAAGAAATCATTTTGATGTTCTTTCCACCAGTTGTAACTAAGACCTCTGTAACATAGAACAGTTTTTTCCCAAACCAAACACAGTGTTTACAAGGGTATCTTTATGCCTAAAAGTTGTCTTATAGGAGTTTCTTTTAAGAAGGGTCTCTTAGATTTCAAAGAGCCATATAGTGTAGTTTGAGAGCCAGTTTGGTGTAGTGGTTAGGATCTCAGAGCATGGGGTTTGACTCCCCACTTGTCCACATGCAGCTATTGGCATGACCTTGGGTCAGTCACAGTTCACTCACAGCTGTTCTGGAAAGAGCAGTTCTCAAAAGAGCTCTCTTAGCCCCACCTAGAACCATAGAACCATAGAGTTGGAAGGGACCTCCAACCCCCTGCACAATGCAGGAAATTCACAAATACCTCCCCCACCCCCAGTGACCCCTGCTCTATGCACAGATGAAGGGGAGGGGAAACCCTCCAGGATCCCTGGCCAAACTGACCTGGAGAAAAAACGGCTTCCTGACCCCAAAGTGGTGATTAGCATTTCCCTGGGCATGTAAGAAAAGGTCAAAGGAACTAATCACTGATGCAACCCTCCCTGACCTCCCTTCTTGTGAACTGCCTAAGTTCACAGAATCAGTAGTGCTGTCAGATGGCTACCTAGCCTCTGTTTGAAAAACTCTGAAGAAGGAGAGCCCACCACATCAGGAAGTTCTTCCTAATATTTCACTGAAAGCTCTTCTAATTTAATTTCCACCCACTGGTTCTGGTCCGACCTTCTGGGGCAACAGAAAACGACTCTGCACCATCCTTTATATGACAGCCCTTCAAGTATCTGAAGATGGTTATCATATCACCTCTCAGTCATCTCCTCTCCAGGCTAAACATACCCAGCTCCTTCGACCTTTCCTCATAGGATCTACCTCACGGGGTGTCTGTTGTGGGGAGGGGAAGGGAAAGGAGATTGTAAGCCACTCTGAGAATCCTTTGGGTAGTGAAAGGCGGGGTATAAATCCAATCTCTTCTCTCTATCTGTTATTTTAGTCCACTGCAACATGCATTCTACAATAATGTATGACATTTTCAGATGGTATCCAGAGCCCAGTTATACCTCGGTTTTGCAGAATTCCCAATGAAACAGCAATATTTTCTTACAAGGCAATGAGAAATATATTCAGTATTTAGAACCAGTTTTAAGCCATAGTGGCTGAAATCAACCTGGTGATCAACTGGAATATTTCACATTTTTTATGTTACCAATAAACTCCCCCCCCCTTTTTTTTTGCTGTATGCATGTTAAAAGAAAATGCTGGCACCATACTGGTACACTTAAAATGTTCCACAAACTCTGGGCCTCTAAAAAGAAACACTTCTGCATACTTTTATGAACAACAAGCCTTACTATTCCTTTTTCAGGTAGGGGGCACAATCCAATGAGGAATCCATGCCCACTAAACTAAATGTGCTGGGTTGTAGCTAGAGAGTGTTTACCATGTGATTGTGTTTGTGGTCAGTTTGGTGTAGTGGTTAAGAGCAGTGGACTCTAATCCAGAGAACCTCCACATGAAGCCAGCTGGGTGACCTTGGGTCAGTCACAGTTCTCTCAGCCCAAAAAATAAACCTAGCTCGCCACAAAAAGAGCTAGAGTTTTGGGCTGCCGGACAATCTTCGGATATCCTGACTATACTACAGTCAATGCCTAACAACAACAACAACAACAACTTATTGTTGTTATGTTTGTGGGAGGATCTCCCCCCACCCCCTTCTTGGCTTTTCCACCCCCAACGCTTCCTTTGTGGTCACCTACTTTCTTTTTGCAGAACAAAGTTTGAGTCCAGGGGCACCTTTAAGACCAACAAAGTTTTATTCAATGTATAAGCTTTCATGTGCATACACACTTCTTCAGATACACTGAAATGGAAATTATCAATCCACACATACAGGTAGAGGGTGAATAGTAAATTAGCATACAGCTTAATGAAGATGTTTAACAGATTCAAGGACCAAACAGGAATAAACAAGCTTAGTTTATATGGTTACCATTTGTTTGGGTTTAATTCCAGGGGAAAACATACTGAAGGAAATAAATATATCTAAATTGGAGATGGATGGGCAGATGTATCCTTAATTGTGGGATGCTGAGAGTAATTAACTGAGACAGAGGAGCAAGGCTGTGGGTAAAACTAAGTTAGGTGATACCAATGCAGGCATACTGTCAAGATCTCACAAGTGAAGAGATGTATGCTGGAGGTTGGGGGCAAAGTGCAGAAAGGAGGCGGGACAGTAAAGCAGAATGAGTAGATTGGGGGTAGGGAGGAGCAGCACAGAGGTTGATGTGGGGGCAAGGGGAAATAGGTGCCATATTTGCTGATTAGGAAGAACAATCAGTATGATCCCCTGGGCTATGTGGTATAATGGATGTTAGCAAATGGAAATCAAGGAATTTCTTCCTGTAGCTATGCTAGAGTAGTCTGGGTCTCCTATCCTATCTACACCTTCCATTCCCTGCTTAATCGGCACCACCTTTTAACATTGTCTTTAAATATCAGAACTTTATGCTGGAGCTGAGCATTGCTCAGCTGAACTGAATGCTTAAAATCAAGGTTGACAACTGTAACTTGCGAAGATTGCTGGGGAAAAACAGCAACAACTTCAGATATGTAGACGATACCACTCTAATGGCAGAAAGTGAAGAGGACCTAAAGAGCCTCTTGCTAAGGGTCAAAGAGGAGAGCACAAAGGTTGGCTTGAAACTCAACATCAAAAAAACCAAGATCATGGCATCCAGCCCCATCACTCCTTGGCAAATAGAACGGGAAGCCATGGAAGCAGTGACAGAATTCACGATGCAAGATCGCTACAGATGGTGACTGTAGCCATGAAATTAAAAGACATCTGCTCCTTGGGAGGAAAGCGATGGCAAACCTAGACAGCATAATAAAAAGTAGAGATATCACCCTGCCAACAAAAGTCTCTATGGTCAAAGCAATGGTATTCCTAGTAGTAATATATGGCTGCGAGAGTTGGACTGTAAGGAAGGCCGAGTGCTGAAGAATAGATTCTTTTGACTTACAGTGCTGGAGAAGACTCTTGAGAGTCCCTTGGGCTGCAAGGAGATCAAATCAGTCAATCCTAAAAGAAATCAACCCTGACTGTTCCCTGGAAGGCCAGATCCTGAAGCTAAACCTCAAAGACTTTGGCCACCAAATGAGAAGGGAGCACTCACTGGAGAAGACCCTGATGCTCAGAAAGATTGAAGGTCAAAGAAGAAGGGGGCAGCAAACGATGAGATGGTTAGACAGTGTTATTGATGCAACAAACATGAAATTAAGCAAACTCTGGAGGATGACAAAAGACAGGAGAGCCTGGCATAATGTGGTCCATGGGATCACGAAGAGTCTAACTTGACTATGTGACTGAACAACATATGTCCCTGTATAGACGGGGACTCTTTTTCTAACTGCAGTATAGTGACCTTCTGGTTACATTAAAAAGTGCTAAGTATTCAGTAGTGGGTATGTATGTGTGTCTCCTCATTAAGATCCAAATACATTTTTAATTGGTTGTTATGTACATTATGTAACATACTCATTTAAATACCTTGTGATTTATTTTTGTTAGTTAGCCCCATGAGCACGCTTTTACAAGTTTATTGATTATTAGATTTATTTTCTAAAATATGTACCTTCTGCCTTTCTCTGAAGACTCAAGGCAGCTATTGATTGAATATCACTGTTATCAAAAGTTTGGTAAGCTTCTTGTTATGGATTTCTGTTACACTTGTCTACTCAGATTTGCGTATAGATTTGAAATGCTTTCAAAACAATTTTAAATTATTTTTTGTAACTATCAGAAATAAGCAATTAAAGTGGATCCCAAGAGGTCAATGGGAAATTTAATTATGGTAAAAAAATTAAGAAAATCAAGGCAATTTTTAAATGGTATGTTATCAGTCAGTGATCTTAATCAACCTCATTGTGACCAGCGTATCAATCTTACAGCTTCAGATGATAACCTTCTAGCCCTAAAATCCTCATCCGTGATGTAGAATGCAGACATATGGATTGAATTAAGTGAGATCTGGAAGTATAAACTCATTCCTTCCTTACTTTATTATGCAGTGTCTCAACATTAACATTATTTTAATGTGTTTCAAAAAATTTAATTTCCTCTCTTTTATTATAGGCTTAAGTGTAAACACATATATTTCAAAATGCTTCAGTTAATTGACGTCAAGGAAGATGCAAGATGCTGCTTCTGTACTCATACTTAATTTCGGAGCATTTTAAAAATAGACGTGCCTGAATCAGCATTCCATTCTAAAATGCAGGATGGCCTATCAATGTTAGACAGAGAAGGCTTAAAAAGGACCCTTTTCAGGAACCACTGATGCCTACTGCTCTCCAGTTGTAACAATAAAATTATTCTCAGCTAAAATCTATCTACAAGTCAAGTATGCACGTTGTATGCACGTTCAGCTTGAGTCAAGCTTGAGTCAAGATGAAGAGATCACACACATTCTCCTCAAAGATAGCAGTACAAATTTTGCCAAAGATCATTTGAATTCATCTTATTCAAGACAACTACATGCAGCTTATCTGTCAAGGAGGTTAATTTGCCAACTCAGACCTCATAGCATCTGTAAACAACAATATTAAGAGACAGAGAAACTAGGCTAGGGAATGATATACTCTTTTTAAAGATTCGCCTTTCTTTAGAGAGCATAAGCTTCGTATAAGCCAACAGCTAATCTCCTCCTCCAGATAGATTTTTAAATTCTATTACACCTTTCATCTGAGAATCATACATTATTTTTTAAAAAACACTGATGACTCAATCCCATTCCCACCTTAAGAAAAAAATAAATACAAGGAATAAATTGCTCAGAACAACATAGGATGACCTTTGATGACATCCCATTTCCAATGTGATTAATTCATCTTATAAGGATGACACCTCCCTCTCAGCTGCCAGTTGTAGGCATAGAGTTGGATCCTTGACTAAACTATCAATTTCCACTGATTATCCATTCCTGCTGCAGACTTCCCTCATGTCATTCCTTGAGGGTGTCCTTATCTTCCAGGAGCATTTTGTGGAGATCAGTGGACTGCTGAAGGAAGGGGGAGGCAAGAAGATCTCAACACACTGATAGTTCTGCTATCCTGCCAAGGATAACTAAGGCATCTGGTTCTTTGGGTGAATCTAAGAGGTCTAAGGTGAGAGCCTTTGATACCAGTGAAAATCATTTGGGAATGCCAAGCAAGTCCACAAGGCAGCCTAATTATGGGTCTTTTCAGAGTATTATAGATACGGATGGGCACAAACCGACTCACAAACAAAAGTTCATGACGAATTTTGGCCAGTTCGTGGTTTGTGAAGTGAAATTTGTGGCAGGTTAACCAGCAGGAGCTTTCAAGCTGTTCATGGAGGTTCGTGCTGGTTTGTGAATTGATTCATTTCCAGACAGATTGTTTCCATTCAATCTAAATGTCTACCAAACTTCAAAGCAATAACTTGGAGGGCATATAAAGGAGTATCCAGAGAGGTCTTTGTGACTTTGATGTCTCTAGCTTGTACAGGATCCATTCTACAAACTCCTGGACCTGCACCTGTCACAAGCAGTCATTTTGACAGGTGCAGGTTCAGGAATGTACAGAACAGATCCTGTGCAAGCTAGAGATACCAAACTCTCAGGGAGTCTCCAGCTGATTCTCCTCTACCTGCCCTCCAAGTTTGGTGAGATTTGTATATATATCGGGTCAAAATTTCACACACACCCAAGATGGTACCCCCAAAGCACTTTCCTGGGGGAACTTTCTTTGAGGGTCTGTATTTCAGAACTCAGAAATCCAATCCTCACCAAACTTGGAAGGCAGGTAGAGGAGAGTCAGCCAGAGATTCCCTGAGAGTTTGGTGTCTCTAGCTTGCACAGGATCCATTCTACCAGGTCACGAAACTCAAAAACCAAACTGGATTGTTTGGCTGCTAAAAGTCCATGATGGTTCATGATTCGCAAACCGGACATGCCACAAACTAAACCAAACTGAATATTCTTGGTTTATGCTCATTCCAATTATAGAGAGGGGTCATTGCAAGTGTTACAGACCAGTAGTCTCAAAAAGTGGAGAAAATTTCACACTCACTTTAATGAAAAGAGGTATACAAAATTGATTACAATGAAAAAGATGTAATAACTAATGTATATTGCCAGTAAAACAAGCTTGTGTGATCCTAAATCTCCACATTAGATCAGTTGTCATTCAATTATTCAAGAAAACTTGATAGTAACATATTTTGTAAGCACAATACAATTTAATTTATAACACAGATAAAAAGTAATCATTACTAGACAACCAATTTACCTTGACTAAATTATGGATCTGGTTTTGTTTAAGGAGTAAAAAAAAGTATACACAACGAACAACCCAAACACATCCAAAATCTTTTCCCAACTTTTTTACTAGAGAGATTTATAAAATCCCATTAGACTTTCTTAACTGAATCAGGGTTCACTGGACAGAATCCCAGACATTGGGACTCCCAATTAGCAGTTCAATAATGGGTATCTTTTACTTTATCCAGGTTCCATGGGGGCTGCAGACACCAAAAAATATTCAAGTGCTATTGGCATCTATGACAACCTCACCCACGTCCTTCCATCAGAGGCAAGATTTTCCCTTCATTTTTCTCTCCCTTTCTGATTGAGCAGCCCTTTTTATCTATTTTCTTCCTTTCTGAAGAATGATGGCTGTCCCAACCAGTATGAAATTTTGCTGCTAGCTCAGAAGAGGAACCTTAGGGAAGGGTTGAGATCCTCCTTTAATTTAAACCACTGAAATGTCACTCATGGCTTTTTAAAGTTAAAAAATAACAAAATATTTTATTCAACATAGAGGGGAAAGATCAGGTGAAATCAAGGGTAAAATTTCAGAGGTAAATCAACATAGGCACAAACTACAGGCCACAGGGTTCAAGCAACTGAGAGTTTCTTAAGCTTTTCAGTTTTCACAGTGACCTAGAATCTTTAAAATGATAGGCTTTTGTTCCAGTGTTTTCCAAACACACCAGTATACTTTCTTGAGCATATGTGGCTCTTTTGGTTTCCAGGATATTCTGTCCAGTATCCAAACTCCTTCACTAAACACACCAGTACTTTTCTTGAATTTTAACTGACTCCTCAGGATTTAAAAGGCAGTTTCTAAACACACCAGACCACAGATCTCTCCAATCTTCAGAGCCTGTTTTAACTGGGTAGGGAAATTCTTCTCTCATTAGAAGATCTATCTACTTTTCTTAGCCTGAATGGGAGCTTTCACTTAACTACCCACTCCTCCTGCCAGCCCTCCTAGTACTCTGTCTGCGTTAAACTGCTCTCAGTCAGGGCTATACACAAACCTTGTAAGTACTAAACCCTTCTCAGTGAGTACTAGACTCTTCTCAGACAGGGTTGAATTACCCTCTGTCAGACTGCCCTCTCCTCAGCATTCAGCTCTCAAGTCTTTCTCTGCTCAACTGATACTAACCAATCAAATAACTTGGAGCAGCCTGTCACTCAAGGCTCTCTGGCCCTGTGAGGAATTAACCCTTCACAGTCCATTACCTGTTTACACAGCACTTATAAGATTTCCAAGTGCAGTCCATCACAGCAACAGGATCTGCTTCAAAATCCCATGATCCCTAAAGATGTCCCATGGCTTTCCCAGCCAGACCACACTCTGCATTTTCTTAGATCCTTGGATCAATTTTACTGAGGTCTTTGGGTGCAACTAAAAATATAGTAATATTCTCTGATGTATTATGTGGCTGGTATTATGTGGTATTATGTGATTCTCTACTGTGATGTATTTTATCAACATGTTTGAGATGTGGCTGGCAGCCCAGTCCCGCAAGCCCCAACTGGCAGACAGGGACCTCTTGTGTGTATGCTGATGGGAGGGCAGGAATAAGGTGGGAGATTTAAAGGAGGGCACAAGAGAGGGTTGGCAGTCCATGAAGGAAGCAGGGAATAAAATCACGGCAGGAAGGCTCAGCAGGGAAGAGGGGGAGGCCGCAATGGCAGCTCTGGAGGAATTGACAGAGAGGGCCTTGGAGGCATCAGCAGCGGCTGGCTAGGAAGGCGCAGGAAATATCGCCACTGATAGAGAAGCAAGTGATGGTCTGAAGAGGGGGGGGCAGCCAAGGAGGAGTCAGAGGTGTAGAAATGAAGGATAGAGCAGTAGCACAGCAGAGGTAACCCAGGGTGCCAGCATAGGACCTGACAACAAGCAAGAGCAAGGATTCCTCTAAGGCTCCCATGAGGCAGGGCAGCAGGAGACAGCACTAAGGAAAGTGGAGCAGAGGGACTGACATAAATTGCCAGATTGGTGGGCCAAGATTTAAGAGACTCTGGAAACAGTGATGGGGAAGGGACTATCAGGGCTCAAGGGCACAGAAAGGGGCTAAAGAGAGGTATTATCTTACAAAATGTAATTGTGGCCAAGGAGGAATGTTGGAGGACTACCCCTGATGGTTGGTGCATGGGGAATCCCTGGTCTGAGGCCATGTGGAACGTAACAAGAGACTTTCTTGTGGCACTTTCTAATATGGTATTAAAATAGATCAAATTAGACAATGAAAAAATTTGCATTAGAGGTTCTTAGTGAATCTTTGTTTGAGCTTTCTCAGAGATACCTGAATCATAAAAATGAACATCAAAAGTCTTCAGGAAGGACCCTGCCTGGTACCAATATTTGGTAGATACCAGGAAACATTAGAAAAGCCATGAACCCTAAATCATGGGATGATAGAAGCATATGACCATAGCATTTAAAAATGGACACCAAAGAAAAGGGGTATGTCTTTTTCTTTAGGTTCATCTGAGATCAACAGAAGATTCTGTAAATATAAAAGGAATATTACCTAAGTGAATTCCAAGACCAGGCCCCACCCAGAATTAAGCTGGTCATTTCAACACTTCTACATTAGACAAAGCTTCGGACTAACACTTTTCAAGGGGGGGGGGAATGACAGAAGCACCGTGAGAGCAGAGGAAAGATATAAGAACTATAATACACACGTTCAACTTCTAATGAAGATTCTATTAGAGATATTTTAAGGAATTCAGAGGATTTATTTTCTTTTCTCCAAGGAAAATTACTTACCTTCCACTTAACGATGAGAAATATGGTACCACGTGTATTCCCAAAGGGCCACCTTCCCCAGAAATCTCCACCATTCTTGTCAAACCACTAAGAGGAAAGAAAAACATACAGGATTACTTCAAATGAGAACATTAGAAGCAAAAATAACTTCTGAAAGTCTTGGGACATTCCTGCATAAGCTTACACCAGCACCCTTACTATTTTTTTAATCTGATTTATATCATGTAACAACCTTATCAATACAGAATCAGTCATAAAATAACTCATAACAGTTCTTATGTTTGTAATTTATTTATCCTGTACTTAATGATGCCCGGATGAACAGAGAGCATTCTTATCAATTCCTTGAAGTCCTCAGAAAAAATCTCTTCTAAGTACTCGCATCCCCTCAGTACACCACCTCAACAGCCACCGTAATATTTGTCAGAGTTCTAAATACTGTCCTCTGTGAAACTAGAACAATATGTAATTTTAAAAATATCCTTTATTAACTTGACAGGTACTAGGATCAGTTCCAATGAGATTCCAACACAAAGGAGCTTTAGATATTTAGAGCAGGAACTGGATTCTATCTGTCTATCTCACCCTTCCAGAGGATCCCTGAAGCTGTGCCTGCCTGGAGGCAGTTTTGAAGGCGATGCAGGCTAATAAACTGAAGCTTAATCCCAATAAGACAAAAGTGCTCCTGGTGGGCAGGAACTCTGACCGGGGATTTAAGGTGTCACCTGTTCGGGATAGGACTGCACTCCCTTGAAGGAAGAGGTCTGTAGTCTCTTGGACCCAGGCTTACTGCTGGATAAGCAGGTGGCAGCTGTGGCCAGGAATGCCTTTTACCAGCTGCAACTGGTTAACCAGCTGCAGCCTTTCCTGGGCAGATTACATTAGATTACTGCAATGCACTCTACCTGAGGCTGCCCTTGGGAAATGTTTGGAAACATCATTTGGTACAGAATGCTGCAGGCAGGATGTTGACAGGAGTGGGTCGTAGGGATATATCACTCCAGTCTTGGCCCATTTACACTGGCTCCCAATTTGTTTCTGGGCACAATTCAAAGTGCTGGTCTTGACCTTCGAAGCCCTACACCGTTTGGGAACCTGAAGGACCACCTGCTCCTTATGAACCTACCCAATCTCTATGGTAATCTTTGGAGACGGTGCTTCAAGCACCTCCACATTCTGAGATTGGGGAGGTGCCAACCTACGAGAGGGTCTTCTTGGTTATGGCACCAAAGCTGTGAAACTCTTTCCCAGAGAGATGTGCCTGTCCTCTTTTCTTGCCATATTCTGCCAGTAGGTGAAGACTTTTTTCCCCTTTGTCTGGCATTCCCTCCGTAATCCCTCCTTCCTCATAAATGTTTTGATTTGTGTCTTTAAGTCTTGTACATATCTTTAACTCTGCTTTTAATTTTTTAATGGCCTGTGTGTGGGACGCAATGTTCTCTCTAAGCTGTGGAGTCTTGTGAGCAAAAATTCTACTTTGTGAGCTACTGGCATTAAAGTTGTGAGTGAGCAATTTGGCTACTGCATAAATTAGTTTACTCTGGAGCCCTCCTTCCTGAGCTGAGGCAAAAATGTGTGAGATGGAGGCTAAAAAACTGAGCTAGTTCACAGGAACTTAGCTTAGGGGGAACACTGGTGGGGGTTGATTTTAATGGTTTTGAAATGTGTTTTTATCCTGCATTTTTAATTGTTTGCTGTTTTTAGTGGCTTTTGTGGGGGCAGAAAGGCAGGATACAAATTCTGTAAATAAATAATACCTGTTTTCTGGCCCACTGTCCATCAGTTTTGGATATACCTCTGTAGTAGGAACTGAGCACACAAAGTCCAATCAGTACTGGTTACAGTAGAAGTTGCACAACTGCTACTTCAGTTTCTATGTTACCTTCTGAGGCACTGAGCCTGGAGAGAAATCCGTGGTGGACAGATATGATGCCATTCCCAAAAGCCTGGACCAAACAACACCTGGGCTACCAATGACGAACCCATATCACTTCTACAGTGGCATTATGCATCTTCCTGTATTTCAGTACAAGCGTCATTCCCTCATAATACCAATTGTCTTTTTCCTGTGCAATATATTTCTCACGGAGCAATTTTTACTCATTTATCTATTGAACATTTGTCTCCTGCCTTTCCTTGCAGCTCAAGGCAGTTTACAGTAATAGTTAAATTTCAGTTAATTCAGCTCTCTATGATCTCTTTGAAAAGCCTGTAGTTATTGAGTTAAATTGGGCCTTGGGCACATGGAAAGCGCACAGTTGACCATGTCACCCATACCAATATTCAAATGGAGTTGACAAAGCTACCACCAACAAAGTGGGGGGAAACATAACGTTCTGTCACTCAAACGTCTTCTGTGACTGAATGCAAGCAACACAGAATTCTTTCAAATAGTGGCACGAATCTCCAAACTATGAAGGGAGATAAACAATGTTATACAATGATGATGCAAACATTAAAGGCAAAAATAACTGCCTACTGATGTTATGGCAGAAGGCTTACATCAGAAGGAAAGAAACAGCATTTTTTTGGTAAAATTTTTGGTAACTGCAAAAATGGCCAAGCGTTTCCTCCAGCTATGGGCCAGTCAACATTTGGCTCAAAGCTCTATCAAGCATATGAGGGAATGACAATCCTAAGACAGTCTAACAAATATGAGAAATAAAACCCAGATGGCTATATGATAAATTTAGTTAGTTTCAATATGTTAAGGTTTCCCCAAATGAGCTATGCCCACTCCAAGGCAGCTTTCATTATCATGCCTCTTCACTAATGAACAGCGAGAGTGGGCTGTGGTTGGTTTGGGCCAAACAAGGTTACACATAGCTGTCTACTTGCTGCTTCCAAGACAAGTGGGATTTAAAAGATTCTGGCTTCAGCGTGAAAAATGATAGGCAGCTATGGCACTCTTACATACACACTGAAATATACTCCCTCTGACCCTTAAATCCTACCCAGCTATTAAGGTCTTCATTGAAAGCTCAGCCTTGAGTACTTCCAACTATGGAGGTAAAGTGCGTAACAATCAGTGATAAGGCTTTCTCTGAGGAAAGGCCTCCCCTCTAGAACTCTCCTAACCATCTCTCCAGCGCCTACTTTGATGATTTTCAGATGTGAAATAAAAACCATGGGTTGAATGCAAAGGTGCCAGTCCACCAATGCATTGCAGCATAACACCGCTTCCATTGGCAAAGGGAGTAAAGGGTGCAATTTCTGCCAATTCCTTTTCTCCTACAGCAGACACCCTCTTGGTCCCCCAGGCTGTTCCTGAGGGTCCCTTGAGACCCAAGAGCAGAGCCTAGAGGGCTCAGCGACCTGCAGCAGGAATGGGGGAAATTTCTACTCCATGAGCTTCATTTCTGTTGTAGTGATTTGTATAAAATCTCTCATGCTTTACCTGGGATTTGAATGATGTTTAATCAAATCAATTCTTCTCTTGTTTTTACAGTGCAATCCTATGCAGAGTTACTCCACTCTAAGCTAATTGATGTCAACTGTTTTAGACTGGAATAACTCTGTACAGGATTGTGCTATTTATCGGCTCAAACTTGTGTTTTGGCTTATTACTAATAGTGCTTTGTTATATTATACAGTATTCTTAATACAATGGCATTTTAATCCACAGACTCTGTTTTATGGTACTTATCCTGGAACATCTTTGTCCCTTTTAGGGAAGGTTTTGGTGATAGATTTTATTTATTATTTATTTAATTATGCAATTTCTACTCTGCCCTCCCCACCGAAGCGGGCTCAGGGCGGCTTACACAAGATAATAAAAATTGTTTAAAATTGTTGCTATGCTTCCTGTTTCACCTCCTCTCTAGGATCTCTAGAACTTAAGCATTGAGGTGGAAAAAGATGCATCTTATTTCTAGAGTTCAAACATGTAAACATGTATGCATAAATGCTAAGAAACCACAAAGTACAGTCTGCAGCTGTTGAGATTCATGTCAATTAACTGATTTATATACTGCCTTCACCTAGATATCTCAAGACAGTTTTGTTGTTGCTGTTGTTGTTCAGTTGCACAGTCGAGTCTGATTCTTTGCAGCCCCATGAACCACATCACGCCAGGCCCTCCTGTCTTCCATCGTGCTCCAGAATTTGCCTAATTTCATGTTCGTTGCCTCAATAACACTGTCTAACCATCTCATTCTTTGTCGTCACCTTCTTCTTTGACCTTCAATCTTTCTGAGCATCGGGGTCTTCTCCAGTGAGTGCTCCCTTCTCATTGGGTGGCCAAAGTCTTTGAGGGTTAGCTTCAGGATCTGGCCTTCCAGGGAACAGTCAGGGTTGATTTCTTTTAGGATTGAATGATTTGATCTCCTGCCAGTCCAAGAGACTCTCAAGAGTCTTCTCCAGCACCATAAGTCAAAAGAATCTATTCTTCAGCACTCAGTCTTCCTTACAGTCCAACTCTCGCAGCCATACATTACTACTGGGAATACCATTGCTTTGACCATATGGACTTTTGTTGGCAGGGTGATGTCTCTACTTTTTATTATGCTGTCTAGGTTTGCCATCGCTTTCCTCCCAAGAAGCAGGCGTCTTTTAATTTCATGGCTGCAGTCACCATCTGCAGTGATCTTGGATCCCAGAAATATGAAGTCTGTTACTGCTTCCACAACTTCCCGTTCTATTTGGCAAGGAGTGATGGGGCGAGATGCCATGATCTTGGTTTTTTTGATGTTGAGTTTCAAGCCAACTTTTGTGCTCTCCTCTTTGACCCTTAGCAAGAGGCTCTTTAGGTCCTCTTCACTTTCTACCATTAGAGTGGTATTGTCTGCATATCTGAGGCTGTTGATTTTTTCCCAACAACTTTAATTCAGGCTTGTGATTCACCCAGGCTACCATTTTGCATGATGTACTCTGCATATAAATTAAATAAGCAAGGGGACAATATACATCCTTGTTGTACTCCTTTTCCAATGCTGAACCAATCAGTTGTTCCACATCCTGTTCTGTCATTTCTTGACCCTTATACAAGTTTCTCAAGAGACATGTGATGTGGTCTGGTACTCCCATCTCTTTAAGGACTTGCCATAGTTTGTTGTGATCCACACAATCAAAGGCTTTAGTATAGTCAATGAAGCAGAAGTAGATGTTTTTCTGGTACTCTCTTGCTTTCTCCATAATCCAGCGAATGTTGGCAATTTGATCTCTAGTTCCTCTACCTCTTCAAAACCCAGCTTGTACTTCTGGCAGTTCTCTGTCCACGTACTGCTGAAGCCTAGCTTGTAGGATCTTGAGCACGACCTTGCTAGCGTGTGAAATGAGTGCAATTGTGCGATAGTTTGAACATTCCTTGGCATTGCCCTTCTTTGGGATTGGAATGTATACTGACCTTTTCCAGTCCTGTGGCCACTGTTGTGTTTTCCAAATTTGCTGACATATTGAGTGCAGCACTTTAAAAGCATCCTCTATTAAGACTTTGAATAGCTCAGCTGAGATACCATCACCTCCACTAGCTTTGTTGTTAGTAATGCTTTCTAAGGCCCATTTCACTTCGCATTCCAGGATGCCTGGCTCGAGGTCAGTGATTACACCATCATGGTTGTCAGGGACATTGAGGTCCTTCTTGTATAGTTCTTCTGTGTATTCTTGCCATCTTTTCCTAATCTCTTCTGCTTCTGTTAGGTCCCTACCGTTTTTGTCCTTTATCATGGCCAGCTTTGCATGGAACGTTCCCTTGATTTCTCCAATTTTCTTGAAGAGATCTCTAGTCCTTCCCATTCTATTGTTTTCCTCTATTACTTTGCATTGTTCATTCAGGAAAGCCTCCTTATCTCTCCTTGCTGTTCTCTGGAAATCTGTATTCTGTTGGGTAAATTTTTCCTTTTCACCTTTGCCTTTCGCTTTCCTTCTTTTCTCTGCTATTTGTAAAGCCTCATCGGACAGCCACTTTGCTTTTTTGCATTTATTTTTCTTTAGGATGGTGCTGCTTGCTGCCTTCTGTACAACGTCACGAACCTCTGTCCACACTCTATCTATAAAATCTAGTCCCTTAAACCTATTCTTCACTTCCACTGTATATTCATCGGGATGTGATCTAGGTCAAACCTCTAGGTCTTGTTTTTACTGACTGGATAGAGCTTCTCCATCTTTGACTGAAAATTATATAGCCAATCTGATTTCGGTGTTTACAATACAGTAAAATGCAATAAACTCAGTAAAAGGCTAGTAAGATAAAGATCCCACTAAAAACAGCAAAAACAAATAAAATACAACAGAAATCATTAAAACATCATAAAATGTGATATTCAAATAACATCACTCCCACAGCAACACCATTTTTTATTGATCTAATTCTCAGGCCAGTCAGAAAAGGCAAGTCTTCTAACCCATCAGGAAGTCCTTCAGGGAATCAAATATTCTCAACTTTTGTGGAAAGGAGTTCCAGTCAAAAGGCAACAGTCAAAAAAGCCCCAGATTCCCACAAGCTGAACTTCTGCTAAGGTTGGTCCCCATGGGACAGCCCCCATGGATTCAGCAGGTTGGTTGATATGGGTGAAGACTGTCCTTCAGGGTTTCTGGGCCTAAGCCATTTAGGGCAAAACCAGAACCTTGCAATAGTCCTCATATGCTGAACTGCTGACATTTCACTTTGGGACAATGATGCATTTTTGCTTATCTTTAATAAAAATAAAAAAAAATGTTTTGCTTTTAAATTAGTACAGAATATGATATGGTACAGTGTATTAGGTAGAAAAGAGCCTTCACCAGTATCTAATAATACCCCTCCTTTCATGCAGTGATTCTTGGTATGAGCATTTACACACAACTTCAAATGTACCTGGCCACAGGATTCCAACTTCGCAAGCAATGTCATCAATGGACCATCATACAATTCCACTGGCAACTGCCATGGTGGTTCTAATGCATTTTTATGGGGTTGATGTGCCAAAAGCTCCTAACAGCGGCTTCCAGAAACCAGTAAACACACAAGAAGACTATCAGAGAGCAATCTACTTTGGATAGGAGTGCCCACTCCCAGTAATTTGCTGGTATAACTCCCATCCTGTGCAAGATGGAGCTCACATACAATCCTAGCAATGGTAGCAATGGCTGATATTCTAGCATAGCATACGACAGCACAGGGGAGGCGATACAAAATAATCAGGAAATTGAGTCAATCCACACAGAGCATAGGCTACTGATTAAATTCACAACACTGCAGGAAATTAAGCAAGCAACAAAACAGGAAGAGAAGCTGTTGTGGTCAAGTGGGCAATAAAAGATGGCCTTCCAGACAAGTACCAGGAATTACATTTATATCAGAGGCTGCAAGCATACAAGAAGGTATAGAAAGTGGTTAGCAGACAAATAGAGGGGTTTGGGGAATGTCAGAGAAATACTACACCTATCCTGAAGAGATGAAGGAATCCAAGGTAAGATGAGAGGAGATGTGTGGACCGACCAGCAAGACCACAGAGGACCCGAGTTGTGCTCAGGGATGATAGCTTTGTGCGCTTCCAGCTAAAGTCACACAGGGCATGTGCAAGACTGGGTATATTTATACCCCAAAATGTATCCTGAAGGTATGTTAAAGCGTGGTAGCTAGTTTCACAATGGATCGATGAGATTCCCATTGTGGAATAATAGGGCAATCTGATGTTTCCCTGGTACCAGACAGAGGAGAAAATCCTTTCCTTAATGTTTGACAAGATGAAGCTGAATGGATTACCATTCTACAGCAATGTTTACTTTGATGAGTCTGGCATAGGTGAGAGAAATGTAGATATCTTAGACAAACAGCTTTAGTTGGTGATAAATAAGCAAAACTAGAGGGCAAGTGGTAGCATCCTTAAATAAGAGGGCAAGCGGTAGCATCCTTAAATGAGAGGGAAAGTGGTAGCATCCTTAAATAAGTTCAAAAACTATTTTTTAAAAAACATATATATAAATATGGAAAGTCTTGCAGCTGCCTGCAAGAAATGGAAATGAACCCAAAGTGCTGATGAAGAGACAATGGAGTTTTATTAAAATGATTCTGTTCTATTAATATTGCAAGTGCATTTAAAACAAGTGGTTCCAGAACTGGCCTGAAGCAACCCCAGCTGGAATTATATAAAAGGAAGAAGAGGTCCGTGGATCTGAAGGAACACTTAATGAATGACCCATGGGAGAAGTATTTCTTTGAATTCCAAGTAATCAAACGTTAATACAGTATCAACTTTCTAATGGACTAGGTTTAATTTTTCATTAGCATGGCTATTCCCTCCCCCCCATGGAAAAACTTGTTTTAAAATGATGCTTGGGAGAAAAAAAACATTTCTGTTTCCATAGGCTGCACTATGGGGTGAAATTTCACAGCTAATATAGCACAGCATTAGTAGTCTTTCCATTACAAGGTTCTGGGCAAGAATCAAACATTTAAAGTTAAAAAAAAAGATTTCTTATCATCTATCACTGACTATATTAAATATTCTGAATGTGCACAGTTTTACCTTCATATTGAAGCTCTTATTCCTGCAGTTGTTTATTGCTAAGTATAAAACACATGCTTTTTCCTCCTGATTGTTTCCTTACATTTATAATAAATAAAACACCCTTTTTTCACCTGTGCCTCTCTCATCCTCCTAGTAGCAAGTAAATAATATTCCCGTGATTAGGAGGGAGGAAACTAGACAGTTCTCTAGTCCCGACTTTGAGGCAAAATGTAAAATATGTTATTTGTTCTATTTCCTTGCTACATCCAGCAATTTAAACAGGACATATGAAAGCGTGAGAAATTAGAAAGCAAGCCTGTTACTGAAAGAAGTAAACTTGTCTGGAATCTTGGTATAAAACAGAAGCGCTGGTGAAAGACCTTAAGTGCTAATGGAACTCAGTACTAGTACCAGGCGTCTGTGATCCTCGATAATGACGATGGAATTCTTGTAAAAACTTGCAAAATGTAAAAAATGTAAACAATGTTGAATTTAGTACATAGGGAGAGTAGAATCTTGAAGTTGTGGGTTCTTAAAATGTGATGTAAGTGCCTCACAGCTGCCCGCCGAGGGATGTTTAAATATCACATATAAGAACAAGGTAGCTCCCAAAAGAATATGTATACAAAGTGAGACTAGCAGATTAGGAAGCTCACATCTTCCTTCTAGTTAGCGATCGGGCCATAGAGATCCTTGAATTCACAAGTGTCAAAATGAATAATGCTCATGTAGTATAATTGAAGGTGTCAGCCATGCGGAAAGGTTACCAAACATCACCCTGGTTTTTCCACCGACTTCTAATATCGCTTCCCCTGCAGTTCAAAGTAATCAGTGGGTCAGGGATCACGTACACCATCTACTGCATCTTTTACCCACCACCCACCAAAACTAATGCTCTCATTTGAACCATGCTGTTCTTAATTTGATTTAGCTGAAGCAGAATGATAGGATGAGCCGTAGGAGGAACAGAAGAATGCGTGGTGAAAATACACACACGTACAGACTACAATCATCAGTAAGCGGCTAGGGAGAATTATGCTTTTATTTCGCACTGGTGAAATAAACATTGTGACAGGGGCCTGGGGTGGGGGGAACTCGCAGACTTATTCTTTCCCCACATTATCACTGAGCATAAACAATGTGGTGTAGTGCTTACCCCTACCCCGCTCAGAAGCTTTGCAAGAGAGGTGATTTAAATTGTGGAAGAGGTTAACTCTCTACTCCCCTGGGGACCCAGAAAGCCAATGAAGCTGGAGTCTAGAGTCTGGAAGACTGGAGTTCAAGACCCCACTTTATCACAAAATTCACAAGGTGACTTTTGGGCAGTCATTCTCTCAGGCTATCATTTCTCCACTATCTCTTCACAACACTGTGAGGGAGATTATCCCTCACAGTGTTGTGAAGAGATAGTGGAGAAAGGATACCTGGATCCTGAGCACCTTGCAGGAAGGATACGGTACTAGCCAGTCAGAAAGACGAAACCTCCCCAATCTTCAAAGAAGCAGTATTGGTCACCAACTACCTTCTTAAAATGAGTGAGAAACCCTAATCTGGGACCTTTCATGTTGTCTGATTTGCCTCTAAATGGGCAAGAACCAAAATTCATGTTCCCTTCACTTGTGAAGCTTCCCTCTTATTCATCCTATATAACAGGATTCCCTTGATGACGGAACAGAAAGAGATCACATCTGCTGCCCTGAGCCCCTTGTTACCACATGTGCTCTCCTTACTTAGACGCGTGTGGACTCTCTAACTCGGGCTCAGGACACTCACCCAGAACCACAACCATCCCGGGGGAATTTAAACCCAGTGCCAGGGGAAATCTCATCCTGCTTCTGCATCCTAGTTGGCTTGGAAAACTGACTCATTCGCCAATTAGGGGGAGCAGAAGGTTGGTTTACAAATCCTTTCCTGGATGGTGCCCTGACTTGGATGGCCAAGGCTAGCCCCATCTCGTCAGATCTTGGAAGCTAAGTATTTGGCTGGGAGCAGGTCCACAGCTACAGTGGGGCTTTTGGGCACGAGGCCCCATTTCTTAAAGGCAGAGGCCCACAAGAACTTCTTCTGTAAATGCCTTTTTCAATCCTTTAAAAATGTTTTTTAAAAGGTATGCGCTCTTTTAAGCAGAGTGGGGTGCCATAGTTGACTAATTCCTGCACTGAGCAAGGGGACTGGGGTAGGTGACCTCTAGGATCCCTTCTAAGACTGTGTCAAAAAACTGATCTGCTTTCAGGGCTCAGGAAGAGTTCTCAAAAGAGCCCTCTCAGCCCCACCTACCTCACAGGGTACCTATTGTGGGGAGGGGAAGGGAAAGGAGATTGTAAGCCACTCTGAGACTCTTTCGGGTAGTGAAGGGTGGGGTATAAATCCAATCTCCTTCGCTTCTGCCTAGGTGTTAGCTTTCTTGGCTATAAGAAGTCATCACCCCCCAGCTGCCGGCTTGTTATCAGAACTGTTGCTTAGGCTGGCAGAAGTGATTAACTTGCAGCAGCTGAGACCTGTCATCTAAAGTGGTTGACAGCTTACAATTTAGAGATCTATCCTGGTAACAGCTTTCTATTGGCTGAATGGCTTTTCTTTCTGCACTTTCAGCCCCACCAGAAAAAAATGTGCCCCACAAGCCACAAAATCCTGGCTATGGGCCTGGATGGGTGACCTCCAAGGAATACCAAGGTCACAATGTGGAGCCAGGCAATGGCAAACCACCTCTGAACGCCTCTTGCCTTGAAAACCCCACTAGGGGTTGCCATAAGTCCGCTGCAACTTGATGGCAACAACAACCTGAGTAGTGAGCAAGCGAACTCAAGTAACCCTGAAACAACCAGGTCTTTCTGAAAACAAGGGAAGTTTATTTAAAGAAATATATGGGAACAGGAACTGAAAAGTACTTAAGCATAAGAATGGTGAAACTGTCGGGTTTAAAAGGGTATGCATATGAAGAGTTAAATGAAAGGACAGAAAGTTAGAGATAGCCAAGCTACTGGCTGAGTAGAAATTCTACGCTAGAGAACAGCCACAAGCAGGAGTGGGAAAGAGGGGGATTTAAAGAAGAGGAAAGTAGAGTCTTGAGAGAGAGAAGAAATGAAAAGTCCAAGTACAGTAAAAGAGAAGGAGTTTACCTACCTTCAGCCTGCTGAGCTGGGTAGAGTATGTTGCACACTTCAAGGATTCAGAAACTGAGAGGAGGGACCTAGGAAGAGCTTCCAGAGATCCCAGGGAAAAAAGGTGGAACAATGGGGAGACAATGTAGGCCTGAAAGAGTTTCTCCTTGCTTTTCTCTCATAACAGCCCACAAATTGGTCCCTCTGCGGAGGGAGAAATACTGGCCACAGTTTTTCAGAATGACCAGGAGGCACTGTGCAACATGCATAACTCTAACAACCTAAGAGGCTGTGGTTTTGTGACCAAGACACTACAGGCTTCTGTGCCACACATGGCAATCAATTCCAGACATCAGCCGGAATTGTAGGCAGTTTGTTCGCCAACCATGCAGTAGCAGCTTGTTTGATTTCACAGTTGTTTGCACTGTTGACCAGGACCAATTCTTACATTCTAGGTCCACAGCTTGCTCGGGAACCATGCTGCACTGCTGCTGCTTACAACTGGGAAACCACATGGGATGGACATATGTGAACACCATTAAAAATAGTGGAGAGTATTTGTGTCAACTTATGATGGCACCTAATATGAGCTGCTTGATATTTTTAGAGGTCTATCAAGAATTTTTATTTTATTTTCACAGCTGTGTTTTACAGTCAGACTTTTATAATAAATTTCATAATAAAAGATTCTCATCATTATAAGTCTTGCAACATGCATTCCATAACAATCTAGATTACATACTATGGATCAGCATGCAAGCAACAAGACTGCCCCCCAAACCCCTTTGCTCCTTTTTCTCCCTTATCGCTGGAACTCTTTCACAGAACACCCAACATGACATTCATTCATTCATTCATTCATTCATTCATTCATTCATTCTCTCTCTCTCTCTCTCCATATCTCCCCTCTTCAAACTCCATCTCCCTATGCTTCTTTTCTAGTAGCAGGTTAATAACAAGGCTCATTTTTGTCTCTATAAACCAGACTTCTAGCCACCAGCTGAATTTAGACTGTGAGGGATCAAAAATTCTTCAGCATTTAGCCCTGACTTGGATAGCCCAGACAAGCCCGATCTCTTCAGATCTCAGAAGCTTAAGTAGGGCCAACCCTGACAAGTATTTGGATGGGAGACCTCCAGAGAATACCAGGGCCAGGAGGCCAGAGGCAGGCTATCAAGCCACTTCTATGAATAAATATCCTCTGTGCCCGAGGTCACCATGATTTCCACACATGGGCGTGCACACACACAAAATGCAAAAAATAAAACAAAATTCTTCAGAATTTTGAATTTCTAGAATGACACTGAGTAATATGGTAATGAAAATGCTTGAAAGTTTGCCTGAAATCTACCAACTGCTAATATTAGGGGTGTATTACCATATCTGGGAGGGAAGCTAAGGAGGGTCAGTACTTGGAAGGGAGACCACCAAGGAAGATTCTGCAGAGGGAAGCAATGGCAAACCACCTCTGCTTCTCACTGGCCTTAAGAGCCCCTTGCTGGGGTTGCCATAAGTGGGCTGAGACTTGACATCCCTTCACACACACATTGCCATACCTCTTTAGTAAATGGCTTTAAGCGGGGGAAATCTACAAAAGGCACAGTGGATTGCACACCAATTGCATCCATATCTAGCAAGAGATTTAGAAAAAAGAATATAAATAAAGAAGAAACATAAAGTGTCCGTACCTGAATATGAACTTTGGTTTCTGAGATGTCAGCACATCATTGTGTGTAGTAAGATCCCAATCTTCTGAAGATGAGTGCGTTGAATCCTAGAGAAATTTTTAAAAATGCGTATTTTGATAGTGTAATGTGGATTTAGAATAGTTGTCACTACTTATATGAATCTCTTATCCAAACAAAAAAGCAAACACCCACGAACTTCAGTCATCTAGTGGTCAGAGCCAATGAGAATGTGAGCACACAGAAAACAGATCTTAATATAAAAAGGCTAAAAAAGAGAGAATTAATGAAGGCTTTTTGTAGAATTTGTTGGGCAACATCCAGCCATTCCCACTCTATCCCGAGCATATGCAAAAACCAAATTTGCAGAGTAGGGAGATTCAGACATCTGTCTAGTAGCAGTTTCTCATACTGGTCTGGTAAGCCCCCAATCAGAGGAATGGGAGGACATAGTAGGGTTTTTTGAAACCTAGCAAGGGATGCTTCAAGAAAGGGTGCATAAGCAGATCACAGCCAATTGTGCTTAGCTGTACTGGCTTACCAGTCTAATGGTGCCATTTTAAGCAGACTTAAACCCATCTAATCCCACTAGCTTCAACGGATACAGAAGGGTGCAATTCTGCATTGGATGTCACTGTATATCTACTAGCTGTGTCAAGATTAAATGTTCCAAGCAACAGACTAGGCTAAACTCCCAGTCAAAAGGGAACAGTGTAATACTGAATGGCTGAAACCCAAAAATGATATAGTGAAAGCTTTGCTATCCAGTACTCATAGGGAATGTGGGTTGATGGTTAATCCAGTGTGCCCAAAACTCAGGTTTATTGCTCCTCCCCGCTCCCTACCCAAAGGAATCCACAGTGACCAAACCCCACTCTGTTAGGATCATCATGACAACAGACCATACAAGTAGTGGGTCAGACCACTGTAACACACTTTGCCTTTGGAGAAGGTTTTGAGGCTTCAAGTGGCGTAAAATATCATAGCCGAGTAAGAAGCGCTCATCCCAACAAACACATACAAAGCCATTCTTGTGTCATCGACATTGGTTTCTCGTTGTTACTGATTCAACATGCTGGATTAAAGCCCTTCATGGCTTGAGTCCAAAAGTGCCTAAAGTTTGCTATTACCCATATAAACCTGCTTGGAGTACAAAATATCCTAGGGGGACTTTAGAATATTTCAATGAACCCACCCTCTCAGAAATATGGCAGTCCATGAGAGAGTCAATTCAGCTGTGGCCCCCTAAATTATGGAAGTCCCTGGCACAAGGAAGCTTGCAGAGCCTTTGCCCATCATCTTCCAGACCTCTTGGAGTATGGGAGATGTGCCACAAGACTGGAGGAGGGCAGATGTTATCCCAATTTTCAAAAAAGGGAGGAGGGATGACCCAGGAAACCACAGGACAGTCAGTCTGACCTCTGTCCCAGGGTAGATAACTGGAACAGATTTTAAAGAGATTGATCTGCGAGCATCTAAAGGACAACTCGGTGATCCGGGGAAGTAAGCACGGATTTGTCCCCAACAGGTCCTGCCAGACCTGTTTCATTCTTTGATCGAGCGATGAGCTTACTGGATCGAGGGAATGCTGTTGATG
Source organism: Gekko gecko (assembly GCA_029375565.1). Lineage (NCBI taxonomy): Eukaryota > Metazoa > Chordata > Lepidosauria > Squamata > Gekkonidae > Gekko > Gekko gecko. The sequence goes on from JAPDNY010000003.1 coordinate 24,791,876, forward strand.
TCATTTACCTGGATTTCAATAAAGCTTTAGATAGGGTTCCCCATAATGTTCTGATGGGTAAACTAGAGAACTGTGGTCTGGACTGTAGGATAGTTAGGTGGATAGAGAACTGGTTGAAGAACTACACTCAGAGAGTAGTTGTCAATGGCATTTCATTTGAATGGAGGGAGGTGTCCAGTGGGGTACCACAGGCCTGGTACTTTTCAATGTTTTTATAATTGATTTGGATGAGGTTGTGGAGGGGCTACTCATTAAATCTGCAGATGACACCAAAATGGGAGGAGCAGCAAACACACCAGGAGATAGAGATAGATTCCAATGACATCTGAACACATTGGAAAAGTGGGTGGATGTGAACAAGATGCAATTTAACAAGGATAAGTACCAAGTTCTACATCTGGGTAACAAAAGCAAGGAACATGCATTCTGGATGAGGGATGCACTTCTGAGTAGCAGGATGGGTGAACAAGATCTTGGGGTACAGGTTGACCAAAAATTAAATATGAGTGTGATGTGATGACAAAAGAGGGTAATGCAATCTTGCGGTGTATCAACAGAGGCATAACATCCAAATCACAAGATGTCGTAGTCCCACTGTACACAGCATTGGTCAAGCCACACCTGGAGTATTGTGTGCATTTCTGGAGGCCTCACTTCAAAAAGGATGTGGACAGAATGGAGCGAGTACAAAGGAGAGTGGGCAAGAATGACTGGGGGCCTGGAGACCAAGCCCTATGGGGAAAAGCTGTGGGACTTGGGAATGTTTAGGCTGAAGAAAAGGAGGTTGAGGCGGGGCATGATTGCTCTTTTTAAGTATCTGAAGGGCTGTCACTTAGAGGAGGGCAGGGAGCTGTTCCTGTTGGCAGCAGAGGAGAGGACTCACAATAATGGGTTTAAATTGAGGGTGGGAAGCTCCTGGCTGGATATTAGGAAAAACTTTTCCACAGTAAGAGTTATGCGGCAGTGGAATCAGCTGCCTAGGGAGGTGGTGAGCCTCCTCTCACTGGCAGTCTTCAAACAGTGGCTGGACAAACACTTGTCAGGGATGCTCTAGGCTGATCCTGCATTGAGCAGGTGGTTGGACTAGATGGCCTGGATGGCCCCTTCCAACTCTGTGATTCTATGATTCTATGTGACCTGTACCATCATTGCAGGCCTTCCAGCATCATCTTCAGACCTCTCTGTTCTGAAAGGCCTTTGAAGAACCTGATTTTAACAATGAGTGTGTTTTAATGTATTATTGTATTTTATGTTTTATGTTTAAAGTTGCCTTGTTTTTTTTCTTCATTAGTAGAAAGGCAACCTCAGATTCTCACATGCACTCATTATATTTTTTCCAGTTTTATATTCTGAATAGCAGCTCCCAATTATCCCACCTTTGTCACCAGTGCCTTTCTCATAGTTCTCCTCCCTCTCTTCCTCACTGCCACGGGGTATGAATTTCTCCTTTCAACTTATGCTATTCTGTTAAACTTTTTGCTGAATGGTCACTGATTTTTCCAGCTGCGCACTTATGCCTTTCAAATGTATTAATTTTAGGAACTAGAAGAAGTGACCTTTTCAGTGAGAGTCTTTGTCATGACTCTGTTTAGTATTTAAGTTCTCACTTTGAGGGTCATGGAAGAGTACAGCGCATGAAAGCTAATATATCACCTACTGAAAACAGTCTTATCTGTTTGATGTTACTGCTCATCTCTCAATAAGGTAAAAACAAATACAGGCTGCATCAGACAATGAGTGCAGTGTAGTGGTTAGAGTGCCAGGAAGATCTGAGTTCAAACCAATATTCCCTCTAAGCTGTGGATTGTTGTGTGCAAAAATTCTACTTTGTGAGGCAAAGAGCTACTAGCATTAAAGTTGTGTGTGCAAACCTACATTTGTCTCTCTCAATAAACATGGGTTGTCAAATGCTCCCATTTCCTCACTACCCCACCCCCCTCTAACTCCAGCCTGTCCAACTAACAATCCAACAGCCTGTCCTGGCCTCCAGAGAACGGGTCTACTCACCATCGTCGTCTACAGGATAGACCTGGCCTCTGGCAAACAGGTTTACCCGCTCTGGTCCACTGTGGGGCTAGACCTGGCTTCCACAGAACAGGCAGTGAGGCAGTGCCCTCATTTGAATGGAGGGTAACACAGTGAACATTGCGCAGGGGAGTGATTAGGAGGAGAGTCATTTAAAAAATAGGAAAGCAGGAGAGGAGGGAGGGAGCTGAGCTGTTGTTATTTTGGATTCCAAGAGCTCGAAGGAAAAAGGGGGGAAGAGAGAGATACCCTCACCATCCCAAAAAATAAAGATCTTCCAAGCAAGGGAGGAAGGAAGGAAGGACAACCCCAGAAAAGGACTCACTTTGCCTTATGACTTAGTGCAACTAACCATTTGTCTCCTACCCACTGTTGGCTTCCATGGCAGCAGACCTGGCCTCCAGAGAACAGGTCTACCTGCCCTAGCCTTGCGCTGAGCCTCAAATCAGTGTGCTGAAGGCTAAAAAGCTGTACACTAGGGCACCCTAGCACCGCTCAGTGGGAACTTTGGCTCAAACTCTTACATGGAAACTTGGCTTACTGGATGACCTAGATCCAGTCAATGTCCTTCAGCCTCACCAACTGTTCTGATGTTAAAATGAAGGTGCGGAGAACCAAGTGTGCTGTGCTGAGCTCTGCTATCATGCTACTGTCTGCAGCTCCCACAGTCCAGAGCTATATTAGGGGGTGGGCTGGGAAAAAGCCTAATTCTGAACCCTAGTGAGACATGCTATTTAGCAGTACAGGAGATGGCATACTTGGCTAAGGAATTATTCAGTGACTCCAGGACCTCACCCCCAAAAGTAAAATAAAAATGATTGGTGTTTGTAAAAAAAATAATGATTGATTTTAACAAAGCACAAGAAAAGATTTTTATGAGCTAGCATAAAATAGAATCATCTTTCAATGGAGCTGCAAGAATGAATTCTTGACAGGCTAATTCCCCATACTCTTGCTGTATCTTTAGAAAGCACACCAAGGGAATGTGAAAAGTAACAATCTCAAACAACGAAGGAAGAATCTCCTTTACCTCTACAGAGAGGAGGTAATTCACAGCCCACCATCAGAAAGCACAAAAAGACCAGCTTCAGACTGGCAAGTTGATTTTCCCCGGTTCCATTTCTACGTCCCCTTCTTAGTTTTCCTTGTTCTTCCCCATTCCTCAGACCTCTCCCTTCATCAAACTACTGGACAACCTCTTCTCTTTCAGTACCAGATGAAGTATAACCACTCTCTCTTTTCCTATTTGTTCTTTATCTGTCCCCTAATATCTCAATTTATTCTCCCTTTGGAGAGTTCACACACACAGATGCTCTCTCAGCCATCTTTCCACCAACCCTGCGCTGTTACAAACCCATCTCTTTTCTCTCATTGTCATCACAAGGCCCAGGTCTCTCTTCTTCAAAGAGCCTATACATACACATGCGAGTGGGAAAAAACACTTAGAACATCAGTTAAGATATGCTTGTGCTTAGATAATGTACCTTTGGGGCCTAAAAGTTGCTTTTAAGAACTGCTTCTAAGAAATAATTGCTGCTTAATCAGAGAACTCCTATGATTTTTGTCTGCCTCCTTTCTTTTTTTTTCCTCTCCTTTTTCTGTCTTTCTGGAAGTTCAATAGAAGTCAATGTTACTTGAACAAGTTTCTTTTTCAGTTCACTTGTGTATACACAAACTTCAAAGATTTCTAAACCAGAGCTGGGATGAGTAAGATGACAGATACCTCTACTTCTCATTTCTGCATCCTTGGTTACAGTCAGGAATAGATACCGGGTTTACAGAACTGTTATATCTGCATAGTTAACTATGCTGAGCATCTGCACTGAGATGGGCTAAATATTAAAAAAGTAAGGGTGCAATCAATATCTATGGTTTGAATGGAAATGGGGTTGAAGGCTAATTCCCCAGCCATAAGCCTGTACACCGCCATCCCTCCTTTTCCCTTAAACCATTATTTGTAGGTGGATTTTAGGATCGGACTAGCATTTTTAGATATTCTGTTTTAGCCTCCAAACCCATTTCCTGCAGATGATTCCAACCACATTGATTTCACCTGCACTGATATATTGCTACCAATATAACATCAGTATCAAAAGGGCTCAGTCTCCCTCATGGATCACTGCCTTGTCGTGGCGAGGGGGCTTGTGTGGTTCAATGAGGCTGTGGGCTATGCCGTGGAGGGCCACCCAGGACGGACAGGCCACAGCAGAGAACTCAGACCAAGCATGATCCCCTGGAGAAGGAAATGGCAACCCACTCCAGTATCTTTGCCAAGAAAACCCCATGGACAGTAACAAAAGGCTAAAAGATATGATGATGATAAAAGATGAGCCCCTCAGGTCGGAAGGTGTCCAATATGCTACTGAGGAAGAGCAGAGGGCAAGTACGAGTAACCCCAGAAAGAGTGAAGCGGCTGGGCCAAAGCCGAAAGGACGCTCAGTTGTGGATGTGTCTGACGGTGAAAGGAAAGTTCGATGCTGCAAAGAACAATACTGCATAGGAACCTGGAATGTAAGATCTATGAATCAAGGTAAGCTTGACGTGGTCAAAAATGAGATGGCAAGAATGAACATTGACATCTTGGGAATCAGTGAACTAAAGTGGACAGGAATGGGCGAATTTAACTCAGAAGACCATTATATCTACTACTGTGGCCAGGAATCCCGTAGAAAAAATGGTGTGGCCTTTATAGTCAACAAGAGAGTGAGAAAGGCAGTATTGGGATACAATCTCAAAAATGACAGAATGATCTCGGTCCGAATCCAAGGCAAACCATTCAATATCACAGTAATCCAAGTCTATGCCCCAACCACTGCTGCAGAAGAGGCTGAAGTGGACCAGTTCTATGAAGACCTACAACAGCTTGTAGAACTAACACCAAAAAATGATGTCCTCATCATCATAGGGGACTGGAATGCTAAAGTAGGAAATCAAAAGGTAACCGGAATAACAGACAAGTTTGGCCTTGGAGAACAAAATGAAGCAGGGCAAAGGCTAACAGAGTTTTGTCAAGAGAACACGCTGGTCATAGCGAACACCCTTTTCCAACAACCTAAGAGGCGTCTCTACACATGGACATCACCAGATGGGCAACACCGAAATCAGATTGACTATATAATTTGCAGTCAAAGATGGAGAAGCTCTATCCAGTCAGTAAAAACAAGACCTGGAGCTGACTGTGGCTCAGATCATGAGCTACTCATTGCAAAATTCAGACTTAAACTGAAGAAAGTTGGGAAAACCACTAGGCCATTCAGATTTGACCTAGATCGCATCCCCGATGAATATACAGTAGAGGTGAAGAATAGGTTCAAGGGACTAGATTTGATAGACAGAGTGCCTGAAGAACTATGGACAGAGGTTCGTGACATTGTAAAGGAGGCAGCACTCACCGCCATCCCAAAGAAAAAGAAATGCAAAAAAGCAAAGTGGCTGTCTGATGAGGCTTTACACATAGCAGAGGAAAGAAGGAAAGCTAAAGGCAATGGGGAAAAGGAAAGATTTGCCCAACTGAATGCAGATTTCCAGAGAACAGCAAGGAGAGATAAGGAGGCTTTCCTGAATGAACAATGCAAAGTAATAGAGGAAAACAATAGATTGGGAAGGACTAGAGATCTCTTCAAGAAAATTGGAGAAATCAAGGGAACGTTCCATGCAAAGCTGGCCATGATAAAGGACAAAAACGGTAGGGACCTAACAGAAGCAGAAGAGATTAGGAAAAGATGGCAAGAATACACAGAAGAACTATACAAGAAGGACCTCGATGTCCTTGACAACCACGATGGTATAATCACTGACCTCGAGCCAGACATCCTGGAAAGCGAAGTTAAATGGGCCTTAGAAAGCATTACTAACAACAAAGCTAGTGGAGGTGATGGTATCCCAGCTGAGTTATTCAAAGTCTTAAAAGAAGATGCTGTTAAAGTGCTGCACTCAATTTGCCAACAAATTTGGAAAACACAACAGTGGCCACAGGATTGGAAAAGGTCAGTTTACATTCCAATCCCAAAGAAGGGCAACGTCAAGGAATGTTCAAACTATCGCACAATTGCACTCATTTCACACGCTAGCAAGGTCATGCTCAAAATCCTACAAGCTAGGCTCCAACAGTACGTGGATAGAGAACTGCCAGAAGTACAAGCTGGGTTTCGAAGAGGTAGAGGAACTAGAGATCAAATTGCCAACATTTGCTGGATTATGGAGAAAGCAAGAGAGTACCAGAAAAACATCTACTTCTGCTTCATTGACTATGCTAAAGCCTTTGATTGTGTGGATCACAATAAATTATGGCAGGTTCTTAAAGAGATGGGAGTACCGGACCACCTCACATGTCTCCTGAGAAACCTGTATAAGGGTCAAGAAGCAACAGTTAGAACCGGACATGGAACAACTGATTGGTTTAGCATAGGAAAAGGAGTACGTCAAGGATGTATATTGTCACCTTGCTTATTTAATTTATATGCAGAGTACATCATGCGAAATGCTGGCCTGGATGAATCACAAGATGGAGTTAAGATTGCTGGGGAAAAGATCAATAACCTCAGATATGCAGACGATACCACTCTGATGGCAGAAAGTGAAGAGGACCTAAAGAGTCTCTTGCTCAGGGTGAAAGAGGAGAGTGCAAAAGTGGGCTTGAAGCTCAACATCAAAAAAACTAAGATCATGGCATCTGGGCCCATCACTCCTTGGCAAATAGAAGGGGAAGTCGTAGAAGTAGTGACAGACTTCACATTCCTAGGATCCCAGATCACTGCAGATGGTGATTGCAGCCATGAAATTAAAAGACGCCTGCTCCTTGGGAGGAAAGCGATGGCAAACCTAAACAGCATGATAAAAAGCAGAGACATCACCTCGCCAACAAAAGTCCGCATGGTCAAAGCAATGGTATTCCCTGTAGTAATGTATGGCTGTGAGAGTTGGACTATAAGGAAGGCCGAGCGCCGAAGAATAGATTCTTTTGAACTGTGGTGCTGGAGAAGACTCTTGAGAGTCCCTTGGACTGCAAGGAGATCGAATCAGTCAATCCTAAAAGAAATCAACCCTGACTGTTCCCTGGAAGGCCAGATCCTGAAGCTGAAGCTCAAATACTTTGGCCACCAAATGAGAAGGGAGCATTCACTGGAGAAGACCCTGATGCTGGGAAAGATTGAAGGTCAAAGAAGAAGGGGACGGCAAAGGATGAGATGGTTAGACAGTGTCATCGATGCAACGAACATGAAATTGAGCAAACTTCAGCGGACAGCGGAAGACAGGAGGGCTTGGCGTGTTCTGGTCCATGGGGTCGCGAAGAGTCGGACTCGACTGTGCAACTGAACAACAAATCAAAAGGGCACTGGACTCTAATTTAGTTCTCACATCTGTTTGTTAACTCTTGCATTTGCATGCTAATCTGCTGCCATTCACAGGTCTACCAACTGCTTTAATCCAATCTCAGCTATATTTATCGCCCAGTTACTTATGCATCTTGACTCTAATTTGCCTTTCCTGGCAACTAACTCCTCCCACACCCTCTCTCTACCTATATATAAGGCTTGGGGAAAACTATTTCAATGCATCCGATGAAGTGTGCATGCACACAAAAGCTCATATCCAGAATTAAACTCCTCAGGTGTCCATGGTACAAGCTGGTTCGAGCCAAATATATCTTACCTTTGGTAAAGGAAATGCCTGGTCTGATGGACTCTGACTATGTCAATTACTTATTGTCAGATGATAACCAGACCATTACCAAACTTGTAGCTAAATTCTGTGCAGCTTGTTACCGTATCCGCAAAGAAAAGATTATTTAACCCCTCAAATCTTTTAGACCATGGTTTTTATATTTGTATATTTGTATTTTAACAAACTGTTTGTTTCAGTTTTGTATGATGTTACTGATTTGCTGGCTTGGTGCCGTAACAAATAAAGATTAACTGAGATTGAATTAAACTTTGTTGGTCTTAACGGTGCCCCTGGACTCAAACTTTGTTCCACTGCTTCAGACCAGCACAGCATCTTCCAACAAAATAGTAATGTTGGCACTAAGAAATCTCCCTCCAGATTGTTCTGTTGGTAACAACACAGACCAACTACCCGGGACCAATATTTGGACATACAGCAGGTCTTAATTTAAGCACCCAAATTGTTGGTTGTGGACTCAAAAACTCCAGTCCATAAAGGCTGGAACAGGGCAGGAAAACTCAGATGAAGGATATCATGGCAGTCCTTAAACTACACTAAATCTACCACCACAGGCTCAGAACCCATGACCTTTCAACCCAAATGTAAGACTTCCGGAGAGTAATCTCAGGCAGCACAAAAGCACTATAAAAACGATTTTCACAGCAGTGACTTGAGCACTGATTTTTTTGATGCCACAACAGCATCCAAAGAAACAAACTTGCCACCATACAATTTTCTCATCTGTGATCAACAGACAAAATAATAATACAAAAGCAGTGAAGCTTTGACTTTGCAAATAATGAGCATAACGTGCTAAATTATGTGAGAAAAGGGAAAGCCATGAAGTCACATATATCTCAGAGCAGCAATAATATTTTTACTTTAGGCCTATTTAGGTAATTGGAAGAAAGTGCTGTGAAAAACAGGCCCTTCAATTTAAGGCAAGGGAGGAAAAGCGAGAAAGAGCATTTTACAGTAATCAGATGATACTTGAAAGCCATATTCCTAGACAGTCCTGAACACCCACAAGGCTTGGGAAATTATCTCCCCTGCTCTTTACCAACACCTCAAAATGCTTGCAAACTGTGGCATTTAAGAGAACTGTGTTCTAGGAAAACTTCCCATCTGACATCACGCTCAAAACACGCAACCTTTCTATGAAGAAGCTAGCACATGCAGGTTTGCTCTACAGCAGAACAGGCCACACTGTGATTTTAGGCCATTTTAAAAACTGAACAGAAATGAAGTTAAAAGGAGAAAGTAAGTCAGAACTGTGAACGAACATGAACACACATGAAGCTGCCTTATATTGAATCAGACCATCGGTCCATCAAGCTCAGTATTGCCTACTCAGACTGGCAGCAGCTCTTTCGGGTATCAGGTAGAGGCCTTTCATATCACCTATTGCCTGGTCCTTTTTTAATTGGAGATGCTGAGGATTGAACCTGGGACATTCTACATGCAAAGCAGAGGCTCTTCCCCTGACCCACAGCATCTCTACAATGGGAGAGTAAAGGAGAAAACGCTCCCACCCCCCCAGACTGGAGATATGTGGTCATATTTACTTGTACAATGCGTGTTGCATAATAGTTGTCTTTCATCTGAAATCCTGCTGTACACACAATTTACCCATTCATCTAGTAGCACTTCTCTAGGACACAGGATGGGAAGCTTGATCAGAGGAAGAATGCAGAGTGCAGAAGTGGACATATAAGTCCCCCTTGAATGTTACAAAATACAGGATGGAAAATTATTAAATTGACTTTCTGTCTATGAGATTCATGATGAATCTTTGTGGTCCGCTTTCCTCGAGATTTTTTTTTTAAAATCAATCTCACAATGGAGAATCTGTAAGATGTTCCCCCTCCCCAGAAGTTAAATAGTAAAACATTTAATATTTCAACCTGTTACGAACCTCCGTAGATTAGGAGTAGTTTTCTTTTCACACCTTGATATCTCTCCTTATAATATTTATCTTTTGGTTTTGTAAGATTCCATGCGCTCCCATTGGCTGTAAAATGCTCTCCCTCAGCCATTGGCCCATCAGCTGCCACTCAAGAGTACTCACGTGCCATTGGCCGGGTGCTGGGTCTGCTCCTCTTCCCCACCCACTCCCCCTGGCAAACCAGCTCTCTCTCCTGAGGAAGACAGTTCTCTTGACTCCTGTGGGGGACTGTCCCCTCAGTGGCTGTTGGTAGGCAGCCAAGCTTGGTTCTGTGAGTGAAAAAACAAAGGACTTCCAGCATCACCCCCTCCCCCGCCCATCACCCCCTCCCCAACGGCCACTTTCCTGTCAGAATAAATGGGAAAAGGCTCTCTCTCCTGCTTGGCTTCAGCATAGCTGGCTGGCTGGCTAACGAGGTGGGCCTGCAACCATCAGACCATTTTCTTAAACTCCCCACTGTGTGGCTGACTTTCCCCTAGGGCTGCCAATCTCCAGGTGGGACCTGGAGATCTCCCACTGTTACAATTGACCTCCAAATGACAGAGATCAGTTCCCTGGGAGAAAATGGTTGCTTTGGAGGGTAGACTCTATGGCATTATACCCCGCTGAGTCCTTCCACACACACACCAAATGCTGCCCTCCACAGGATCCACCCCCCCCCAAATCTCCAGGTATTTCCCTAATCAGGGTTGGCACCTGTACTTTCTCCTCTGTCAGTAAAAGGCCCTTTCCACACCTATGTTGGCCTTTGGGAGAAAACTCATTGGGCCCAGTCCTGATCAGGTTGCCAACTCCAGGTGGGCAATTCCTGGAGATTTGAGGGATGGAGCCTGGAGAGGGTGAGGTTTGAGGAGGGGTGGCACCTCAGACAGGTACGATGCCATAGACTCCACCCTCCAATCCATCCATTCCCTGATGGGGAACTATTGTTGCCAATCTCCAGGTGGGGGCTGGAGATCACTCAAAATTACAACTGCTCTCTAGGAGGGAGGGGAGAGGAGATGGAAAACTAAAGGTAGGTTGATGGTTGGCCGGGAGGGAGATAGGGTTATCAACTCCAGGTTGGGAAATTCCTGGAGATTTGAGGGGTCGAACCTGGAGAGGGTGAGTGTTGAGGAGGGGTGGGTCCTCAGACAGGTACAATGCCATAGACTCCACCCTCCAAACCAGCCACTCCCTTCTGGGGAACCACTGTTACCAATCTTGGGGGTGGGCTGGAGATCACTCAAAATTGCTACTGCTCTTCAGGTAGCAAAGATCAGTTTCTCTGGAGAAAATGGTGGACTCTGTCATTATACCCTGCTGAGATTGCCACAGCAAATTGTCACTGAGTGCCCAAAGCCGGGGCACTCTCCCAGAGCATCTTTCTAGAGCCCGTTGTATTTATTTCCACAACGGGCCTTATTCCTAGTATTATATAAATGAACAGGCTGTTGATATGTTTAAAGGGTTTAAAAGAGGCAATGGTAATAACTGCTTTTGAAGAAAGCATCCCTGGATCCTTCTGATCCATCCAACTACTGCTCAGTTTCGAGTCTTTCGTTTCTGGGTGAGATAGTTGAGAAAGCGGCTGCTGGGCAACTTCAGAGTTTCCTGGAGGACACATTAGGCACTAGACTCCTTCCAGTCTGGCTTCCATCATAGCCATGGGACAGAGACTATGTTGGTTACCCTCACAAACTCCGTAGACAGCTGGATCAAGGCAGGCTGCCGCTGCTATTATTGTTTGACTCAACAGCAGAGTTCAACAGAGTGGATCACAATCTGCTGGTCCACCGTCTTTCCGATGTTGGAGAGCATGGGACAGCTCTGAAGTGGACTGCCTTGTTTCTCCATGATCAGGGACAGAGGATGGTGTCGGGTGAGAGGATGTCTTCTCAATACCATGATGTTGTTCAACATCTATATGCACCCCCTCGCACAGCTGACAGAGAGTTTCGGGCTGGGATGCCATGAGTACACGGATGACACCCAGTTGTACCTGTAGACAGATGCCGCCCTAGGAAATCTGGCCGAAGGTTTGGAGGCCATGATGGGGTGGCTGAAGCAGAGTCAGCTGAGACTGAATCCATCAAAGACAGGGGTTCTCTGGCTGGGTGGGTGGGATTCAGGTTTGAGGTACCAGGTTCCGGCTCTTGATAGTGCACCTTTAACACTAGTGCAGACTGTCAAGAGCCTGGGTATGGTCCTGGATGCCTCCTTGTTGATGGAGGCCCAGGTCACAAACGTTGCCAGGATGATGTTTTTACAACTGTGCCAGGTTAGGAAACCAGCCCCCCTACCTGTCTCACTCCAACTTTGCCACAGTAACCCACGCAATGGTAACCTCTAGACTTGATTACTGTAATTTGCCCTATGCTGGGCTGCTCTTGAGGCTGATCCAGAAGTTACAGCTTGTCTAGAATGCAACAGCCCAGGTCCTTACAGTCCTTATGAGCCTGCCTCATGGGGAGGACAGGGTATAAATCTCATAATAAAAAAATAATAAATAATAGCACACATACAACCTGTGCTTCGCCAGCTGCACTGGCTCCAGGTTGAGTACCAAGTCAGGTTCAAGGTTCTGATGTTGACCTATAAGGCCCTAAAGGGTCAGGGACCAGCACACCTATGAGATCGCCTCTCCTGGTATGCCCCCAAGAGAGCACTACGCTCAAGCAATCAACATCTATTGGAAGTCCCTGGCCCAAAGAGCTTCCAGCTGTCCTCAACCAGAGCTAGGGCTGCTCCAACTTGGGGGAACTCTCTGCCTATTAACATCAGGGCCCAAGTATTCTTTGACACATCCATCAGGTTGGAGGAGGTGGAAGCAGCTATAAAAACCCTTAAGAAGAACAAAGCTCCTGGCCCAGATGGATTCCAGTCGGAATATTATAGAGCCTTTTCATCGATTTTAGCACAGCCTTTTCATCAATTTTAGCACAACCTTTACTGGAAGTATAAAATCAAGTTCTGGCTGTCGGTGTAATTCCAAACACATAGGCATCTGCGGACATGTTTTTATTGCCAAAAAAGGATAAAGATACTACCTACCACCCAATTTCACTGCTCAAAACGGATTACAAAATCTTTGCATCTATTCTTACTAATAGACTGAAGCAAATAATCAGAGAGTACATTCATAGTGACCAAACAGGTTTCATCCCGGCTTGCAACATCACCAATAACATTCGAAAGACTCTGAATATTATTAACATCAGGGCCCTGCAGGATCTGTTACAATTCCATAGGGCCTGTAAGGTAGGGATGCTCCACCAAGCAAATGTTTGAGGGCAGCAACGGTTTTAACATCAATGATCTAATGGCTTGACAGTCTTTAACAACTATCTAGTCCACTAACTGCTTTCACACACACACACCGCTATTGTATAGTAAATTGGGGGGCCAGGACTGTATTATGATGCCATGGGTATTAGATATTTGTAAGATTGTATTTTAAATTACTTATCAGATTTTACGTGTATTTTACGGATAACTGTTGTACACCACTTGTGGGGAGGGTGTTACAGAAGTAAAAAAAAAAAAGTAAGTAAGTAAAATTGCAAGTCCCTTCATGGCCAGCAGAAAACATTCAGATACCACCTCTTCTTTGGTAGTGTTCAAGTGACTTGTATTTTATGAGGCTCTTAGGCTTAGGATCTTCAGCAGCTGCCAATGCACATTAAAGCAACAGGTGTGTGGATGTGGGAGAGTGTTAAGTCACTTCCAACTTATGGCAACCCTATGAATTAAAGTCCTCCAAAACATCCTATTGTTGACAGCCTTGCTCAGGTCTTGTAAACTGAGAGCCATGGCTTCCTTGCTTCAGTCAATCCAACTCATGTTGGGTCTTCCTCTTTTCTTGCTGACTTTCAGTTTGCTTAGTACGATTGTCTTTTCCAGTAACTCTTGGCTTCTCAGAATGTGACCAGCCTAGGATGACTTCAGTTTAGTCATTTTAGCTTCTAGGGAGAGTTCAGGTTTGATTTGATCTAGAACCCATGGATTTGTCTTTTTGGCGGTCCACAGTGTCCACAAAACTCTCTTCCAACACCACATTTCAAATGAATCCACTTTCTTCCTGTCAGCTTTCTTCATTGTCCAACAGGTAGCAGCAGCTTTTGTTGCTTCACCTATATAGTCAACATATAACTCCATTCTACTAGTCCCACAACCCACTCCATAGGTGATCACCCTCTCCCCTATTATCTTATCTCTACCAGATATGAGGATGAGCAATGGAAGCAAAAAAATTGCCTTGAGCATGTGCTAGTTCTTCAAAGCTATTTTCATTCTCCATTAGTGCTGGATGCACCCCACAATCTTTCCATCAGTTTCGGCATGTATCGCTACTTCCCCTGTCAAAAGATCAAACCCCATCAAAGTCCTTTGTGACTTCCACTCAGCCTGAACAGCAATAAAAGGTTTTGGTGCAAACGGTTGTCGAAAATAAAATTGACCGGGGGGGACGGGGGATGGGACAGCTTATTGAATATGTTCTATCACATGGAGGAGAAGGAGGATCTGAGAAGTTATATAAGGTGAATGGGGTCATTTCACATAAGCAGCAAGTATTTTACTATAACTAAATACAAAAGACACCTGTCCTATGAACTTAGAAAACAGAATATTTAAGAATATGAACTGGTTTCTAAGACAAGGGAATTCAGCACAAGAACGGTAGTATGAAATTCAAATGGACAGAAATTTAGTCAAGAAACAAGGTAGAAATTCCTAGCAAAGAAACCCATACTGGAATAGGATACGTAGTTTAATATATAAAATGAAATTATTTTTCTGGAATATATGCTATCTTTTAATCATCCTATATAAACCATTGAGAAAACTGCTGGATGAAGTTCTGTGGCCAGTATTATAAAAACCAGTGATTATAAAACCCATTATAAAACATATCCTAGCTTGACTTAGCAAATTATGAAAGACCACCAAACTAACACTGTTCATTCTTGGGGGGGGGGGAGATCAGTTTTTTTACAGGAACAACCCCATGTATTACAACTCCCAGACAAGACAGAACAGACAACATTGAAGTGAAAGCTGATTTTTAAACCTTAGAGAACAACTGAAACAGAACTAAGGCCAGCAGGCAGGCAACCCAGGAATAAGGGTGCGATGCCCCCCTAGTGCTGACAAAGAGATCCAACCCTCCACTGCACAGTGAGTTAGGTCTAGAAATACTTATATGAACTATGTTTATCCAGATTCCTCCTGAAGAGCAGGAACCAAAGCAGCCTGGAGACCTAAAAATATACAGTGATCTAAAATCTCAGTACAACCACCAGAAGACAACTCAAGGACTGAATATGTACCTTCCAACCAGATTTTCCAATAAGAAAAATTCTACCACATATGTTCTCTGTTTATCTCAGTTTGTGAGCATAATGTAAAGTAATTTGTTCTGCCTGCTATGTAGTATACATATCACATGTATTTTTTTAAAGTTTAATAAATTTTTAAAATAAAAAAATAAGAAAAGAAAGAAAAGAAAAATTCTGCCACTCAGTCGCTGTCAAAAGTTCTCATAAGCAACGTGGCATTACACAACATCAAAGTTATGGAGAGTGGGCATTAAGGCGCCTTTCCAGGTGTGAACAGGAAGCTACCAAGAAGCTTGAGAGTTGGTGTTCAACAAAGTCTTGAAAACCTTATCTCACGTGCTACTATACAATCTTAGTTTGAAAGAAACCTTCCGCCCTTGAAAGTCATGCTCCAGTTTAAGACATACCACCTTAGAAAGCAAGCTAGTTTTCAGGCCTCCAATGAGCTACATTTAAGGTAACTTGTATAAGTTTTGCCCTATGGTAAAATGGACTGGAAAATTCTTTTAAATTCTAATCTCCAGCGAATCCTATTATACATGTGTCAAGGAAAAATCTGTTGTTGTTTTGTTGAAGAGGTTCCCTGAGTCACTGGATGCTGCATCTAAAAGGAGCAGCGTGAAATGTAGCCAAGCTTGGAATGAAGCTGCAGCTATTGGTCAAGCTGATACCCTCCAAAAGGAGCCACGTTACCTGTTCATCTGAGAGCTAGCAAAATATC
This sequence comes from Gekko gecko, assembly GCA_029375565.1. Taxonomy (NCBI): domain Eukaryota; kingdom Metazoa; phylum Chordata; class Lepidosauria; order Squamata; family Gekkonidae; genus Gekko; species Gekko gecko. Next base: position 24,807,549 of record JAPDNY010000003.1, read on the forward strand.
AGTGCAATCCTAAGAAACACCTAAATTCATTGACTTCAATGGACTTAGAAGGGTACAACTCTGCTTAGGATCTCCTTGTAACTTCTATTGAAGGATCACACAAAAAAAGACACACAGACATTTGAGTGAAGGATGTTTCCACCACCAGTAGATTCTAACATAAATGGACTTATAACTTCAAATTAAAATTGTTCATCTTTTTTTTTAAATTAGGGTTTAATTATTGAGTGAGAGTTCACAGTGGAAATGATTTTTTTTTACATTCAGACTTATAACTCAGTATTCCTGGAAGACATCTGCCTTCATTCAAAAAGTAAATATGTGTGCATTACCGTGAAATCCCTGTCTCTAAGGGTAACAGGTCAGAAAGCAGCAGTTGTAGGTCAGAGTTCTTCATCTCCTTATTTGGCAAACAAGAAACCACCGATGAAGAAAGTTCAGCAGCAGTTCAGACTTTACCAATGCAGCAGGCAAAGATTTTGCAAAGAGAAATGTCAGCGTAGGAGGATGTTTTAAGCTTACAGATGCAGAAGTGTTAATATCCCCTAAAATAACTAAGGTAGCCTTAAATGGAGAGGAAGATAAGGGATGTATGCCCTATCAGTAGTTTGTGTGCAAAAATAACAATTTGTTTCCTTTTCTTGCAGCAATGATCTTCCCTCGGGGCAGCATTTTTGTTGCTCTGATCTGACTTCTTCCGCATACTTAAGCTTGGTCTTTACCACGCTTTATTGAGTAGCTCTATTACAAAATACTTATCAAGTACTTACTCTTGTACTGCCTCACCTTATAAAAACCTCTTTTCAAGGTGACTAATCATGTCACAGATGTTAGTGTCCTCAAAATTTTTACTACTGTGCTTTCAATATTTCAGCGGAAAATGACTATAATTTGTTTGACTTCCACTTCACATGACTTTAAAAGTTCTAAAAACCGAATATAAATCTGTCATGGGCCCTTCCGGCACTGGCTTCTTTCAGCCACACCCGCTGTACTAAGGTCTCAGCTCTGTGCTTAAGTTCGCCAAGGTCCTGGTTGTAAGAGTAAAACCCCGAACAAAAATTCTCTCTTCCCATTTTCTAGGGACATTCTCCACTAACTGCCACTTGCAGAGAAATATTTTTGGGAACTCTCCAGGGTTTGTACTTAGTAAATCACCAACGCCTTCCCCCTATGTTCCCCTCTGCATGACCATGAGAAGACATGCTGTTTAACTCCTACATGAAACCAGTGGATTAAGTCATCTAGAGATTTGGGCTGGGTTGTCACCAATACGCGGGATAACACTCAGCTGATGAGCTTCGAGTGGTCATCTGTGCAGCCCACCCAACCTTCCCCACTGCTGGCATCTCTCGCTTGTTTCTCTTTACTTCGTGGGACTTGTGGGCGGAGGCTGGAAGAAACTGAGTGGGAGGGTGCTCTTTCCCCACTCCAGGCACGCGCAGTTGATGCCTGCTCCCGAGAGTGCAGGAAAAGAGCATGCCAAATGCCCGAGGCTAGCTCTTGTAGTTCTCTGAGGTCAGGTTCATGTGCAGGCACAGTACCAATGTGTGTGACTGCACAAATGACCACTTGAAGATCATCAGGTACAGGTAAGCAACCCGTTTCTCTTATCTTGCACTTCCAGCTGATTGCAAGGAGGCTGCAGAGACCCTGAACTAATGCCTGGAGGCAGGTCTGGAGTAGACATGGGCTAATAAACTGAAGCTTAATCCCAACAAGACGGAAGTGGTACCGGGTCAGCTGAATGTCTGACCCACAATTTAAGGTATCTTAACTGTTTTCTATGTATAGTGCCTCTCTTTTTGAACTCTGTTTAAAATTGATTTAATGAGGTATGTTGGGGGGTATTTCAATGGTTTTATAATGTATTTTATCATGTATGTTTCAAATTGTTAGTTGCCTTGGCAGCTCTTGTAAGGGCAGAAAGGTGAGGTATAGGCTGAGTACAGACTGGCAGTTTGCCCCGATAGCCAGTCGTAGCAAAAAAAAACTGGATTAAACTATACCGGGTTTTCCCGTCCAAACAGCGAGGGCCGCTGCTGGAAGATACGGGACGGAGGCGCGCGGGAGCGTTCAGACTGCCGCGCCGGGTGTGTGCTATATTCGCCGTTTCCCCATTAATTCGGCTGTGGGTGTATGGTGTATGTGCGCATGAGCAGTCATGCGCTCATGCGCATAAGCGCATTTTGCCGATTCCCCCCCCCCTGCAACGCCGGCACCACATTGGGCAGTGGAGCGTAGCGCAGCCAATCACACCGCTGCTGCCTCGTGCCCAACGTGGGTTGCTCCCAGCTTTTCGGCTGCGCATTCAGACTCCCCAGAAGCGGAGAAACGCGCAACACATGCGGACTTTTGGATTTGCTATGGCTTTTATCAGGTGTTTTTTTAATCCGGAAGTGAAGCGCAACAGCACCGGTTGGCTACGGGTGGGGGACGCCAGGCAGATGTGCCTGTGTGAACGTCCCATTTACTCCGGGATTGAATCGTCGTTGGCCCGGGTCCCTTCCCGGGGCAAACTGCCAGTCTGAACTCAGCCAAAGATTTTGTTGATAAATAAATGACAGCAAAAATGAGTTTAGCCACCCCCTTCTCTCTAACCCCCTCTCACCGTGGTCCCGCCAGCACTATCTGCTAAAACGTGTCTGAGCAGCTTTCGATGATGTGGCCGAGATTTCTCAAGGGTTCAGTCCCATGAATCTAGAGATCCATGGTTTTAAAAAAACCTGTGTTAAAAACCAGTACATAAACTGTAGAAAACACAAAGATTTGGAACTATCTGTAGACATGCAGAATTAAAGCAGAACGCTAACAAAGCAGAATTAAAGTGTAATACTCTCCCCATCCCTCACAACCCGCCCCCCACCCCCAAGGCTGGGGAGCTGAATTTTTTCCCGCCATCTAGAATGTATACTGTCTTATTGATTGATCTGTTTTTAGATAGTTTTAATGTTTGTTTTAATTTAAATTCTTATTGTATTTTATTTTGTTGTAAACTGCCCTGAGTTCTACTTGTAGGGAAGGGGCAGCCTAGTAAATCTAAATAAACAAACAAATAAGAACATGCCGGTGATTGCTGGCTAATCTTTACTTACAGATGCCTATACATTCCTCTCCCCAGGAATGGGTCCAAGGCTCAACTTTAGAGATCTAAGAGCAGGCACCTTGCTGGCACCTTGCTGGGAAATTATTTCAGGATGCCAGCTCTCTCCTACATGTAATTCTAAAATTGGTGAGACTGGCTTGTGAAAGAGTATATTTGACTACTCATTAGTTTTGTTTTGTTTTTCTGATATTTGGTTGGTTTAAAAAGAACAACCTCCCTATTTGGAACTGAAAATAAACCTGAACATCACAATTTTCCTAAAGCCATTCTATAAGAAAATAATTGTTGCCAAAAATGTCAAGAATAATTAGTTAACTCCTGTTTCTCCTAAAGTGTCTACACTGATATCAAGTGATCTAATTTTCAGCTACATGATGTGGAGCTGGAGGATCTTATCTGCAATACCAGAATCTTGACAGGGGCTGTCATATTTATCGGGGTTTCCCCTAACTGAGGAGTTCCCATCCTGGGCCAATCCGATCTCAGAGAAAAGGTTCAATTTTTTTTCTTTTAAGACAACTCTCCTGACCAATCACTTCAACACTATCAATTCAAGGAGTTTTGTGCACTGCACTCAATGTTGGCCACTCCATGTACAATGGGGTGATAATATACAATCGCATCACCTCAAAAATTAACATGAATGAATTGGCCTTCAGGTGCTTCCCTGGGAGTAAATTTCTGGAATAGACTTAAATGCTAATTTTGAAGCCACAACACATAGCATTTCAGTATTAAGCAATCTATAAAATCTAGAAATAATGTGAAATTCTCGATTTTGAAGAGAAGTGTCCCTTTGGATTTTAAATCTTTTACATCAGATGGACCAAATGATGTGGACTAAACATTACCAAAACACTGCAGGAGATTCTCCCCAAATGTGATACTTCAAATCTCCCTCTGTCTATAATTTTTAGTACCAATGGATTTTTCCTTTAACATACAGAAAGTCAATAAATCCAACTCTGCTTCAGCGCTGCTGAGTACTAAAATGTGAATGAAATAACTCTTCACGAGAGAATGTAAGTTGTGTCACTCAAAAAGGGGCAATTACAGCACAGAAATAGGTCTTCATAGGCAGAAGATCTGTTCTACATGAGCAGAATGCTCATTGTTGTTGTTGTTCAATCGCACAGTTGTGTCCAACTCTTCGTGACCCCATGGACCACATCATGCCAGGCCCTCCTGTCTTCCGCCGTCCTTCGGAGTTTGCTTAATTTCATGTTCGTTGCCTTGATAACATTGTCTAACCATCTCATCCTTTGCTGCCCCCTCCTTCTTTTGCCTTCAATCTTTCCCAGCATCAGGGTCTTCTCCAGTGAGTACTCCCTTCTCATTTGGTGGCCAAAGTCTTTGAGGTTTAGCTTCAGGATCTGGCCTTCCAGGGAACAGTCAGGGTTGGTTTCTTTTAGGATTGACTGATTTGATCTCCTTGCAGTCCAAGGGACTCTCAAGAGTCTTCTCCAGCACCATAATTCAAAAGAATCTATTCTTCGGTGCTCAGCCTTCCTTATAGTCCAACTCTTGCAGCCATACGATACTACTAGGAATACCATTGCTTTGACCATACAGACTTTTGTTGGCAGGGTGATGTCTCTACTTTTTATTATGCTGTCTAGGTTTGCCATCGCTTCCTCCCAAGGTTGCAGTCACCGTCTGCAGTGATCTTGGATCCACTGGAGAAGGAAATGGCAACCCACTCCAGTATCTTTGCCAAGAAAACCCCATGGACAGTAACAAAAGGCAAAGTGCTCACTCATATGCAAAAACCAAAGGAAAGCTCTAACCTCTAGAAGCAAAGCAGAAGGAATCCTCAAAAATAGTGGTAGCAAGCTGCGTTCTATCTGCTGTGCTCAAAGAGTCCTCCTCCATGCTGCTCTATCCCCTCCCCACTCCTGGCAATCCATTATACAGCAATGGAAAGCCATTCTGCAAGCACTACTTAGCTTATGGATTGATAAATGTGTGAGAATCACAAGAAAGCTACTGTGAGGCAAGAACTTTATACACACACATACTTTTGAGTCATCCATTCTAGTTACTATTGACAATCACATTTATTTTCATGAAGAAGGACATTTTGCTTTCTGAATAATACTTCCAAGATGCTTCAAAATTAAATCATAAGTAGAAATCATTCTTTTACTGAGCTAAGTGACACTTTGGGAAATATTAGATCAGTCTCAGCAATGGTTTTCTTCTGAAATAAGTTATTTATCTAATATAGCCACTCAGAATGGTTTTAAATCCTAGCTTATACAATTGAGTTCACTATACATATTCTCTAGACCGACACTACCCATCATGGAACATGCAGGTATTCTGGGAAATTATTTCAGGATGTCAGCTCTCTCCTACATGTAATTAAGTTCTAAAATTGGTGAGACTGGCTTGTGAAAGAGTATATTTGACTACTCATTAGTTTTGTTTTGTTTTTCTGATATTTGGTTGGTTTAAAAAGAACAATCTCCATATTTGGAGCTGAAAATAAACCTGAACGTCACAATTTTCCTAAAGCCATTCTATAAGAAAATAATTGTTGTCGAAAATGTCAAGATTAATTAGTTAACTCCTGTTTCTCCTAAAGTGTCTACACTGATATCAAGTGATCTAATTTTCAACTACAAATGATCTAATGTGAACTAATAACCCAACAGAAATTAATGACAGTTGGATGAACAACAAGGGATGTCAGAGGAGTATGATACTAGTAGACAGCACTTTTTGACGTATTTTTTTTTAAAAAAGACTAATTTCTCTGATCAATAATGGATTTCTAAACTAACATAATATGATGTTATTGTCCATCACCCATCAGCACAAATTGCTGTTTCTAAGCAACCAGGAAAGGCAGCTCAACAGTATATATAACAAATACTCACAGTGCCTGGAGGACAGCTTCTTTGTGGCGTAGTGTAGATGCATCTGTATTTAAGGAACTGGGAGCACTGATGTGCAGACTTCCCTTAGATTTGACTTATAAACTTTTATTATTAAAATATTTAATAATGTTCAAGTCATCAAGAGACTAGGGAACAGCCCTAGCAGGGTTGACTCTGGCAAGTACTTGGATGGGAGACCTCCTTGGAATACCAGCAGTCGGGAGGTGGGGGCAGGCTTTATTCAGCTACTTCTCTGAATATCCCCCAGGCCCCCAGTAGGGGTCAGTCACCAGAGGTTGCCGTGACTTCCAGGTGCGCACATACACTCACATGCACAAAAAAATACCAAAAAACAAAAAAAGTCTAGGGAACAGTCCCTCCCTCCCCCAAGTGAACTGGATGTCTTAAGAACATCAGGCACACCGGGGGCGGGGGGAGAGAACCCAGAATCAATGAATATTCCCATAGCAGCATTCAGGGAATAGAAAGGGGGAGGATCTCCCTCTTTGCTGCCCAACCAAACAGAACTGGGGAGGGTGAGAGATCTCTGCATCACCTGCAGGCAAAAAGGTTGGTGGGAGGGATGAATTCTTTAAGCCAAAAAACTCTCAAGACTATACCTCATGAAGGTGAGTAATAAGAGCCTTAGCAAATGTGTGAGATGTAGATGTTGTTGCACCAGTTGGAAATGGTAACCACAGTGACACTAAGATCAGCATTTATATCAGTGAAAAATCACCCACCCCAGCCAAGTCCAACACAACATATCTGATTCCAAAACAGGAAAAAAGGAACAAGAAAGACAGAAAGGACAGTCAAAACCTTTGGAAGCTGTTTAAAACTACATTAATGGAAGTCAGCATAAAATGCATCCCTCTGGTTACAACACGTGAAAATATACTGAATATGTCTACAAGCACACATAGTATGCTCTCTAATGCTGCAGATTGAATGACACTAAAGTCTTCTGCTACATAAAATGTTGTTTCTAAAAGCATTTCACTCCTTCCCAAAAATGATTTCATTGGACATTTTCTAAGTGCTCCTCAAAATTTCAATTTTTCCTATTGGAAAAAATTGGGGTGGGGGAAGAATACATAGGAAATCTTGGAGGGGAAATGGCACACACACATTAATTTTACAAATGTTTCCATATTTCCCAAGTCTTCATGTATCTAAGAAAGGCCATCATATATGCCCTGACCTGGACAGCCCAGGCAAGCCCAATCTCATTAGATCTCACAAGCTAAGCAGGGTCTGGCAAGTACCCAGATGGGAGACCTCCTAGGAATACCAGCAGTTGGGAGGCAGGGACAGGCTTTATTCAGCCACCTCTCTTAATATCCTCCAGGCCCCCAGTAGGGGTCAGTCACCAGAGGTCACTATTAATTCCAGGTACACATACAGTCAGTCACCAGAGGTCGCCATAATTTCCAGGTGCGTGCGCGTACACACACACACAAAAAAAATAACAAAGCAAAAACAAAAAAAGAAAGAAAAGGCCATCATATAATGACTCCAGTTTCAACTCTTCCTGATAAAAAAACAAGACTTAGAAGCTTCAAGGTTTGTTTGGGCGGGATTGTATGTTTTTAAATAAAGGAGTGGTACCGGAACAAAAAGAAGCGTGAGAACCAATGATTGGGAGTTTAACTGGGGGGGGGGGATTAACTTGAATTAAAGTTCTTAATTAAAGCTGGCTTTGTTCTCATGTTTTCAGCAAGCTATGTTGTTTTTAAAAACAGGAACCTGTACCCCAACATATAACAAGCCAGTCAAAACAGAAGCAGCGTACTGAAACAAATTATCTATATAGTTTTAGCGGACAGAACAGCTCACTGGACCTGTCAACTTAAATGTTATATATGAGTACATAGCACTGGGCATGATCCAGCCAAAGTTAAGCATTTTGATGTTCCAGTGGTGACAGCAGAAGAGCTGAGTTTATGCTTGAACATCCCCTACTGACATTAGTGAAGCTTCAAAGCACTTAGGTTGGATCACCTCCTGTATTTAAATGCTATTATATTACAAATGTATGTCAAATTGGGTACATATCCCAACTCTGCTCTGTTTAGCTTTATGTTTTGCTATCTGCAGAATGGGAGAAAATAATACATATGATTTATCTTTAATTCCACAAGGTAATTTGTAAGTACAGAGTCTGATTATCTAACAAAATATATTGTTATTTCTAAGAAATCCACATGGATTTGTAATAGCATTTTAAATCCCTTTCTGTGTAAAGAAGCAGGAGAATATAATCTTTGGCAAAATGTGATTTGTGCTAATAATTTAGGATGGAATTCAATGAAATCAGCACTGAAATAGCTAGTTATGTTCTGAATACACAAGTGACTGAATAATTTGACAAAACGGTAGCATGACCTGTAATAGGGGGAAAAAGCAAAATAATTATTAAGGATAAAAAATAATGAGAAAAGCAGGATGTATTAACATTCATAAGAAAAGGGATCATGAATTAGAAATTCACTGGACAGAAAACAGCATAGCCACAAACCCAATAAAGATTAATTAACGGACGTTATATAATGCATCTTTCTCAGAATTATAAAATTAAGGCAGCAACAAAACAAGTAATATGAGAGTTACTGCTAATATTCTTAATTTGTAATTAATTCACAGAAAATTAACATCATGAACCCCACAGCAGACTTCATTTTGTATTAGGAGATATGCTTATTGACAAAAATAACTTCTTTGGGGTTACAGAAGATTTAATTGAAGCATAGCTGTAAACTAACAGCTGCATCCTCAATTAGAGTCAGGAAGCAAATTGTTGTTGCTTAGGTAAGCGTGACATGAACACACTAACACAATAAAATAGGCTAAAGACAAGTTATTAAATCTGCCAAAACTGGCATAAAAATGTATTTAACTAATGACTTATTCCTTCTTCAGGCTGGGGACTCCCAGTGGTCTCCTATCCAAGCACTAAGGGCCACAAATCTTAAGAGTACTATGTTCTGGGTCACAAAATCTCCTGGTTCTCCCCAGCCCTAAAGATGCCAGGCTGGCTATGACCAGGGCTAGAGCTTTTTCTGTGCTGGCTCCACTTTGGTGGAATGAGCTCCCCGAGGATTTCAGAGGCCAGCAGGATTTACTACAGTTCTGCAGGACCTGCACGATGGAGCTCTTCCACCAGGCATTCGACTGAGGAGCCACATTTAATTTAATTTATAATTTAATATTAATCTAAGAGCCTTGCTCTAGAATCCATCATGGGCTATTTGTACCATGCCTGCTTTCAATATTCTATGGGGCTGGACAGTAGTCTTACTACCAATGCTGATTGGATGCCTGTTATGGTTAATATTAAAAACTATGTTTTACCATCATACATGTTAAATCTATCTATAGCAGTAAACGTTTATGATTTTAACTTGTTTTTAACTTCTAATGTAAGCTGCCCTGAGCCTGCCTCGGCGGGGAGGGTGGGGTATGAATCAAATAAATAAATAAATAAAGCTTTGCTAAGACCACTCATATCTTTTTTTTTATTACTACAAAACTGCAAAGGGGAAGGGAGGTGCATGGACACTAAGACTAAACAAGTGAGATACAAAAATAAAGCAAGGAGCATACTACAAACAAATAACCATATATGTCATTCCTACAATTTAGTGATAAAAGTAAAGTAAAGGGATAGTACTGAATGCCTTATTTCAGATATGAATAAAGCTAAATCAAGCCCATTTAACCAAATCTGGATACATTATAGTCAACTATTTTTATACAAACAGTAAACTTTCCGAGTTTCATAACATTACAAAAATAATTATCTCTTGTGTTTATTTTTAACATATTTCAACTGAACTTTGAGAGTTTTAGGAACTGCAGCTCCCTTTTCAGAGTCGGAACCTTCTGAAGAGCTACCAGGAATGCTTAAGATTGCTTCAGAATCATGATCACTCTTTTCTTCTTCTTGTATGCTGTCTTCTGTTTTTCCATTGTCTTTTGTCACTTTTTTCTCTTGCTCCAAGAAAGTCTTAGCTTTTGGGGCAGAGTCAATCTTTGCTTTTTTGCCATGTTAGTTGAATATAAGTCCTTCTGGGAACATTCATCGGAAGGGAAAGGAGTGGTTATGCAGATAGGAAGTTAAATTTTTATATTGCCATCTCCGCTTTCGTATCTCAAATGGAATGTCCTTCAAAATCCTTGCTTCTTCACCTTTGATTTTCAGAGATTTCCCATTTGTCGCTTTCAAAATTGCATCTCTAGTTGATCTTTTGGCGAATTTACCAAATATTTCACCAGGGAACTTGTTTTTCTTGATAAAATCTGAATAGGTTCGATAAACCAAATCCATATTGCTTTGTAGTGAATCCGCTTTAAGGTCTGTCACTGGTGCCAATGTTTCGTTTAGCAATTCTTTTAAATTCTCCCCTTTCTGTTCTGAGATGCCCTGAAATTGCAAGACAAGCAATGATTTCTCCATTTGAAGCTGTATCAATTGCTCTTTATCGCAGATCCGCTCTTTTCCCACAACCTCCAGTCTCTGTTTAATACAATCTGTCTTAGCTTCAACTTGTTTCACAGCTTTGTCGGTTTCATCTGCTCTTTTAGCTGTTTCCATCAGTTGTCTCTAGAAACAATCAAGCTTATTGTTGATGCTAGTCATCTGGCCCAACAGAGGGCGCAATGCTGTTGCCATCATGTTTGGGAATTCAGTAACTGCTTTCAGTTCCTGGAGAAGGTCTTTTTTTCAGCCCCATTTCTCTCCTCTCATCGACATTGCTTACACAAGGTAAAATCTGCTTAAACTAAAAGTCCATCTATTTTACTTCGCTTTAGACTATTTTGCACTGTATTTGGCTGGTTTAAAGCTTTGCTTTTCACAACTGTCACTTTCGCCTCTTAGCTGCCACTCAAGAACCGTTATTTTTCACAAGGGGGGGAATCTCCAACTCCTCCCCTCCTTCCAGGTCAGCTTGGGGCTTTAGATCAGTTTCACCACTTCACCAGCTTGAGTAGCTTAGGGGGATTTGCTTACACTCACAGTTCATTCCTTCAATTTTTCCAGCAGTAGGAAGAGCAATATAATGCTTGATCACTTGCCCGCTTCGTCCAGTGTGCACCTCAAATCTCCAGATTGGCTTTGCGGTGCAAGGACCTATTGGGGTAAAGAGATGCCTCAATTCCTCAATCATCACCTTGGAAGAGGTACCCCTCGCATCCCAGGCTGGGAGCCCCCTACAAGGATCGTCGAGTCCCGTTCTGCCCACCACAATTTTGGGGCGCTCGCATCAGAGCTCGATGGAGCACAATCAACCAGGGAGCCACCAAAAGCAGAAACCAAGACCACTCATATCTTAACAGTGTTTCCTTTCCTTCATCTGATCTAGCCTTCCCAGATGAGTAGCTAGTAACACCGTAGATCAGCTCACACTTTCTACAGAGCATGTGTAATGGGTCTTGTTCTTCCTCTTCCCACTGTGATTCTCAGTTACAAATTTAATGGGCTTTGCAACCTAGAGGGAACCTAGGTACCCAGTTCTGATGCCATAGGAATAGCTTTAGGCAGGCAGGTGAGACACAAACTTTTGAAGTTTAAGCCAGTGAGCGTCTTTTGGAATGGAAGAGAGGACACATTTTGCTAGAGAAATCTTGTCTTGAGCACCTGAGGAACTACTGCAGGAAGAGCATGGGGTATTCTAAACTGGATCAAGACTGAATAGTAGAACAGATGTCACATGACATGCGCCATCTTAAACTCCTAAAGAACCTGTACATGTTCTGGCCACCTTCTAAGCTGAGTTAGTGTGAGCTAGTTCACAGTTTTTTAGCCTCCAGCTTACAGATTTTTGTCTTTACTCAAGAAGGATGGGTCCAAAGCAAACTAATTTATGCAGTAGCCAAATGGCTCACTCACAGCTTTAATGCCAGTAGCTCACAAAGTAGAATTTTTGCTCACAAGACTCCACAGCTTAGAAGGAGCATTGATTCTGGCTCTTTCAAATAGTCCTATGTAAGCCTGAGAGTAAAGTGGAGGCAGGGGTCTGAGCAAAGTAATCCTTTGTTTTTACCCTTCTAATTCCACATATGCACAGGGTACTCCCGACCCTGTCAGATCTCAGAAACTAAGCAGGGTCAGCCCTGGATAGTATTTGGATGGGAGGCCTCCAAGGAATAATAGAGTTGTGATGTGGAGCCAGGCAATGGTAAACCACCTCTGAATGTCACTTGCCTTGGAAACCCTACAGAGCCACCATAAGTCAGCTGTGACTTAACAGCAAAGAATATAGCCACAGGGAACTCTCAGTCTGGGGCAGGTGATGCACTCTATTCTTGGTGCTGGAGGGGGCAGCAGTGGGAGGGCTTCTAGTGTCCTGGCCCCACTGCTGGACCTCCTGGTGGCACATGGTATATTCTGGCCGCTGTGTGACAGAGTGTTGGACTAGATGGGCCATTGGCCTGATTCAACATTGGCTTCTCTTATGTTCTTATGTAAACACCAAACATCCACCCATCCCAATGCTCTCTGTGGGGTTTAATCTTAGAATCAGTTTCATTTTCTTTGAAACCCAAGTTTGCTCCAATATGGCATTCCCATCTTACTCTAATCATCTTAGTTCCTCTTTTTTCTGCCCACTGCTTCCCAAACCAACCCATGCATCTTCCCTCTTTTCCCAAAACACAACCCACCCTTTTACAGATCCCGTGCAAGCTTTGTGTTCTTACTTACAATATACTTTACTTCTTCCTTGGTACAGTCCTATACCTATTCATCGACAGACTACATAGTACAAAGCTCACTAATGACCCAATCCCTTACATGAGCAGTGCTCCCATGAAACGCAAGAACAATGTGTTTCTTCAAGATAAATAACTGCAATGACGACATGCCAGACCACACTTCAAACTAAGTGGCAATTTTAGGATTGTAAAAGATTGCAAGATACACTGTAATCATTGGCAGACAATACAGATTAAACTCTCTCTCCATGGTACATTTTTATATATAGCAGTTCAAACAATATCTGCCAACTTGATGTGCATTAATCTCCATTTGATATGAACTTAATATGGATCAAAGTCTATATACACAAAAGGTACAACTCACTGAACCATTGTTAACTTCTGAGTTACCATAATTAACAACCACTCTGAACTAAAGAAGAATCCATTTTACTGGCTTCATGTATAGTTTAAAAAATAATAATACGAACACAGAGTTTCAGAATTATAGAAGGCCATTCTGTAAGACAAGCTCAAATGTGTGTCAGACAATTCAACGGCCTGCAATAGGGAATTCCTGGAATGGTCTGGAATAGGCTTGAGCTGAACCCGGACCAACAGGATCCAAATCTCCCTGTTTATCTTATGGCCCCAGGTGGAGTGGGAGGGAACACAATGAGGAAAATGCCTCAAAGAGCATCATGTCTAACAAACTCTGTATTTTTTAAAGCATCATTTCAGAGGGTAACCATGTTGGTGTCCAGTGGAATGCAGTGCATTCGAGACCAGTAGCACCTTAGAAACCAACAAGATTTTCAGAGTATAAGCTTTCGAGAGTCAACGATGGCAAAGGAAGCATTGACTCTCAGAAGTTTATATCCCCAAAATCTTAGTCTCTAGGGTGCTACTGGACTTGAATCTAGCTGTTCAAGGCATGCCTAATGCAACATCTGATTCCCCCCCCACACACACACACTTTTTGAATATCAGGCACCCTATTCCATCTTCTAGCACAATCTTCTTTTTTAAAGTTTTCTCTGTTTCAAAAGCAATTTGCCTTTCAGCATTGGGGGGGAGGGACTGTATTTCAAAAAGAAAAAACCCAACAACTCAGTCACAGTTCTCTCAAAGCTTTCTCAGCCCCAACTACCTCACAGGGTGCCTGCTGTGGGGAGAGGAAGGGAAGCCAAGAAGCCTACGGGTAGTGAAGAGTGGGGTATAAAAACCAACTCTTCTTCTAAATTACTATTGTTACCCACTCTGAGCCCTGTTGTACCGGGGGGGGGGAGCTATAAATCTAATAAATAAATAAACTCAAGATCCTGGAAACTAGATGCATACTAACCCTTGTTTTGGTCTCCCTTCAAATTACTGAAAATGAAATTTTCAGGGTAGTCAAATTTTCTATGATGTTTGAACTTCCCTTGACTACAGCTGTAACAGAAACACTTACTGCACTTCACTGAGGCTTTTATACTTCCACTGATCTAGAAATGAACTCAGATTTTGAGAGAAACAGAAAAATTGTAGCTGACTGCTGCAAGATTAACGTTTTAATACGGATAAAAATGTAGGTTGAGCTAGGTGTTTAAAAGAAGGTAGCTAAAAGAAGGAGGATGTTTACTGTTTAAAATTTATCATGGTACAATAAATAAGGGTGGGTGGGTTTTAAGTTACAGCTTCTTAGTTCTGACCTCCGGTGTAGTTAGCACACTAGAAGGATAGCACCGATTGAGGGATGAATTACATGCGTTAACAGTGACATGCATACAATAAAGTCTTGACACAAAACTAAACCTCAAATCTCTCCCTAACCATTCCATTCTTCAAAAATCTTACCAAGCAAGACTTTTCGTTTCTGCAAAGTCGCTTATCTACTATTACCACCTTACAGGGCTTCATAGCGGGAGTTAAGGTTGTATGTGTGACCAATTTTGAAAAATTGGACACATGCAGTCTCAAAGTGAAAAGCCGTATGGGTGTTTTCAAGTATTTGAAAATATTCTTAAAACAAGGCATTTCCATTTATTTTCTGTAAATATTAATGCTGGTTTAGCATGCAGTTTCCTTTAATTTGTGTGAAAGTCAGAGGAACAAATCCAACAAAAGTTTGAGAGTGAATTACTGAGCGTTTGAAACTTCATTTAAGTCTGGATATGGGACATAGTTCAGTTTTGTTTACCACTTAAAAGTTTTAATAAAATTATCTATATATAGACCACATATTAATTTTCCTGATCTGATTAAAATTATAAAAGCTATGTTCTATGACTAGAAGTAAATGTCAATACAGCTGCTAAACAAAAGCTGTATGGGACCCAAAACAAAAGCAAAATCATTTCCACAGTACAGCAAAGCTATGGAATTTTCAGAGTGATGTGGTTTTTCTGGAAAAAAATATGAATAAATTTTTTTTCAGGTGCTTGAAATAGATCTTCTTTAGCATATTTATTTTTACTTGCCTCGAGTTAGTTAAATTTTAAAAGTGGCCCATATTAACCAAATACTGGATAAGGAAAAGAATTGAACAAGTGTGATGAAGAAGGAGGAGGAGGTGGCAGTGGCAGAGATTGGATTTATACCCGCCCTTCACTCAGAGTCTCAGAGTGGCTTACAAACTCCCATCCCTTCCCCTCCCCAAAACAGACACCCTGTGAGGGAGGGGGGACTGAGAGAGCTCTTTCCAGAACTGTCCCCAAGAGAACAGCTCTGACAGAACTATGGCTTGCCCAAGGTCATCCAGCAGCTGTGAGTGGAGGAGTGGGGAACCAAACCCAGTTCTCCCAGATTAGAGTCTGCGCACTTAACCACTACACCAAACTGGCTCCAAACAAATTCAGAACTTCAGACGGAAATTATTTTACACTTGTTAAATTTAAAGAAAATATAGTATGTACTTCTCTTACTAGTGGAAAGTGTCAACAAGGTGTAGCTGACTCGTGGGAACTCTGTGGGGTTTTCAAGGCAAGAGATGAACAGAAGTGGTTTGCCATTGCCTGCCTCTACATAGTAACTCGGCCTTCCTTGGCAGTCTCAGATGCAAGTACTAACCAGGGCTAACACTGCTTAGCTTCTAAGATCTGATGAGATCAGGGCATCTGGGGCAGGGCAGCAACAAGGCAAGAAGTGATGGGGAAGACACATCTCTACTGCTTTCTTGGGTTTCCCTGGAGCTGGTGTTGTGACGTGCTGCCAAGGCACAGATGACTTATGGTGATCCCATTGGGGTTTCCAAAGCAAGAGACAAACAGAGGTGGTTTGGCATTCCCAGACTCTATGTAGAGACCCTGGAATTCATTGGTGGTCTCTGAATCACAGACTAACCAGGGCCAACCCTACTTAGCTTCTGAGATCTGACAAGATCAGGCTAGCCTGGGCCACCCAGGTCTTTCGCTTACATTGCAATTCTCTTACATTGCTTAAATTTAAACCAGACACATTTCAGTCGGTTTCAGTTAGAGTGATTCTACATAGGATTATACTAATTTGGGCATACCTTGTGGATGTGGTTGCCTACTCATCAATTTCAGTACAATTTAATGCACTTTCACATAGGTCACTGGAGCACGTAAATTTCATGGTTACCTTTCATGGCCTTACTTGTTCATTCTGTATCAGTTTGGTGATGTATTTATTTATTTATTTTTTCAATTTATAGCCTGCCCACCCTGCGAGCAGGCTCAGGGCGGCTCACAAATGGGCACATGCCAATACATAAAACAGATTAAAACAACATAAAAACAATCCTTTACAATACTAAGTGCTCAAGATGTTTCAGTCTTCAATAAAAAGATGGCATCTTAAAGATGGTACTCCCAGGTCAGTGGTATCGGCTCCACGCAGCGCTGTCATTCGCTCCTCACAGGGCTAGCTAATAATGGTGGTAAAGATAGTGATGGTAAAAATAATGATAGCAAAAATAGTGGATTTATATCACTTCCATCATCCAGAGAGGACTTACAAATAAGAATTTTATTTCTGGCTTTGATTGGACCTCTGAAATCAAACAGGCAAATTCATAACTAGATTTTTCATTTGGATTATTACATGTATTTGAGATGGGGATTTCTTCCTCCACCATCTTGTTTTCACAGGCATAAAACGTACATGGCATTCTCTTGCACAATTCCTAAACATACTCACTTGAAAAAACATTAACTGCAACTTTGAAACCATTAGGCTTTTCTGATACCGTATTAGCCAAGGAATCCATGCATTATTAATTTCATGAAACAATCTTAAGAAATGGTTTCCCCCACACAGAAAAATAGAGCATTGGAAAATTTCATGCCCCACATCTCTAGGTTTTTACCATCTTGTCACAAACTTCGGATGCATTTACTCATTCCTGCTTTTGAAAACCACAGATCAAGCTAACTTAAACAGAAACAACTGGAAGCTGCTAAGCATTATGGCCAAATAGTATGAGAAGACTCATACTTTTAAGACTCATAACTCAAATACTTTTAAATCTCTCTTCTAGCCAACAATATTTCATATGGGAATAAATAAGGATGAGTGTTGGACATATGAACTCTGTATTCAAGTCTCTGAGGCAGTTACATCGTCTCAGGTATGATTCACACATTACAAAGGCAAACCCAGGTCTGCCCTCAAGTCAGCTATTCAAGGATCCCTCAGTGCTTTCTGTTTTCAGATGCAACAAATTAATTGCTGTTGCATGGTCAGCCACTTTCAGTACAAAAAACAAGGTGAGATATAAATATCTCTCCTTATAATATTTATCTTTTGGTTTCATAAGATTCCATGCGCTCCCATTGGCTGTAAAATGCCCTCCCTCAGCCATTGGCCCATCAGCCGCCACTCAAGAGTACTCGCGTGCCACTGGCCGGGTGCTGGGTCTGCTCCTCTTCCCCACCCACTCCCCCTTTTGTACGTCAGATTTACTGGCAGACCAGCTCTCTCTCCTGAGGAAGACAGTTCTCTTGACTCCTGTGAGGGACTGTCCCCTCAGTGGCTGTTGGTAGGCAGCCAAGCTTGGCTCTGTGAATAAAAAAACAAAGGACTTTCAGCATAACCCCCTCCCCCACCCATAACCCCCTCCTCAACGGCCACTTTCCTGTCAGAATAAATGGAAGAAAGCTCTTTCTCCTGCTTAGCTTCAGCATGGCTGGCTGGCTGGCTAAGGAGGTGGGCCAGCGACCATCAAATCATTTTCTTCAGCTCCCCGCTGTGTGGCTGACTTTCCCCTAGGGTTGCTAATCTCCAGGTAGGACCTGGAGATCTCCCACTGTTACAATTGACCTCCAGATGACAGTTCCCCGGGAGAAAATGGTTGCTTTGGAGGGTAGAGTCTATGGCATTCTACCCTGCTGAGTCCTTCCACACACACCCCAAATGCTGCCCTCCACAGGATCCACCCCCCCAAATCTCCAGGTATTTCCCTAATCAGAGTTGGCACCTGTACTTTCTCCTCTGTCAGTAAAAGGCCTTTTCCACACCTATGTTGCAACGCCTTTGGGAGAAAACTCATTGGGCCCAGTCCTGATCAGGTTGCTAACTTCAGGTGGGCAATTCCTGGAGATTTGAGGGGTGGAGCCTGGAGAGGGTGAGGTTTGAAGAGGGGTGGCACCTCAGACAGGTACGATGCCATAGACTCCACCCTCCAATCCAGCCACTCCCTTCTGGGGAACCATTGTTGCCAATCTCCAGGTGTGGGCTGGAGATCACTCAAAATTACTACTGTTCTTCAGGTAGCAAAGATCAGTTCCTCTGGAGAAAATGGTGGACTCTGTCATTATACCCTGCTGAGATTGCCACAGCAAATTGTCACTGAGTGCCCAAAGCCGGGGCACTCTCCCAGAGCCTCTTTCTAGAGCCCATTGTATTTATTTCCACAACGGGTCTTATTCCTAGTTTTAAATAAATATGAGTGAAGAAATCTTTGCTTCAGATCCCCACTAGTTAAACATAAATTACCTGAGTTTTTTTTAAATTATGAAAAGCAAAATTCTGAATTTCTTTACATATTGAAAGGGTAAAATGCTCTTCAAATAATCGATAAAATGGACAGAAATCAACAGGATGACTAGAAGATTTGTTTAGCTTTGGATATACCTGTAGAAATCCTATAGAAGTTATAGTAAAAGAAGGAGAGTTGGATTTATACCCTGCACTTCACACAGAGTCTCAGAGAGGCTTACAATCTCCTTCCTCTCCCCACAACAGACACCTTGTGAGGCAGGTAGGGCTGAGAGAGCTCTATGAGAACTGCTCTTGAGAGAACAGCTCTGAGAGAACTGTGACTGACCCAAGGTCACCTAGATGGCTACATGTGAAGAAGCAGGGAATCAAACCTGGTTCTCTAGATTAGAGTCGCTGCTCTTAACCACTATACCAAACTGGCTCTCAGTGGAGTCACTGATTAGTCTAAGAGCCATTTCTCAATTTTCATCCAAAAACACATGGGTCATAACCAGCATTCCCTCTAAGCTGAGTTAGTGTGAGCTAGCTTCACAGCTTTTTAGCCTCCGGCTCACACATTTTTGTCTTAGCTCAGGAAGGATGGCTCCAGAGCAAACTGATTTCTGCGGTAGTAGCCAAAGCGCTCGCTCACAACTTTAATGCCAGTGGCTCACAAAGTAGAATTTTGGCTCACAAGACTCCACAGCTTAGAGGGCGCTTTAGTCATAACCCTTGTTTGTAGATGTATGAAAGCCATAATGGGCAGAAGTCTCGTGTTGTGAGGGAAATGGAAAGAACAAGGAATGCTTCCAGATTCAAGTTACCAAACAAGCTTTAAAGCCATCCTGATGTTTGTTTGTTTCAGCTTTGTGGCCAGTTCATTTCCTTCATCAGCTTCCATGCGAGGCACTTGACAATCCACATACATTAGAGTGCACTAGCATCTGGAAATGAACAGTGGCCTCACTCTACAAGGTCAGGCAGCGAGGCTAGAATTTACAACACAACTAAGGTACTGACAAGTATGTTACCTTTCCCTCATAAATCTTGAGGCATGAATGTGAATTCTTGATGTTCTGTTAAAATCAGAAAGCAACCTCAAGCCTATGACTTGCAGCACGGGCAGCCGGGGAGAAACTGATGCTGAAGTATCTAAGCAGCCAAAAACAACATAATGCTATGAAAGAGCTCCCGCCCCAATGGCTTTTTGCCCTTTTGAAATGCAGGCCCAGATTGGGACCATGGAACAGATAAAACCAGGCCAGGAGGGAAGTAAACACAAGCTATTTCCATACAGGTTATCCAGACCAGGTTCAATGTCGTGAGGAAGGGGGGGGTTCCCCAGCTTTCCCAGAGCATTATGATGCAGCCACGTACCTCCCAAGGTATCCCCGGGGTTTTCTCCAAGATAAAAGGGAAAACACGTATCTTTGTAATGGAATGGCTGGAGACTTACTTCTAAAAAAATGAAAGCTGGGAATTCATATAACGTGTTACACTAATGCTATATTGATATAATAATATTAAATTGGTGTGTGTGTGTGTGTGTGTGTTTTAATGAAAAGCCCGAGTGGCCAGGAGGACAGGGGATGGCCATTGCTGGGGGACTGGGGCAGGGAAATTTGCCAATAATGTGGAAGCCTCACTGCTGCTGTGCTGTATTAGCAGCCATAACAAAAGCGGGGAAACCATACAAGCCTTTTGCCACATAGAAACTGGGCAAATAACAGTTCCATGAGGCCACGTCACATCAGGAAAAAAGTACGGGGGGTATGGTTTAAATCCCCCCTCCCATATACTCTGGTCTCGATTCAGATCAGGAATCCATGCAACTTTCTTTTAAATTGGAAAAAAAACCCAACCTTGCTTGAGAGCTCTTTGACGAAACTCTAAGCAACTCTAAGGAACTGCTATTTCTGTTAATAGTTATAGGGCAAATCGTTACCTTCCACAGTAACACCCACAATCTGAGCCACAATTAGAAGAATGAGAGCGGGTTACAGGGTTACATATGCCTCCTTGTTCCAGGCTGTCACCTCTTCAAAACAAATCCTACTCCTTAACTGTGGTTAACAAATACATGGAGTGATATTGACTCAGCAAAACGATGCACTGTTCACTCCAGTCTAAGCCCTATGGGTTTCAGACTGGAGTAAATCTAAGTAGTGCTGCCCTGTGAATGTACTGGATATTAAGTTTGGTGAATATATTGGATACTCCATCAAGGTTTGCTGACCAGATTTGAAACCTGGTTTCCGTACTGCAGTTAAGATGGAAGCCCAGTTCACATTAGATTGGATATCACCATTGCTGGTACAACAATTATAGCAGGAGGGGAAAATTTACTATGGAGAGAAGGAATGGCAACAGTATGTTAATCCCATGGCTCACACAGTGCCTTAAAAGATTCCCCAACGTTGCTTATACTCAGACCTCTAGACCCCTGAACAGACATTTTGATAGATCTGAGAATTTGCTTATGCTTTTTATATTTCTCCCTGTTAAATTTTAATGCTGGATTGCTATGTTCATCTTACAGAATGGTTTAGTATTTGTCAGAGTAGGGAAACAGGCCTCTGTGGCCACTTCTGCGCTGTCATTTTTGTCACTCGTTTGTCCCAATTGCTTTGGGTTCCCCACCACCACCTTTTCCATATGTGTTTTGCTCCCTCTGGGACTACTAGAGAGAGCAAAACACATTGGAGGAAAAAAATCCCTGAAGGAATAGGGACAAACGAGTGACAAAAATGGTAGTGCAGGGCAGGAAATTGTATGGGTCATCCAGATGTACGTGAGGTTTGCCCAGTTGCTGTAATCCATCCACCTTCAAAAAAAAAAAAAAAAGACATGTGTGCAGACAACTGGACTCCCCATGGCCCTTCATGCACAATGCCATTCAGAGCACTATTCTTCAGATCACTAATATGCAAGGCCTGTTGTCAATATTTGCACATCTAAAAGACCCAGCACACTGGATGAGACCGGTATCTATTACTGACCCTGGGCAAGTATTAACTTTGAAGAGGGTGAGAAGTTTCAAGTTTCCTATAGTCTTATGAAGATCAGAAGTTACCAGTGAAGAATTTTGGATTATTCATTAAGATTAACATTATTGTGCATATCATCTTCTAAATGAGTGTCTATGTCTCCTGAGAAAAGCCTTCCAAAATGTCATTGTATCATATATTTTATTCTATTCAATTTTTATCCCGCCCTTCCCCCAGAATGCTGCTCATAATGGTAAAGGTAAAGGATAAAGGTTTCCCTTGCTCAAAAGCCAGGGGAATCCGACTCTAGGGGGTGGTGTTCATTTCCATTTCCAAGCCTAAGAGCCAGCATTGTCCAAAGACTTTTCCGTGGTCATGTGGCTGGCATGACTAAATGCCGAGGCGCACGGAACGCTGTTGCCTTCCCACTGAAGTGGTACCTATTTATCTACTTGCAATTTCTTGCTTTCGAGCTGTTAGGTTGGAAGGAGCTAGGGCCAGGGATGGGAGCTCACTCCGTCACACGGCACTTGGGTCTCGAACTGCTGAGCTACTGACCTTCCAGTCTGCAGCTCAGAGTCTTAACCTCTGGGCAACTGCGGCTCTGTAACAGTACAGTACCAAAAACAATAGTAAAGCGGGACTTCCGGTCGGAGAAAATGGCGAATTGACACACTTTGCGAGTTGTGCAGAGTGTACTGCGGCATCTGACGACAGTCTGGGCTCTATCTGGCCCAGCGCAGCACTCTCCAGGCGGGGGAGTGGCAAGCAAGCAGCGAAGCCTGAGGGGGGGTTGAGATCGGTGTGGATAAGCTTCGGAGGAAGCTTGTTTACACTTTGATCTCCCTCCGTGAAGAGGGCAGTTGCAAATCAACTCTACAGATGCCAGCCGGGCTGAGAATTCAGCATAAATTCGCCATCTACCGATCTCTTTATCATCTGATTAACATCGTTTACAGAAGAAGCACCGCGAAACCCCGAGACTACAAGCAAGGTAACAAACAAACGATTAAGCGCTTACCGGTTTAAAGGAGACTGTGATATTGAAACGTATGGATAAGCGTTGAAACCTTTAAGGAACTATTTCGCTTGAATTAAAAGTAAAAAGAAAGCTTTCCGTTAGAGAAAAAGGCTGAAAAGAGACTTTGTTTTGCATTCCTGTGGTCAGCCAAGTCTAAACGCTACGTAGTAGAAACGAAAATAACTGTGACTCTGTGATACAGGAAGTGGGCTAGAGTGGAGGCTTTTAGAGGCTGCTGTGTTTGAAGCGGAGGGACATTTTATTGTGTGACACCACCTTTACTGGAAGTTGGATTACAGAGACGGACAGGTGAGCAGGAAGTTTGAAAGGAGCCTACTCTAGCCAAAAAAACCATAGAGAAATTGCGCCCGACATTTTGGGGAGGACTAAAATTTAAAATGTTATTTTCAAGCCGAAAAAGCGCTTAAACAAGTTCTAAAGGTGGCGATTTGGCTTGAAGATTGTTAATATAAAGTCTGATTAACATTGAAGTGGCCTCCAAGACGGATTTGAGAACAAGACCTAGAGCTGCTTCATCACCCAGTCCAAGAATGACTGCAAAGAAAAAAAGAGTGGCAAGCAGCTATAGAAGCGATGGAGAAACGGATGACGGAGAATCTTGGAAAACAAATAGAATCACAGTTGCAACAACAATTGGAGCAAATAGAGCAAGTGCAAATCCAAGTACAGAAAAAAAATATGGAAGAATTGAAAGAACTGGTACTTGCAGAAGTGTCAGGGATTAAAAAAGATACAGAAGAACTTAAAAAGGAAGTCAAAAGTCTGGTGACAAAATCTGAAGATATGGAACAAAAGGTTAAAAAAACCTTGTCAGAGAATGCAAGGTTGGAGACCATGATGGATTACAGGGCTACTCAGAATCACTTGAGATTGAGAGGGATAGAAGAGGAGGAAGATCAAGATCTACGGGCCCTAGTAATTAAGACATTGACAACTTACATAGGGGAAGATGAAGGAGATTTGGATGCAGACTTTGACTTGATTTACAGAGTAAATTCGAGCTTATGCCAAAAGAAAGCAATTACCCAGAGATGTAATTGTTCAATTTGTGACAACAAAGATGAAGGAAGACGTTTTCAAGAAACAATTTTCACAACCGTTGGAAATTAATGGAAAGAAAATAATAATCTTGAGAGAAATTCCGAGATCAATTCTACAAGATAGAAAGAAATTCAAGAAATTGACAGACAGGCTAAAAGAAATGAATATTAGGTTCAGATGGGAGATTCCATATGGACTTACATTCATGTACAACTCGGTGAGATCAACTCTTAAATCTGAAGGAGATTTATATAGATTCAAAGCGAACAATCTGGACGATTTTAAAGATATTTAATTTAACACCATTATGGATTACAAATTTTTATCTTGGAACGTAAATGGATTAAATTCACCAGGTAAAAGAAGACTGGTGAATCATTGGCTGGAAAAACAAAAATGTAACATAATTTGTTTACAAGAAACACACATAAGAAAACAAGACGACAAATATCTGACTAATAAAAAATTGGGAGAAGAATTTCATTCTTCAGCAGTTAACAAGAAAAAAGGAACAGTGATTTATATTTCAAAAGATTTGGATCCTAAGCAAATTTTTTCCGACAAAGAAGGAAGGTATGTTGGCGTGGAAATCTGTATGGATAGAAAAAAGACATTGCTTGTTAATATATATGCACCCAATGGTGCAAAAGAGACCTTTTTCAATGATTTGACTAAAGAGTTGGAATGTTTAAATTATGACCAAATTGTTCTTGCGGGAGACTTTAATGGTACAGTGAACAACACATTGGATAGAAAGTCCAAAGCAAGTGGAGAGACAGTTGGAAAGTTACCAAAAAATTTCTTTCAATTGATGAAGCAAGAAAAATTAGAAGATGTTTGGAGGAAGTGGAATCCTAAGACTAAGGATTACACGTTTTATTCGAATAGACATAATTCTTTTTCTCGAATTGACATGATTTGGATGTCAGAGGAGATGGCGCAAAAAACTTATAAAATACAAATTCTACCGAAAACTAACTCTGATCATAATCCCCTACTTTGGATATCTAAAGCAAAACCTAAACAGCTATTCTGGAGAATTAATGAAGATTTACTGGATCAAAAACAAATTAATGAAATCTTAAAAAAGGAAACGAAAAGTTTTTTTGAACTGAATTTGAATAAAGGCACGGACATACAAGTTGTATGGGATACATACAAAGCAGTAATCAGAGGCATGCTTATCTCTCTGAACTCCAAAGATAAAAAGCAAAAGATTCAGCAACAGAAAGATCTTCATGAAAAAATTCGACAAAAAGAAAAGGAACTAAAAAAAAGACCAGGGAAGAAGAAAATTGTTAAAGAGATCCACTTCCTGCAAGATCAGCTGAATGTTCTTTTAAACAGAGAATTATATTGGAACTTAAAAAAATTACAGCAAAAAGCATTTGAGGGTGCAAATAAACCAGGAAAGTTTTTGGCATGGCAATTGAAAAATAGAAAAGATAGGAACTTTATATCCAAGATTGTTGAAGATGGAAAGGAGGTGATGAGCCTGAATGGTATAAAAAGAGCTTTTTTTAAATACTACGCCAAACTATTCCAAAAGAAAGGAATTGACCAACAGAGAATCAAGAAATACTTGGAGACGATTGAAGTTCCAGAGCTGGGAAAACAAATTAAAGAACTATTAAATGGTTTAGTAACGAAAGAAGAAGTGACAATGGCGATAGAAGATGCAAAGTTGGGCAAAGCTCCAGGACCAGATGGCTTTACAGCAAAATTTTATAAGAAATTTAAAGAGGAGCTAACCCCTATTTTAGTACTTCTGTCAAATGAGATAAGACAGACCAAGCGGATCCCAGATTCATGGAAGGAAGCAAATATTTCATTGATACCTAAAGAAGGTTTGGATTTGACTCAAGTAAAGAACTATAGACCAATATCGCTATTAAATAATGACTACAAATTATTTGCAAAAATAATTTCAGAGAGACTGAAAAAATATTTGAAAGATACGATAGCGGAAGAACAAGCGGGATTTTTACCAAATAGACAAATTAGAGATAATCTAAGAGTGGTGATAGACGCAATTGAATATTATGACAAGCATCCTGAAAAAGAAGTTGGATTCCTCTTCTTAGATGCGGAAAAAGCTTTTGATAATTTAAATTGGGAGTTTATGCTGCAAGTTATTGAAAAAATGAATATTGGACAGTCCTTTTTAAACATGATTGTGGCAATATATTCAGAACAAAAAGCGGCTTTGAATATAAACAAAGAAAAGACGGACTTCTTCCGAGTCCAAAAGGGAACACGTCAAGGCTGCCCGTTATCCCCGTTGTTGTTTATTTGGATATTGGAAATATTACTGACAGCGATAAGAAAAGATGACAGTATTGAAGGACTTACAGTGAAAGGTTTCGCCTATAAGTATAGGGCATTTGCAGATGATGTAATGTTTATGATTCAAGACCCAATTGAGAAAATACCACAATTGATGGAAAAAATTGAAGAATTTGGTTCAGTTGCGGGATTTTATGTTAATAAAAATAAAACTAAAGTGATGTGCAAAAATATGATGAAACAAAGACAGACAGAACTTCAAGAGAAAATACAATGTGAAGTAGTCACAAAGACTAAATATCTTGGAATTGATTTAACTATGAAAAATATTGACTTGTTTAAAAACAATTATGAAAAGGTGTGGCATAAGATTCAGCAAGATATGAAGAAATGGGATACTTTGAATTTATCATTGATGGGAAGAATCGCGACTGTAAAAATGAATATCTTGCCGCGTTTGATGTTTTTGTTTCAGACTATTCCAATACTAAAACAAAGGAAAATACTGGATTCGTGGCAGAAAGAATTATCCAAATTTGTATGGGCAGGAAGAAAGCCAAGGATTAAAATGAAAATTTTATGTGATGCAAGAGAGAGAGGAGGCTTACAACTACCAAATTTAAGACTGTATTATGATGCCGTCTGTTTAACATGGTTGCAACAGTGGATTAATTTGGAGAATAAGAAGTTATTGGCTCTTGAAGGACATGATAATAAATTCGGATGGCATGCATATTTATGGTATGGAAAAGTAAAAATGGATAAATTTTTTAAACACCACTTTGTAAGACAATCACTGTTCGAGACATGGACGAGATATAGAAAATTCCTCTCAGAAGAAAGACCACTTTGGATTGTACCAGCTGAAGTGATTAATCCATATTCAAGAAACCAAGGACTAGACTGGCTACCTTATAAAAATCTTTTAAAATCTGAAGGGAAAAATTTTGTGTTAAAAGACAGATTTGATGTTGAATTTGAATATGATTGGTTGAAGTATAGACAGATTTATGATTTATTTAAGACCGATAAAAGAGAACATGGTTTTAGAGAAAAGAATATTGAAATTGAAACTATATGGCTTGAGAAAGATAAAAAAATGATTTCTAAACTGTACAAGGTGTTATTGAAATGGTATACTGAGGATGAAGTTGTAAAGGAGCAAATGATAAAATGGGCAGTAAATGTTAATAATGAGATATTAATGACATCCTGGGAATACTTGTGGAAAAAATCAATGAAAATTTCAACGTGTGTAAATGTTAAAGAGAATTGTTATAAAATGATGTATAGATGGTATATGACGCCTAAAAAAATTGCTATTATAAATGAAAGTATGTCCAACAAATGTTGGAAATGTAAAAAACATGAGGGGTCTTTTTACCATATGTGGTGGACATGTGATAAAGCAGTAAAGTATTGGACAGAGATCCACAATGAGATACAAAAAATTTTGAATTGTACTTTTAAGAAAGACCCACAGATGTTATTGTTAGGTCTTAAAATGGAAGAAATAAATGTAGCCAAGAGAACATTACTATGGTACTTGACTACAGCAGCAAGACTGACTTTTGCTCAATGTTGGAAACAAGATAAAGTACCTGAAACATGGGAATGGATTAAAAAGACGTTGTTCTTAGCAGAAATGGATAAATTAACAAGAAAATTAAACAACGAAGAAGATGAAACTTTTTTTGAAGACTGGAAAGACTTTCAAAAATACTTGTTGAAAAATTGGGACATTAAGTGTGGTTTGGTTTGTTTTGATAGTTATTAAGTGGAAAATGAAATAGAATTAGATTTTTGAATTGTTACCGTTTGATAGAGAAAATAAGTTTAGAAATAATTGTAACAGAATAAGAGAAATATTAATGGGGTTGGAGCGGTGCGGGAAGTCTTGTTTGGGGGGGAGGAAAATTAGAGAAATGGGTATGTAGGTTGATTGAAAATGTTTGAACATGTGATATATCCAATAATAAATTGTATTTACTAACAAAAACAATAGTAAAGCCATAATTTCAATAAAATCCAATCACCATGGCAATCACACAGTCTCCTTCAGTAGGACTCTATGATCTGGGTTTACAGAGCTGAAAAGGAATTCTTAAAGCCACACAGTTGCCGCTGTAAAAAGTCAGGAAAAAATCTGGCTGCTCAGATTTTATGAAACTTAGTTGAGTTAGGGATAAATGCTCACATTTCTATTTGTTCTAGCAGCCTCTCAGAATTTATAGCTACCGTAAAGTCTTCCCGGGACACATGTAGTGAAACTCACACTTTGGTGTCGCATCTTTACAAGATTTTTCTTTCTTATAACAGATAGGATAGCTCTAGAACATGTTCTGCCACCTCCTATCTACAGGGGAAAAATGAAAACAAAAACTAATCAGGTCGAAAAAACCCCTAGTTTACGTTGCAGTGTTCAAAGCAAACAGAAACAGTCTGACACAGATAAACTAATTTCCACCTGTTTCTGCTTACTGCATATACAGTAACTCAATTTAGATTGATCGGATAATGTTTGCAGGCTCACCAGCCTGGCACAAGACTAGTATATCCATTCAGATTATTTCAAAAGCACCAAGATGAAATGCTGCTGGTGCGCCTTTTAATTTAGTTTTAGGTCTTTGTTTATCTCCCTACTTCAAAGTACTTTCAGCATCTGACAACTATGTAAAATTAAAACAGAGAAAGGTGCCAGCCTCAATCTGCTTTACTTTGCAAGGCATCAGAAGCTCGATTCAGATATGATGCCTTATGAAGGGCCTTCTAAAAATAAGCAAAGCCGTGTGCCAAACACAACTAGGGAAAGGATACTGTCAGAGAAGCTGAACATTCCTAAGAGCCCCTAGCTCTGTTCACCAGGACTGCCCCCCAAACCCTCCAGGCTAAGCAGACTGCATGGAGTCTTCTGGGATTTCCACGTAACAACTTTTCTAATGAGTCTGTGGTTGCTTAACCTCTACCCCAGTCATATGCATCTTCCCCCACCCCACCTGCCCCACTTTTCTGGAGATCTCTGCCACCAGATTCCCGGATATGACACAAACAATAATCATGACCACTTTCCAGTGAGCACCTCTCCATCTCTATAGGGGGTGGGGAGGAAAAAAATGCTACAGGTAGTCAGCCTAACCTCCACCTCCTCCTCCTCCTCCCCTGTTAAATTGCAACAGACTTCTGGCAACCCCATAAGGTTTTCAAGGAAAGAGAAAAACAGAGGTGGTTTACCATTGCCTGCCTCCGCGTAGTGACCCTGGTATTCCTTGGCCCGTCTCCCATCCAAATACTAACCAGTGCCAACCCTGCTTAGCTTCTGAGGTCTGATGAGATCGAACTAGCCTGGACCAGCCAGGTCAGCCTAATAAGACCACCTGCCATATATGGGGCGAGCAAGGAGGTCACCATCAACCCAAGAGATTCTCTTTATTGTTCAACAAACCAGTTTGTCACCTCTCACATCCACTAAGTTTAAGCATAGATTACTGAAAATGTGAATGTTTCTCCAAGTTTCCTTTCATATGCACACTAAGAACGAACTGTGGTTTTATCAAGTCAAGCATCTGGGCATTTCTGCCTTGACTAAGCCATGACTCTTCACTTGCCCACAGATTTAATTAGCAATATTTATGAACTTCTCCTCTGCTGAATTTCCCTCTCTTCTGGTTACTGGAAATTTTTACTGTAGAAGCAATGACCATGTAAGAATCTGCAGCCCTTTCTAAATTTCTGAAAGCCCCCAAATTCCCAAAAGACACCATAACGTTTAAAAACTCAAAGAAATTTTTAAAAATCTTTCTATGTGAGATATTTTAAGATAAAAATGTATACTCCTACACAAATGTACCAGTATTCCAGCCCAAATCCTGTCCTATTATATACATGTGTAGTGGTCTGGCAAAAGTTCTATGCTTGGCAAAATCAGTTCACTGCCTGATCTGTCATTCAAAACAACTCCCTAGGCACTGGCTGAGTTGCCTCAGTCCCACCAAGAGAAGCTGCAGGAGCCAAAACTCACCTCAGAAGACAATTTCACCTGTGGAGAGAGGATGGAGGCTCTGGCCCTGCCACTTTGCACCGCTGCTGCTCCTGGCCCTGCACTGAGGCTGCTGCCACTGCCTGTCCCAGCCCCTCCCAGAGCCCCGAATACTCCCCAAGGTAAGTAGGCAGCCGAAGAAGAAGAGGAGAAGAGATTGGATTTATAACCAGCCCTTCCACTACCCAAAGGTGTCTCAGAGTGGCTTACAAACTCCTTTCCCTTCCCCTCCCCACAACAGACACTCTGTGAGGTAGATGGGGCTGAGAGAGCTCTTGACAGAAAATGCTCTTTTTTCAAGAACAGCTCTTATCAGAACTATGGCTTACCCAAGGTCATCCAGCAGGTGCAAGTG
The DNA here is from genome assembly GCA_029375565.1 of Gekko gecko. Lineage (NCBI taxonomy): Eukaryota > Metazoa > Chordata > Lepidosauria > Squamata > Gekkonidae > Gekko > Gekko gecko. The sequence goes on from JAPDNY010000003.1 coordinate 24,837,908, forward strand.
GAGGAGTGGGAAATCAAACCCGGTTCTCCCAGACTAGAGTCCACGCACTTAACCACTACACCAAACTGGGTGAAGGGTGGTGTGGAGTTGTCCAACACAATAAATATAGACAGTCTGCAAAAAATTAACTGGGAGCATGGGTGAGCCTTGTAGAATCAGAGGAAGATATTTCTGCACATGTCTGCCTTAGGACCTCAAGCTTCACAGGCACTTGTAACTCTTTGTTAACACCCCAATCCTCTTTTTCTTAGAGCGGTATTATAAGTTACACTTAGGGATGGGCATAGAAATGGGCTTAACCACTACACCAAACTGGCTCTCTCTGAGCCATGAGCAGCCTGGCTGGGCCACAGGGGCCTTAAACGGGGGGTGGGAGAGCCAAGTCGTGCCTGGCTGTGTGTGAGAGACTATACGTCCACTTCTGTACCTTTCTATGCATTCGTTACGTATCACATCTTTCTAGAGCTCGTTGTATTGCTTCTACAACGGGCTTTACTGTTAGTTAAACATAAAATACTAAAATACCTCCATCTTCCCCAACTACAAAGTCTGTTTTGAGTGCTTTACTTTTTACCCTGCTCAAAAGCAACAAACTTATTTCCTGAAAACTGAATCTTTTACATACAAACTTTGTGCAGGCTTCTCAACACCAGGTATCTGTGAATTAGGCTGATTATCCAAATCCTTTTTAATATGGCTTTCATCCTTAGCCCCCACCTCAATGATTCATGCCAATGTACTGATATGGGAAATGTTGTGGTTTGTTAGTTCTCAGTATCATCAACCATAGGATTTTTCTGGATTTCCTAGCAGCAATGGGTCTTAAGAACATAAGAAAAACCAATGCTGAATCAGGCCAATGGCCCATCCAGTCCAATACTCTGTCACACAGTGGCCAAAAATACCAGGTACCATCAGGAGGTCCACCAGTGGGGCCAGGACACTAGAAGCCCTCCCACTGTTGTCCCCCCCAAGCACCAGGAATACAGAGCATCACTTGCACCAGACTGAGAGTTCCTATCTATACCTTGTGGCTAATAGCCACTGCTGGACCTCTGCTCCATATGTTTATCTAATTCCATCTTGAAGCCGTCCATGCTTGTAGCTGCCACCACCTCCTGTGGCAGTGAATTCCATGTGTTAATCACTCTTTGGGTGAAGAAGTACTTCCTTTTATCCATTCTGACCCAACTACTCAGCAATTTCATTGAGAGCCCACACTCAAGTTCTTGTATTGTGAGAAAGGGAGAAAAGCACTTCTTTCTGTACCTGCTCTATCCCATGCATAATCTTGTAAACCTTGATCATGTCACACCTCAGTCATCGTTTCTCCAAGCTGAAGAGACCCAAGTGCTTCATCCTTTCTTCACACGGAAAGTGTTCCAAACCTTTTATCATTCTAGCTGCCCTTTTCTGCACTTTTTCTAACGCTATACTATCCTTTCTGAGGTGTGGTGACCAGAATGACACACAGTATTCCCTCTCAAAGTTAACAGTAGGAGGTTAACAGTCTGTCTCTTAGCCTATGGGGTTCTAAAAGGGTACAACTCATTATCCTTTCCTTTTAGTATCAATACGAAACTGATCAGAGAGATCATCTAGAGATTTGGAGTGAATTGTCATCTGTATGTGGATGACACCCAACAAATTCCAAGGACCAAGCGGAAGGGCTTAACTAGGGTCCGGAGATGATGAACGAGCAGATAAGAGCAGAAAAATGTGCTTAGTCAAAACAAAATGAAAAATGCTATGGATCAGTGGGAAATCTGATCCAGGGACAGAGGTACAGCCTGTTTTGGATAAAACTGTGTTCTCCTTGAAAGATTGGGCTTTGTATGTTCTTTCTTATCATCTAACAGTATCCTGGCAAAAGAATACCTGACCACAGATATACATGTCCTGGGTAACATCCAAATTGGACTAGTGAAATGTTGGACTAGCTTTGAAGACAATCCAGAAACTGCAACTGATTCAAAATGCAGCAGCCAGAATGTTAACAGAAACCTGCCACAATGCAGCACCAATCTTATACCAGATATTATTTCCTGGCCCAATATCAAATGCTGGCTTTGTTTAAAGCCCCAAAAAGTTTGGACCCAAAGTGTCTGAAGGACTTTCTTCTCCCACATATAAGCTCTCAAACTGGCCGAAGAGGCATGTTTGTCCTTAGAATTACATACGGTGGCCACGTGAACGTTGAACATACTTCAGTGGCCACTCCTGAACTTTTGGAACTCCTCCTCAGGAGTTAGCTTTGGCCCCTCACTACAGGTCTCCTGGCATGAGTTAAAGCCTTTCATTCCGGAAGGCGTTTTAAATTAAGATTTTTATCCTTGAATTTAAAAAGTTTTATTGTTATTGGTTCTCACTGTATTTATGTTCTTTTTGTCGTGAGCCACCTAAGGCATAATTTTTACTGGAAGTCTGCATATAAATGTTTTAAAATAAACAAGGAAACATAACACTGTTTTCCCGTAGAGTAAGGGCTGGGCTCCTGAATTGTATTGTATATATAATTATATCCATTCTTCTTTAAGATTCAGTGCTGACTGCTAGGGCTGTCCTTCATATATATTATAGAAAACATAATTTTCCCACCCCAAAAAATGAATCTCTATCACAGGGGAAAGTTATTATGTAAAGCGATGAAAAGAAGGTCCGAGAACTAGCTATTCACTATCTGTCTCCCTGAAGCAACAAATTCTTTGCTTTTCTTCTTTTTTGCTTTTCTTTGTTTTTTTTTTAAAAAAGCTAAGCTGTCTGTCAAAACCACAAATAAACAGGGAAACACACAATCAAACAAGTGCGGCGCAGATTACAGAACTAAAAGCAGGTCATGCAAAGGACATACACCATTACGGTACACTTTGATCTCTTCCTACTCTGACTTCTCCCCAGCCCCCCCCCCCAACCAATGAATTCAGCATGTGAAAGTCATGAGACGAACTCCCGTTTAAATCTTGCTCTTTCACTTGAGTTGACAATTCCTTATATTATGCATGCTTTCTCGCTACATGTTTCTCATCTAAAATAGGAAAAATGTGTGCACTGCTGTTGGTCACATAAGGGATCAGGAAGAACAGAAGTATGTTTTTGTCAGTGTCTCATTGTATGTTATGCACTAGGGAAAAGCTGGAGGGTTGTTTTTTTTAAAGTAGCATCTTTCCCCCTCTCCCTGCAGATTGCAAGACAACTGCAGCTTCTGCAGTGCCTCATAGCAACAGCACCAAAACTAACTCACTCCAGATGTCCCTGTGATCATCTAATCAGACTTCAAAAGCAGTACCCTGACAAGCTCTCACACTGATTATAAGTATTCTATATATACGTTCCCACAGCATAAATACATACAGTAGCAACTTGGTTGTTTTTCCTGAATTGACTCATCTAAAATCAGGATTCTATTTAAACACACATGAACAGTTAAGGAAATAAACGCTCTGCTTCCTAGATTATAGCTCCCCCCGACAACCTCGGGTGCCTCTGGAAAAACTCCACCCTTCTGTGTTAAAAAAAAAAAAGTACATTTTCAAAAGAGAGTCTGATACTGAATACATAATTGTCAGCTGAGGGCCCTTAGCTTTTAAAGCAAGTTTGAAAAAATGGCACACCAAAGCAGACAGTCCTGCCAGGCTGGAACCTGGTGTGGGGGTGTTTCCCTTAACCACGATTCGGAGCTCCAGAACAGCCTGCAAGGTTCTACCTTCTCTCTACCGCCTCCCTCTTTCTTTTCTCACTCAAACTCTTCCATCCTTCCATCTCTTTTTGGCACAACGTTACATCTATGCTGAAGCCAATGGCAACCCTCAAACTAGGGTCTAAAGCTAATCCCAACCTCAGTTTTCAAAGCTGATCAAGGTCAGTATTAATGTCAGTGTAGATGTAATGGTGCACACCTTGGTTAATACTGAAAGGGAGAGCAAAATCAGGGTCACAATGAACAAGAAAAGTGCAAAAACGTCTAGGGTGCTCAAAGATCAGGCAATATTACATCTGCACCAGAACATACAACAATGATTCTTAAAAATCCATTGAAAAACTAAAACCATCATTCACTAAAGAGAACATGGATGGATAAGCAGCATCTTGTTGGGGCTCTGCATCAGTCAATACACATGGCAAGTACATTAGACACCAGATCACCAACCAGGAACGTGGTTACATATATTGTTTAGACCAGGCCTTGCTTTCAAGAAGATGTGCATAGGTGTGTTTTCTTAGCACCACCTGGTGACCTCAGAGTTCAAACATCAATATATACTGTGTGGTATAAAGAATTTTTAAAAAGATTTCTCTCCATTGCTGTTTCTCCCCCCTCTCATCCTGTCTCTCAGAAGACCGGTTTCATAAACCAAGAGTCTAACTTCCTAAGGGAAAGTTAAAGCAGACAATTCTTTGAAAGAGAACTACTGACAAACCGAGATGGCTAGAAAGAGTTCCATTCTTTAAGACCATTTGGAATTGGAACTTGATGGGTGGAAGAGGCCAAAACCCTGGTTTACTGTGATCATCATACAACTGTTCAAAATGCCACTGGCTGAAAAAACGCCACATGAAATCCTCAGTGCGTTCTTGAGATGGATTCCTGAAGAGGCAAGCTATCAATTGAATGCACGACATGCATAAGGTAACAGTTATGAACAAAATTTTTACCCTGCTTATCCTCCAAGGAGTTTAGGGCAGCACACCCTATTCTCCCCCTTGAACACTTATTCCATGTACACTTTTAAATATTATCAGGAATTAATGGGGAAAGAATTTACATTCCACAATTTGACTCTTGGAGTAAGAAGCCAGTGTCATGAAGAACATTATGGATACAATCTTTCTTTGAAACCAAAGGAACACACAACCTGTCTCCTACCCACAGTCTAGTTAAAGACTTCTATAAGTATTAATTGACTGTGGCCAAAAAACCTTTCTGCTGTGTTGAATGGTTAAATTCAGTGGCTTAAAATTTAACAGCAGTATCTCAAAGTTTAACAGAGGAGGGTGGAGTTAAATATACCATGTTTATTCATTGGGAAAAAATGATAGATGGGTTGATTGTGAGAACTGCATAATTTCATCTATAAACCCACCCATATGAAACTATGAACAGTGATAGAACGCAGAACGATACATCATACACATTATGCTAATATTCAAACACTTAATCATGACCGTTAATATTTTAAAATTACAATTAGCACGAGAAGAACCAGAAGCTTGACCCTTTTTAACAAGAACTTGAAATATAAAAAGCTTCTGATTAAATGTGAACCTTTTCCAAATTACAACTTGCATGTCCGCAATGTATAAAAGAATGCCAGTTCTGACATGCATAAATATGAAGTAGGTGGAGCTATCCGATCTTGATTATATTCACTGCTATGTATTCTGATGGAAATTAGAAATGTAATATAGATTCA